>JAOPJH010000080.1:4800616-4820616 GCA_027122575.1 Merluccius polylepis
GTAATTTATGTACAACAACTTCCTTACTTACTATCAATAAGCAGTAATTAGGAGGTTATTGAGGGAAAACTCTAATAGTAAAGTTAATGGCCTAGTAGTTGTAGAATATGGTCATGCGGAATAATGCATTAATAAGTGCTTTATAATGACTAATAAAGAGCCAATATGCATGTTTATAAGCAACTAGTTAATGGTGAATATGTGGTCCCTAATCTAAAATGTTACCAAAAAATGAAATACAACAATACACAGCTAAGAGCTAACCTGATCGCTAATGGCTAATATCTTTATGTATGTCTTCCACCATGAGAGCAGGAAACATACGAAGCTCACTCCCTAGAAATAGGTAGACATTGTGTGAGCAATGGCTTTAAACTATAAGATGAGAAGCAAGCCCCTACTATTGAGTTGTGTCGACAAATTCATAAGATTACTTGGAAAAGGGTCTTTATTGTGTGTGTGTGTGGGGGGGGGGGGGGTTCTCAGTTTTATAATGTCATATATTCAAGTCTTGAAATATGCCTAACTTACATTAACTCAAAAATTCACTGTATTGTTATTGTGTGTATGACTAAGGTGTAAGTCATCGTCCTGAACACGATTCACTCTCCCAGCGAGCGGTCGCCTGGCACGCTCTTTCCCTTTTTAAGGAGAAACATCTGGGTTTGACGGTGGTGACGCTGGCGCTCGGACAGAGCCGCTCTGCGCAGCTGTCGCTACGCCCAACGCAGGGTCCGATCGGCGCAGTGCGAGTGGGAAACCCCCGTATTGTTGTTGTCCTCGAGGTGACTCCCCCCGCTCTTCCACTGTGAGCCATGGAAATAGCTTTGTGCCAAGCCAGCAGGTGCTTCCTTGGAGGAGGGAAAAAAAAAAATCACTTTGCTTTTCCCAAAAATGTTTAGGGAATTATGTGATGGAAATGGTGGCACCTAGGAATGATGGGATATTTATGATTCGTGTTGAACTGAATGGTGGGAGTTTTTTTGTTGTTGTTTTTTTACATAATTGATCTGTATATATTATTGAGGCTATAGACAATAACTTACCATAGAAATTAAATCATTATTATTTATGGAAATTAACCTTATAACTCCATCACTAAGTGAATATACACTCAATCTCACATTTTAGGACATCTATTACAACCAGGCCAAAAAACGATAAAAAAACTAAAACTCTTGGATTTGTATTGTCTTCAAATGTTTAATGGTTCGGTTAACATCTTATATATTACATCATTAGGGAATACATAGGGGAGTTTTTAAATGTGATTTCAGGACACCTTTTACTTGTCTTATACTTCATGCTATGTCAAAGCTTCAACATTTTTTGTAGAATAGTCTCAGCACTGTGTGCGATATGAGTGACACCAATTATTGATATGACGTAACCACAGGAGGCAGCCAATAGGAAGTCTGTGAGAGGGACCCATCGATCAGCCTCCTCCAAGCTTGTTTAAATCATAGAGGAGAGAGAATACATTACATCTCAGCCTCAACCATTTATCCCCTCAACCATATACAGGCCTAATACAAAATATAGGCCTGTTTGAAATGAAATAGTCAAACATCACTTATGTACATCTTCATTCAACAAGTTGGCTACAGATGAGATCAAATGTGTGTTGGACACCACATAGGCCTACATATCAGAGACACGTACTTTATATTTTGCACAAATAACAGAATAGCTAAAACTGCATTTTTATTAAGAGAATACCTATTCTGTCTGAAGCCCCTGGTGATATCCTAATCTCCTTGGGCCGGTGTGTCATGTGTAGCAGGTATCCTTACTCTAGCGAATGTCTTCATTAGCCTGTAATGGTTCTCGTGAATTAGCGTGCAAAGGTCCAATCCACTGATCTTCATTGACAAGCTTCAAAAGCATTTTTGCTTTCCATCAAGGGTTCATTATTATTTAACTTTCGTTTGAGGTTTGGGTGGATGAATATAATGCAGATAAACAGGTAACAGAAAATGTAATACGGAGGAAGTTCATATTGTTCATAACTTATGACCATACTATTTTTTTGTACACATTTGTCCAAAAAGTGCAATGATGATATATTATATGGTTTTCGTTTATGTATTTCTACCATAAAACCAAACAAGACAAGTATGCTAAAAAGTATCTTCACATTGTATCTTCACATATATTAGGGATATGATGAGCACGTCAAGTAGCTAACAGTCATTTAAATAAAATAGACTTCAAGTTATAGTCAAGTGGACTTAGCATCTATTGCAACACACCTGTGTCTTAAATACCTCAAATGTACCCTCTTTGGTCTAAGGGTGACAATTACAGTTACAGAATACATTTTAAAAAATAGTTAATATCTCATAGTTTCAAGTGTTAGAGGACTTTTTTTCTTTGTGGCTAACATTCACAAAGGCTGCAATGCTGTAGTAAAGTGCTTATTATAGAAAATCAAGTAACTTCCCTTCCCAAGACGTTCCCTTGTTGACATGGTGCCTCTTCTCAGCAGTGTTCTGTGACACCACAGATGTCCGTTACATACAAGTTGTATATGTAACCCCTCAAGGTTTCTCTATTTACTTATATTCACTCCTCATTGTTGTTTTTTTGGCTCTCAATGTCTGATGGGATTTTTCCAACACTCTCCAAGTCCAACCCGTCTCCCGCATGGCTCACTTCGGTCTCTGAGTCTTCGATGTCAGCGTAAGCTCCGTCCTCAACGGCACTTACTTTGACCGACGTGTCCAACGACTCGGTTGTTGTCGCCTTGGCAAATTTGTCATCATCTTCCACTTCATTTGTCTTTGTGGAAACCTTCTCCCCCTCGTTGGATTCTTGCTCTTCTTGATTATCCGAGTCTTCCTCTTCTGCCTCGTCATCGGCAGAATCTCCTTGGTTTTCGATCTCATCTTCCTTTGCTTCCTCTTCTTCTTTTACAGAAGTCTCCGTGGAAGCTTCGGTTTCATCCTGGCATCCGTTTCCGATAACCTTTCCACCAGATGGAGCTAAGTTTTTCTCCATTTCATTATCGTTGTCATCATCTATTTCTTCCACTTGCATATCCATTTCATTGGCTCTATGTATGTTGTTTTCTAATATGTCTTCAACAAGGTCCTCTGTGTCTGATATTGGCTCTGATTTCAGCTCTACAATGTCATCTTGACCATCTGTCGCATCATCAGATTTTGCCAGGTCATCTTCGTTGCTCTCCTTGGTTGGTTTCTCTTCATTGTGTTCATCGGTTTCCTGTTGTAGTTCACCTTCAGTGGACTCATCAACATTATCGGTTGCTTCCGATTCTTCATCTGCGGTTTCATCCACCGACTGTTCCTCGACTTCTGCAGTCTGTGATGGTTCTTCATTAATTTCCATACTCTCTTTTGCAAGACAACTTCCATCGTCTGTTGTGTTTTCGTCTTGCTCTTGTAAAAACGTCTCAATAATGGACTCAGAAGGTGCAACTGAATCACTGACTGTTTTTTCCAGGTCATTATCTTCTTCGTCTGTGAATTCAGGTCCTGCAGATGTATCTTCTTCTTTTGGATCCTCAGGTATTTCCTCAATATCCTGTTCAGGGCCTTCAGTTTTTATGCTATGTGTCTTGTTTAGCTCATGTTCTTCTTCTCCACATGTCTCATCTTCACAGCTATCTGATCCAGGAATATCCTCCTCTCCGTCAGTCTCTCCTTCGCCTGCAGATTCCCTTTCGGTTGTGTTAATGACATCACTTTCTTCTCCTTGTTCAATTCCTTCTTCATTTCTGTCCACTTCAATGTCCTCCTCCTCTTCAGGAGACTCATTTTCACTGGTGTTTCTTTCATCACTTTCCTCTCCTGTGTCGGATTCAGTTACAGCCTTGGAGGTTTCTTCTTCTGCAGTTTCATCCTCAGCCGTGGTTTCCTCAGCATTTTCCTTCTCAGATGTTTCTTCCTCTGCAGATTCAGCCTCAGCCATTATCTCTTCTGCGTTTCCCTTCTCGAGCATTTCTGTTTCATCTTCTGCAAGGATTTCCTCTACAGGGTCCTTCTCAGCTGTTTGTTCTTCTACAGTTTCATCTTCAGCATTGTCCTGCTCAGATGTTACTTCATCTTCAGTTTCATCCTCAGGCATACTTTCTTTGGCATTATTCTGCTCAGAAGTTTCTTCTCCTGCAGTTTCATCTTCATCAATGTCTTCTCCAGCATTGTCATTTTCAGACATTTCTTCATCTGCAGTTTCATCCCCAGCCATGTCATGTTTGGAGTTGTCCTGCTCAGTAGTTTTGTTTTCTGCAATTTCATCTTCAGTCATGGTGTCCTCTGCAGGGTCCTTCTCAGATGTTTCTTCTTCTGCAGATTCAGCCTTAGCCATGATCTCTTCTGCAGGGTCCTCCTCTGACGTTTTTTCTCCTGCAATTTCGTCTTCAGTCATGGTTTCTTTGGTGTTCACCAGATCAGGAATTTCCACCTCTGCAGTTTCATCTTCAGCCACAGTGTCCTCTGAAGGGTCCTTCTCAGAGGTTTCTTCTCCTGCAGTTTCATCTTCATCACTTTCAGACATTTTTTCATCTGCAGTGTCGTCCCCAGCCATGTTGTGATTGGAGTTATCCTGCTCAGTAGCTTCTTCTTCTCCCGTTTCATGTTCATCAATGTTTTCTTCATCATTGTCCTTTTCAAATGTTCCTTCTTCTGCAGTTTCAGCTTCAGCCATGTTATCTTCTACAGGGTCCTTCTCAGATGTTTCTTCTTGTGCAGATTCATCTACAGCTGTGGTTTCGTCAGCATCTTCTTGCCCAGACGTTTCATCTTCTGCAGTTTCAATGTTTTGGCCACCATGGTCCTTTTCAGATATCTCTGCTTCTTCAGTTTCACCCTCAGCAAGTGCAGATTCATCCTCAGCCATAGATTCTTCAGAATGTTCCTGCTCAGATGCTTTCACCTCTGCAGTTTCATCTTCAGCTAGGATTTCTTCAGCATTGTCCTTCTCAGATGTTTGTTCTTCAGCTTGTTCCTCTTCAGCTATGATTTCTTCCTCATGGTCCTTCTCAGACATTTCTGCTTCGGCAGATTCATCCTCAGTCATGGTTTCTTCTGCAGGATCCTGCTGAGATATTTCTTCTTCTGCAGATTCGGCCATAATCTCTTCACCATGGTCCTTCTCAGACATTTGTGTTTCTGCAGTTTCATCCTCATCCATGATTTGTTCTGTAGGATCCTGCTCACATGTTTCTTCTTCTCCAGTTCCATTTTCAACGATGACTTCTTCAGAATTATCCTTCTCTGACATTTCGTCTTCTGCAGTTGCATCCTCAGCAAGGATGTCCTCTGCAGGATCCTTCTGAGATGTGTCTTCTTCTGCAGATTCAGCCTCATCCACGACCTCTTCAACATTGCCCTTCTCAGACATTTCTTCATCTGCAGTTTCATCCTCAGTCATGATTACTTCAGCATTATCCTCCCCACACATGTCTGCTGCTGCGGTTTTATCCTCAGCAATCATTTCCTCTGCATGATCATGCTGAGATGTTTCTTCTTCAGCAGTTTCATCATGGGCATTTTCCTTCTCTGACATTTCTGCTTCCACAGTTTCACCCTCAGCGATGATTTCCTCTGCAGGGTCCTTTTCAGATGATTCTGCTTCTCCAGTCTCATTTTCATCAATGATTTCTTCACCATTTTCCTTCTCAGACATTTCTGTTTCTGCAATTTCATCTTCAGTGTTGTCATTCTCTTCTGCATTTTCATCATCAGCCAGAATTTCTTCAGCTAAATCCTGATCAGCATTTTCTTCTTTTGTAGTTTCACCTTCCACCATAGTTTCATCAATTTCCTTCTCTGACAATTCTGCTTCTGCAGTTTCATCTTCAGCATTGTCCTTCTCAAGTGTTTCTTCTTCTCGTGCAGTTTCATCCTCATCCAGAACTTCTTTGGTGGTATCCTGATCAGCAGTTTCTTCTTCCACAGTTTCATTTTCAACCATAGCTTTTTCAGTATTGTCTTTCTCCAACATTTCTTCTTCTGCAGATTCTTCCTCTTCAACAGGGTCCCTTTCAGATGTTTCATTTTTGTCAATTATTTCATCTGCATTATTCTTCTCTGGCATTTCTACTTCTGCAGATTCATCTTCAGCAATGATTTCATCACCATGGTCTTTTTCAGACATGTCTTCTTTTGTAGTTTCATCCTCAGCCATAATTTCTTCTGTCGAGTCCTTCTTAGATGTTTTTTCTAGTGCAGATCCATCCTCGGCCATGATTTCTTCAGCAACGTCCTGCTCAGTCATTTCTTCTTCTGCAGTTTCCTCAGCCATGATCTCATCATCATTGTCCTTTTCAGATGTTTCTTCTACAGTCTCATTTTCAGCAATGTGCTTCTCAGATGGTTGTTCTTCTGCTGGCTGCTCTTCAACCATGATGTCTTCAGCATTTTCTTCCTCAGAATTTTCTTCTTCTGCAGTTTCATCCTCAGCCTTGATTTCTTCAACTTTGTCCTTCTCAAATGTTTCTTCTGCTGGCTCCTTCTGTCTATTACACTTCACTTCTTTCACAGCATCAATAATAACATGTTCTACAAGCATTTCTGCTGCTTTGGTTTCTTCTACAGTTTCCTCAGCATGCTCAATGTTCACTGTAGGCATGATTGTTTGCGCATTTGCAGTATCGCTTTTATTGAAATTTAGAATTATCTTCGAGTCAAAATCGATTTTATGAGCTTGGACCTGTATTTTCCTCAGTTCTCTGTCTATACTAGCTTGGATCCGTTTTCGGACTTGACATTTTAATTCACTTATCATGCTGTCTACCTCTTCATTATCATCCAAGTTCCAACGCACTTTGAACTCTGTCATTGCGTTGACATAGTGCTTCATGAACTGCTTTTGTAGTTTGTTTAGTAAATTCAACAGCCAAATCGGATCTTGAGAAACATTTTTGGTTAACTGCGCTCTTTCAACAATGGAACTTGTATTGTCCTCTTGACAGTCCCTCCCAACTACTTCTGGTAATTTCTCAGCCTTGCTGCTGTCATTTCCTGAACTATTTGTGTTTCCTGAACTCTGTGGCGTTCCTGGCAATTCCCGTGGACTGTCAATACTTATTGTTTCATTTGATCCTGGCTCATCTTCCTTTTGATCAATGTCTGTTTGTCCCATTTGTTTATCTGGTGTAAATTGAGTGTCTCTGTGTATGTTTTGTGATGGCTCATTTGATACCATGGCTGTTGATTCTACACTTGCTTCCTCTTCAGCCTCATTGACTTCTTGCACCTTCATCAGTGTGTCTACCTCCACATTGCCATTGGTTTGGATGCCACTATTTAAACTGCTCTGCCCAGAGCCTGTGGAGCCACTGTTGACATCTACACCTGATGATGATGTACGATTTAAGTCCTCGTCTAGGGAAGGCTGACCATTATGCTTTACTATTTGTTTGCTTTGTGAAGGCTCACAAAGCCACAGGGATTGGAGGATATTCATTAGCTCGCTGTATTTTTGATCTTTGGTGGTTTCATTAGCAGAACTAAACTCTATTAATTGCAACTTAACAAGGCAATCCAAGAGACCTTGAGCTGAAGTGCTTAGTTTACGTCCGTACACTGGGGAAATTTCAGGTAAACTGTTACATCGATCAATCTTTGGACTTAGAAGCACTTTCATCACCTGCACTGAGGAGTGAAAAACCTTCGATGTATAATTTGTCCGATCACAGTTGCAAGTATTTTCTGCCTTTGAGGTGTTTGTTTGATCACTAGATTCAGGGACACTGTTCACCAACACTCCACTGGCTTTCTGAGGTTTCTCTTCATCTTCTGCAGCAGACTTCTGAGTGTTGTCCACCTCTCCAGTTTTGCTGATACCCTCTGTGAGCTCACCGTGTTCATGTTCATGACCTTCACAGTTTCTTTCAAATTCGTCCACATTGTCATACATTGTATTGTCAGCTGGGATGTTTTTCAGCCACTCACTGACCACCTCTGTGGATGATGCATTTGGTAGCCTGGACGGGACAAGATCTTCTCTCTCCTGTTTCGACGGGCTAGTACCTACTCTGTGTCTGCACTTGCTACTTGTGTCACTTTTGTGATCATGATTATTTGTCCTATTGGTGACATTTGAATTTGATGGGCTATCTGCTTGATAAATGTTGTCAGACTTTTCATCTACGATATCTGAAGATGGCAGTGATTGTGACAAATCACTGTCAGCTGTGGTTTTACTTGCAGGTGTGTCTGACGCACCCAGTTTCGTCACAGCAATTGACTTGGTAGTATCTTCTGCAGTAGCATTTTTCAAACATCTGGAAGATCTGACAGATTTTGACATAGCTTCAGTTTTATCATAACAATTTTCGTCCACATGTGATCCCCCATCATTTGGATTGTGGGATCCCCCTGTGCCGACTGCATCACCTTTAGATCTACTTGACTTGATGGACACCGCAGTTGCTGATGTGCGTTTGGGTATTTCAGCGACCCTTGATCTGTTTGATCGAACAGATATACTGGTTTTACCTGATGAACTATCATTGAGTTCCTGTTTTGACATTTCCATTTCATTGTCACCAACGTCAGATTTGTCTGAGCATTCACTGTGTTTATCAGAATGGACTTCAGATGTTTTAGATTTTCTTGACCTGGCTGACAGATTTGATTCAACAGATAAAGAGCTTTTAGGCCTTTTTTGGTCTTGCACAGTATGTATTAGTGCATCGTTGGAAGCTGTTGATCCTTTTGTACGTGCAGAAATATTTGACTTTTCACTGGTTGGCCTTGCTTCAGCATCGTCTATGTTCACAAATGGGATTGTTGAAGATTTTACAGAGACATCCGATTTTACCGATCTCCCTTTGTCTGTTTCGTCTTCAGTTAATATTTTATCAACATCATCACTGTCTTTAGCAGGACATTGAGAAACCTTAGATTTTTTAGACACAGTAGAAGTAGTTGACTTTACTGACTGTGCACTTGTTGGTCTCTCTTGATCTTCGGCATCAAGTAAGATATTTCTTTCAGGTGTCTCTCCAGATACCTTTGAGGTGCTAGATCTTTTAGAGATGTTGGATTTTACAGATTTATTTGACTGGGCACTTACTACTCTGATTACATGTTCCTCCTCAGTAGGTCCTTCATCAGCAATACATCTTTCAGATCTTTCAGATGTAACTTTAGATGCCATTGAGGTTCCCGATTTTACAGACAGATTTGACTTGGCTGATTTTGCTGACATTGAGCTTTGTGGTCTCTTTGCAGTTTTGTCTGCAGCCTGTCCTGCCCTGTCCACAGTTTCTTCTTCAGCAGGTCCTTCAATGTGAATATCATCACCATGTTCAACAGGATGTTCAGAATTGTTTGATTTGTTCGATGCAGCCGAAGCAATTGACTTCACTGATTTGGTAGATCTTACAGAAAGGTTTGATTTAGATGTTGCTGACATTGAGCTTGTTCCCCTCTCATCAGTTTCATTTTCAGAAATGTGAAGGATATCAATAGGTGCAGCTGGGCCTTCAGTAACATTTGCCTTTGAACCCGTAGATTTTGCTGAAATGCTTCTCGCTGCTCTTTCTCCAGTTTCCACCTCAGCCTTTCTCCCAGATACTTTTGAGCTCCTCGATGTCCTAGAGGTGTTTGACTTGGTGGACATTACGCTGGGGACATGACCTCTGTCAGGCATGTCACCATTAACAGATGGAACTTCTAGCAGAGAAGATCTAGCAGAGATATTTGACCTTACAGATACTGCTGACATGGCACTCGTTGCGCGCTCTGTAGTTTCTTCCACAGTGGTTCTGTGGTCTGGAATATCACCACTATTTAGAGTGCAATCTCCATAATCCCTGGATGTGTTGGATATGGCAGAAGCATTTGACTTTGCTGACTTGGTGGATTTTGACGACATATTACTTGGAGCTCTCATCTCAGGCTCCATCTCTTCAAAATCACCCTTTTCATCTGTAATATCAGAGCTTTTCAACTTTTTCGATCTTGAAGACAGATCAGATTTGGTAGATTTCAGTGACATGGCACTGGGTGCTCTCGCTTCCATGTTGTTATCATCCACTGTGTTTTCTTCAGATTGAGCTGCAGCAGACTTTCTGGAGGTTCTAGATGTTGCCGAGATATTTGACTTTGTTGATTTGGCCGACAGGACACTTTGCGATCTTTCCTTACTTTCACAAGCCTTTGATTTATTTGATATTTCTGATGCATGTGACTGTACAGACTTTCCTGACATGGAACTTGCTGGTCTTTCTACATTTCCCTCATCTCCTTCAGTATCTTCCTGCGAGGATGCCACAGGTGTCCTTGAGGTCCTAGATCTTCTGGAGACATGAGACTTGGCTGAACTCAAACTGAATAAACTTCCTTCTGCTTCTTCTTTTGGGTTAATTTCATCAGGGATTTCTACACTTTTGTCTGACGGAACTTCAGAGCATTTGGATGTTGTTAATCTTGCTGAAACATTAGACTTTCCAGATTTTGTGGACATGGAGCTTGCTGCACGGTTTTCAGATTCTTCAGGTTCCTCTACTGCAGTGTCTTCAGCAGAGTTGTCACCACTATCTGCAGCAGGGCTTTCTGAAACTTTAGATCTTTTTGATAAAGCTGAGACATTTGACTTTGCGGATTGGGTGGATTCCATTGACATGCAACTAGTTGCTCTCTCTTCCTTTACATCCTCTGCATTTTCACCCTCTGCATTGCCATCTTCAGGGAGCTCAACATTTTCCTCAGCAGTGGCATCAATAGAGAATATTGCTGAAGAATTTGATTTTACTGACTTTGTTGATATTGTGCTAGCTGGTCTCTCTACAAGTATATCGTGTTCAGAGGGGACTGCAGATGTCTTTGATGTCCTAGATATTCCAGAAGCATTTGATGTGGCTGACATGGCACTCTGTGTTCTTTCTTTTTCTTCTCCTGCTGCATTTTCTGCATGGGACCTCTCATCATCTCCTTCCAAAGAATGGTGTGATCTTTTAGATTTACTCGATCTGGCCGAGGTACAAGACCTTGCCGATTTTGTTGACATGGCACTTGTTGCCCGGTCTGGAGATTCCTCTTTAGGAGTGCCATCATCAGGAATGTCACCACTATGACTCTTTGCTGATTTGGTTGATTTGACTGACAGCTTACTTGGAGCTCTCGTCTCTGGTTCCTCATGTTCATTAGAGGATATTTCTGCTTGATGCTCAGACGACTTTGAGTTAATTGATGTGGCAGAAACATGAGATTTAATTGATTTAACTGATTTGGATGATATGGCACTAGACACCCTCTCATCTTCAGATCCTTCAGCTGTTTCCTCATCATGATTGTCAGCACCATCTACTGATGGAGTTTCAGAAACGTTTGGTTTGTTATCGGTGGAACTATTTAACTGTACTGATTCTCCTGACATGGCACTAGCTGTTCTCTCTACAGTGTCATCGTGATCAGTTGAGGCCCCTGATCTTTGTGATAAGTTGCTAGATGGTCTGTTTGCATCATCGCTTGGTTCTGGTGGAAGCTCAGATGCCTTTGAGGGTCTAGAATAGGTGTTTGACCTAGACCTATATGACATGGAACTTGGCACTCGGTCTTCACCTGCCATTTCAGTACTTTCTCCTTCATCCAACACTTCATCCATTTGCTGCACCTCCTCTGTAGAATCTGGAACTAACATGGCACTTTCGGGATATTCGGGATCTCCACCCTCATTGTTTGCTATTACACCAGATGTTACAGAGGAGTTAGATTTAACAGACATGGCACTTGACTGTTGTCTCTCGATCTCCCCTGCTTCCAATATCTCCCCTGCAGAGATTGTTGACATAGGGCTATTGCTACCAGATGCCTTTGTAGTAACACATGTGCATTTTGTCTTTGGTGACTTAGAAGTTGTTGACAGTGGTGAAGACATTTCAACATTTCTTCTATCCTCTGATGGAGTCGAGGATTTCAATGTTTTTTTTGACATTCCAGAATGAGCAGAAGAACTAGATCCCCTACTTTGAGGGCTTGGACATACATTTCGAGTACATAAATCCGATCTTGAAACACCTGTAGGGAGATCATCCTCCTCATTGTCTCGGTCCTCTGTGAGAGATGCTAGGATCAGAGAAGACGCACTGATGGCAGAGCCTGCCCTTTCTTCTCTCAATGAGACCAGCGATAATGGGCCACACATCTGACCACTTTGGGACGGAACCAAAGTTAATCTCTCTGGTATTTCCTCAGCCCTGTCAACCCCCTTAACCACGGAAGATCGCCCTTTGAACCTTTGAGGGGACACGTCGCTCTTGATTGTGCAATAATCTATGGTGTTCACAGTATCAACGGCGTTCTCCATCCAGGTCTCTGTCTCCACCACTTGCCCGCCGCCTTCCTCGCTCGACAGAGACGTGTTTTTAACTTTTGTTTTCCGGCAGACCATCGTGTGTGAGGACGCGGTCGAGCTTGATGACGTAATGTGGCGGCTACCTTCCTGCGCTTGGGGAATCGGTTGGTTGGTCCAGTTGTGGTACTCCTGACATTGATCGCAACAGTGGGTACAGTGGGCCTCCCTCATGTGTCTTTGGTAGCGCTTGGCAATGTACGCCTCTTGCTCCTCGCAGGCAGAGACAACGCACTCCAATTCTGAGTAGCTTTCCAGGCTGCTCTGCTGGAAGTAGTGGCTGTGTCCCTGGAGGTACTCACAGGACTTTGGGCCTCCGTTCTTTGTGACTTGCGTCGACCACTGCAGCGTCTCGTCATTGAGGAGCCGGAAGCGCACCTTCATTTCCATCGAGAGGCTGCCGTCTTCGTTGATGACAACGCGTTTCTCGATGTCGTCATCTATTATGGCCTCGCTTGGGTTGGGGTTGGCGTCCACATGCTCTGGGTAATTCCTGCCGTCTGGCAATGACTTGTCAGAGGACACAGAGTGCCTTGTGGATCTGTTGGTGCTGGAGTAGGTTCTGGAATGGGTGGCAGTTTTCTTTGTCTCCAGTCCTTGGTTGAACATGAAGTCAAAAAGGATAAAAGGGGAGAGATGGAGGGAGAGAGAGAGAAAAAGACAATTTAGACTGAAGAAGCCATATATGTTCTATGTTGACCAAATTGTCACACATTGACAAGATGTTTTAGAATTTATTTCGATGCAAAGTAAGCTTACTTCTACTTATATTGAAAGATACACAGGACAACGATATTTAACAAATTTTCAGACAAATGTTCACATCCATCTTTCACATCCACCACATAAGCTCCTACAGATAAGCTTCTACAGACATGAAATTATATAATAATAGAGTCTTTATAATATTTGCCGTTAATGTTAATTCATCATATGATTCATTTTGTTTGTGGTCCTTGCAGCATCTGCATGATTATGTTACTTACTCTCCTGTTCCTCGGCGCTGCCAGTGGAGCTCAACCTCACATTTACTCTTGGAAGTTTTTCATCCACTGTTTTCCGCAAATTCTCCAAGATGGCGGGGTGAGACGGCTCACGTCCTACGCAGATCAGCACACTCGGGCAGTGCAAGAGATCCTGCACACTGTCGATCTGGAAGGAAAGACAAGAGAAACATACCATATACCATTATAATTAGCCATTACAAGTCATTTCAAAGTGTCCACCCACATGTGTGATGGATAGATCAGCCTACCATTTGGTACAGTCCATTGGGTAGGCTGGTAGGTTTTTTTGCAATTTCACCGAGAGCAGGTACATATAAACCTTCTGATTTCATGTTCATTCATTTTATCTTAACTCAGTAATACAAATGAATGAATGATGAATATCAATATGAAATACAACAAAATATCCCCCAAAATAATATCTTGAAAATAACTATTTAATGTACTCAAGATTGGATGGTTGTCTCTAGAGTTGAGTGCTTTATGTGCACACGGATATGCTGGAACTCAGCCAAGGTATCCCGGTGACATTAATAAACTAATCTGGCATAATAGGGCTTGGACATCCGAACGCATCATGGGATTTATTGCTGGCGATACTCGATACACCACATTGAGAGGACTCCAGAGAGTTGTAGTACTGTAAAATCCTACATCAGGAGGCGGTCATTGTGATGTGACGTTGTGGTGTACAAGCCCAGTAAACGTCATCGGAGGTGACGGTGCAGTGATAATGAGATAATGGCAAGCATCCATTGTCACTCTGCTGACTCAAGGAAAGCAACAAGAGACTAAACACTGTAGTCGAAAATGCAGGCGCCTAGTGATTGTAATCCATAACACACAGCATAATTACTTTATGATTTATATGCAGTGGGGTCTAGAGTTTGTATTGAGTTTTGCCCTGTGCTGTAATGTAATACAAAACATATACATTTTTTTCTGATATTCTAGTTGGGGGTAAGTGATATTGGGTGTAAATCGGATACACCCAATATGAATAATTTGAACAATTTCTGTCCGAATGCTTTTGATCCTATTTCCCATTAGAGGAATGTCAGCAAAGTAAGATTGAATAATCCTGCCTTGCTCGCATCACATACTACTTTTTCAAATATCATCATTTTAATTATATTAATAGGATATTTTCAGTAAAAGTACAAATTGCTGAGGGAGATACCGACTCTCTACTGAAACTGAATATATTTGTAATTCAAAATACACTTTATTTGGACTGAATCCACTTTAAATGTTTAACCTCAATAATGAGCAACATATGGGGATTGATGTTAATTAAATTAAATGAGTTAAATATAAAAATAACCCAGACTAATTATATTTTCCCACCCTCTGCTGCAAATACTTCACACAGCTGTTGACACCGAGCCTGCACGCGTTACATACTGAAAGCCATTCTGATGTGATTTGGCTCCTAAGCAGAAGCATTTTGATGACAATGCAATTTTAAAAACACACATTGCCGCCATACCTACTGTCACTTAAAACAGATGAATGCCTTCAACTCACGGCAGTCACACACACCAGTCGCAGCGGGTATGGATAATGAATTGCCCCGTGTGGAGGATGCGTCTCTGAGACACCACTGGGTTCACACTAAAAGGCAGAGGGTTGGATTCTCAACATTGACCCGTTTCTCTCAAAAATAGCTCAGACGTGACCAAGACGAATGGGGCGCTGCGGGGATACACACATTGTACGTGACTAAATGTATGTGGAGGAAATCTGACTGTATTATAGGCCTATAAGGTTATCCCATATTCTGCAGGTTTAGTGTGTGAGCATGCAAGCAACATGCAGACATGCATGTGTGTGTGTGTGTGTGTGTGTGTGTGTGTGTGTGTGTGTGTGTGTGTGTGTGTGTGTGCGCGCGTGTGTGTATCCATGTGTGTGTGTATGTGTTAATGTGTAAATAAAAATTTTAAATAAACATTAAGGGTGAAACTAACCTGTTAATGTCTGACTTTTTTTTCACATTTAATGTATTATGTGTTATTATGTTTAGACTAGGTTACAGTTATACTTTACATATACTACAGTAGATTTGACTAACTTATACGCACTGATCTGTTTAGCATCTACATGAGATGATCTACGGTAGCAGATGAGGCTGCTCTCACCGAGGCTGAGAGTCTGTATTCTAGCTATACATAATACATTATATCCCTTATAGGCCTCATAAATCCATATGACAGCAATACAAAAAACAGGCCACACACTTGTGAAATATTATACTAAAGTTAGTGCTCTGTTGTAAAAACTGTGTGTTTTCTGTTCTTTTCTAAGCCCGTGGCTTGTCCTATACCCCAGCATTTTCTGGTAAAATTCAAATAAATGTATATTTTTTACCAGTTTTATATTAGGTCAACTTTTTAGGCATCTTAATTACGCCCATTAGGTCAACTTTTTAGGCATCTTAATTACGGCACTGCCAGTTCTCCTTTCGGTCACTAGAGGCCTCCCTTTCACTCTGCTTCTCCCTGGCATCACAACACACCACCCAAACCTCGCATGTAGCCCATAGCACACTTTAACTGTTACACACACTGTTATACACTATAACAGAACCACATATAATAATACATTAGATTACATTTTATTATGATTATTTTATATATTATGATTATTATGACTATTGCCATTATTATTACAATATTTCCTATTTGGAAAATCTGTAAAGATATATATTTGAAATGCAAATATATGAGCTGTTAGATTCTAACAAAATGTAGTCACTTCTTTTAAAGCCCTCCCTGAGGTTTCTCACATGATATTCACCCTCTCAGATTCAGTTCAACGAAGCACATTTTATAACCCTACAATCTTATTTTATAATCTTATTTTATATCGCCGGGTGGCCGGTGTCATGGAGGGTGTTGCTCTCACCTTTTGACCCTCAGAGGTGTACAGCTTGCGGACGTGGTACCGCATCAGCTCAGACACCTCCTCTAAGAAGAGCCCCAGGCTCCCAGGGGCCCCCCGGTGCAGGGCGATGCTCCTGCGGTACGACGGGTCGCTGTTCTTCACCAGCACAATCGTCCTGTTCTGTGATCTGCGCTGGTGTTGGTGACGGCGATGGTGATGGCGGTGCAGGCGGCGGTCATCTCCAGAATTACCTGATGCCAGCGGTGGGTCTTGGGGTCTGGTCGGCCTTTGGAGAACGCAGCGTTGTGGTGGAGGATGAGGCTGAGGCTGAGGATGAGGATGTTGGTGGTGTTCGGGTGGATGCTGATAGGTCGGTGGGCGGTGGTAGCAGGGGATGGGGGGGAGGAATTGCGTCTCCGTGGCGACCGGGGCGGCATCATGGTGGCGGTGGTGGCGGTGGTGGTTAGCCTGTGGCCAGTGGTCGGCACACAGGCAGCAGCCCTCCACCGCCTCCTGGTGGGGCAACATGCCGTGCCTGGGTATCCTGGGGAACATGGAGGAGGCGGAGGTGGTGTGCTGATGCTTGGAGGGAGGATAGGGCCGGTGGTGGGAGCCCCCGAGGGCCTGGAAGCTCTGGTAGCTGTGTCTGTGGGCGGACATTTGCCAAAGAGCTCACAGGGGGCCGGATAGAGTGATGGATGGATGAATGAATGGTTGGATGGATGGATGGATAGATGGCTCGATGGATGGAGGATGGGTGGATGATGGATGATGGATTAATGGGTGGATGGGAAAGTGTTCTTCTCAGACAAAAGAGAGGTAGAGGGCAAGAGTCAAAGCGGTCAGGGCGGGATCGTCATGGCAACGCTGTGCTACCCTGGTTGTGTCGCCGTGGACGTCTGCATTCCTCTGCAGCCGTCAGTCCTGAAAGGAAGGTAAGGAAAAGTTGATTAGATTAGAAAATTATTGTTAGGATTTTGACTTTGTTTTACTTTAAAGTGGAAACATTTCCTAAGAAAAAATAAAAGTGTCTTTAATAAAAGTGTTAATGATGTTTTAGGTAGGTATTTAGTTGTACTTCCTTGCACTTGTAGCTCTGTTTAATTGTTGTATTTATTTTATTATTGACTGACTTGACATGTAGTGAAATGGAAGACACCTTTAAGAAGCCTTTGAGGTGTCATTCATTCATTCATGAAGGGTTAGGGTGAGGGTTAGGTGTGTGTTTCTGAAATACTATACACATTTTGTGTTGTTAAACACACCACCACGAGTTCATAATGCAGATTCATCAGTTTGAGACTGAGAATCCAGTTTGAAAGTCTTTCTTTTCAAAACAGGTTTGAATTAAAGCAGGGGAGGAACCGACAGACCACCAAGCGGTGGCGAACACCAACAGCCGACGCTATCCTGGGAAGATCAGAGAATAAATACGGACAAGGATAACAAGGAGGGAGCCACAAATAAAACTGTCAAGTCACTTAAGATAATAAGCTTAAGTCTCCGTTCACAGGGAAAATGGACGTTGCCTCGCTGATAGAAACTGTCACGGTTAAATTAAATGTTTTTTTCAGACCCAACACAACGTCCTGTATGGTTGGATTAACCATATATAGAGCCACCCAGAATATATCTGCTGTGCTGATGCTGTGAGACAATAGGGGAAAGACAATGAGAGGATCGCTGCTGAGGGAGCCTGCAAGATCAGAGTCATCAAATCAAAATATCACCAATTCTGTGATTTGGTGAAATAGGATGAGCCTGACGGGAAAACAACAGTTATGATTTATGTCATATTCTTGATTTAGCAACAAACTAACATCATGCATTGACAAAAGTGCCAAACTTTGAACATTTAGATTTTGTTTAAATGTCCCCCTGATCAACATTAAAGTGTACTTAGTAGTTGCCAGTTGGCCTAAATAAAATAAAGAATCTACAACTATAGCTTACATTATTTCACATTATTTTAATTAATTATTCATTGGAAATGCATATTTTGACCTCCATATCTGGATTGAATAAAAGGTCAATCCCCACTTCCCCACTTCATTTATCTGACAGCTTTAGTTACTAGACTTTGCAGATTCAGATTAACAATACAAAAAAATATCAATAAATATATTACAGTATATTATATTCACAAGCCAACCCGCAGTATATGTAAAGTAATATATATATATAAATAAATAAAAATGATCTCCACCTTTACCAGCTGCAACATTAAAGCGAAGAACACATTTACGCATCAATAAATATAATCCAATAATATAACAAATATTATTCTGAAATGGGCCATTCTGCATATGTGAGTACTTAAGTATATTTTTTATGCTAATACTTTTGTACTTTTACTTAAGTAACATTTTCAAGGCAGGACTTTTACTTGTAACAGAGTATTTCTACAGTGTAGTATTACTACTTGTACTTAAAAGATCCCAGTACTTCTCCCACCACCGGTCTGAGAGCTTCAGCCTGTTTTTCTTGATTATTTCCTCCTCTTGCCGCTCGACCAGGTGTCAGCGAAGCAACACAAGACTCTTACCCTTTGACACCTGCATCACACGCTTATTTCCTGCACTGAATCTTTTGTCAGATATTTTTCTATGCCAAGTGGCCACAACAAGGAAGCAAGTAACGCGTTGCAAAAGATGAGTTCATCCAGTTTCTCCCCATTCCTTTGCAGGATCCTCAATTATAAAAGCTCTCAAGAGTTGGCACACCTGCGATATGTTCCTCTAGCACTCCTCATGTTATCATTTATAATATATAGGCATATGAATGCTAAATATTTGCCTGGAAGTCACTGCCAAACGAACATACCACCTTCTACCCTAACTTCTACCCATATCCTTTTTAGCACCCACAGATAAGCAACATTTCCAGTCATTCATCCAAGTATCGCTTCCTATTTCCTGTTGTGTCGATGACGACTAACATACACATAGGCAACACACCAGAAATGACATCATACTTACGCAGTCCATTTTGCTCGTTTTGTATCCAAGACGATACGACAACAACAACAACAACAACACAAAAATCCCCCCCAACGACAACAACAGCTCACATAGTTTGTGCGCCAGTGGTTCCCCGGTATCAAGAAGAGCGGGGGGGACGCAGGCGTCCGACTCCTAACGCTCTGCACATGTGGCCTCTCTGTGCGGCGGCGGCAGGCGGAGGAGCCGAGGCGAGCCAGCCAGTTCAAAAGCCCTCGCTGCCGGAGCAGGCCTACCGTCCGCTAATCAGAGCGGCTAAGGATAGAACGGAAAGCCTCTCTAATCACCCCTCAGGTTGGACTGAAATCTGCCTGACGGCTTTCTGGCCACCTGACTCGGACTCGCTCAGGCAGCATTGCATAAAAGGAGAAAGAGTGACTCTGTGGAAGGAAGCACATGGCTGGATTCATGAGGTTGCATGTTCCCTTGAGTTTCATGTTCGACATTTTATCATTTTGTATTTGTGATGTTGATTTTCCTTTGCATGTCTTTAATGGCTTTGTGTCTTGATTATCGCTTGGGCGTTGAGGTGAAGGCAATCAATCCATCGAAGGCCTTAAAAGGCCTCAAAAAGCATTCAACATAATTTGCATAGGTCTTAAATATATTTTTTGCGACCTCAAACCAGTAAATGTCGAACGTTGATGTATTTTACGTGAAACAGATATTTATCGGCCCCCCTGTGGCATGCTGGAGCCGTGTTGACCACTGCAATGGCGTGATAACTTCATGCGCTTGCGGGATGCTTTTGTTGAGCAGTACTGCCATTATGTCAATACATTTG
>JAOPJH010000080.1:4842840-4860055 GCA_027122575.1 Merluccius polylepis
ACACACTACACACACTACACACACTACACACACTCATAACCACACACACTACACACACTACACACACTACACACACAGGAACAGGATACACGGCACCTGAAACTACAGATTGCCTGCAGGGCGGACGCGTCCGTGATGTCGGCCATAGGCCCATACTTCCTCCTCCCTCCTCCTTCTCTTCTTCCTTCTTCTCTTCCTCCTCCTCTTCCTCCGTCGTGGGCATGCACGACATGCACGCGTGCGTGGTGTGCATAGGTAACACACACACACATGCACGGAAACACACCTGTCATGACGTGGCATTACGAGTTCACTGCTCTATTTTTTAAACATATATATATATATTTTTTTTCTTAATTAAAAAGATGGAGATGAGGATTATTCGTGCGAAATCAAAAATGGAAGATAACCATCCTTCCAAGGCTAACTATTATGACTATAACTATCTTTTTTTTTGTTTTAGTATAGGGTTTTTTTTCCAACCAAAACGTGAATGACACGAATTTATATGTAGGCCATTTTATTTGTAATAGGCTACCAACATCAGAGATGTCCCTGCTTTCCATTGAGGCCTGCTTATGCAAGGCTGAATTGTATAATTATCAGACTTGTAACATGTGTTATTGTACCTAAAAAAAGGTCATTTCAACAAGTTTTTTTTTGTTTGGGCAATATGGTGACCTAAATATACCAGTTCCTAATATTCTGTTTTGACAAGCAATGTTAGACAGCTGCGATTTCCTTTTTCCTCCACGGTCTCATAACAGCCACCCTTATCTCAAAACAAGAGCCGCTTGTTAGAGGATCTGCAGCAGTCGCTTCAAAGCAACAGGAATACATGCAGCTATAAATCAAATTAGTTAGCCGACAGGATGGGCCCCGAGTCATTAACCATATAGGCCTCCATCTGTACATTTCATATGCATTTGTATCGGCACTATACTCGTTCCCCGGTCGACCGGAGGTGTCCAATTCTGTCTTTGCTCAGAGCAGAATTATGATAATGTGCTCAAAACGTGGCCAAAACAAACTCCAGGACTTTTCGCCCTAGGCCTGATGTGTCATGGTTTACAGTAGAAATAACTGAGCAGAAATGGGTTTTCATTTTGATTTTGATTTATTCACATGGGACCTGATTGGGTTTGCAAAAAGTTGGCTTGTGGAGGTTCGCTTTCCCACGGGGATTCAAAGTAAACAGGTATTCTGCATGGATCCCATTTCATAGACGACAAAATTGCCGGTTAAGAGTGAACATTGTTCGATGCGCTGGAGAAATCGAAAGTCCCGCGAGCAAGTCTTCCTGAAGGACAAAACATTGCAAGAATGAAACATTTCAAAACAAATATTTGGGAATTTGGCCAACTGCATTAACGTTGTGAGCTACAGGACTGCAGTTGCCAGGTAATAATCATGAGTCATTTATTTCATCACTAGTACAAGTGTAATAGACAAAAGGAGCAGTGATGTACAAGGAAGATTTCGATCGATTTGAACGGCGCCTGTGAGCAAGGCATCTTACCACCCGCTGTTACTGTTGCTGTGGTGCTGCCCTGTAGCAAACGGCCCAAGAACGACGCTGCTGTGGTACACCCAAGAGAATATACATATCTACACTCAATATAACACAACGCTACCTCAATTAGAGAGGAATGGCGATAAAAACGGCTAAAATTGAGGGGATTTTATTTTAATACAAAATCTCATGATCTGCTGCTTCGTGCCCTGGAGGTCAGCGGTGTACTGGCACACTGCAGAAGGCCTTTAGTTCATGCGACTGTAGAATTAAGCTAAAGAAACGTTTTAGTTGAACCTTATACTCGTTTATCTTTCTTGGATTTCCTCTCCGGCACTACCGCCATCTCTTCTGCCACTTCACTGTCCACCTGCTCTCCGTGTTTCCTCTTCTTCTTCTTCTTCTTTGTTTTTGTACCGTCGGACTGGACCGTTTGATCCTCCACGGCGTGTCCTGTATCTAGATTTGATTCAGTACAAAGTTCATCCGTTTTCTTCTTTTTCTTGCTGGGGTTTCCCTCAGTGTCGTCGCCGAGGGCCGAAGTGGCGCTAGAGTCGTCATGAACAGCTTCCTCTACCTCCGCCGCCTTCCTCTTGTTTTTCTTCTTCTTCTTCCTTTTCTCCGAACTGACCGGCTCTTGGCTCGAATCTTCTTCCACTTCTGCGGCCGCAACAAACACCTCCTCCACCACCTCCGCCGCAACCTCCGCCGCAACCTCCGCCGCAACCTCCGCCGCAACCTCCGCCGCAACCTCCCTCCCTTTATTTTTCTTCTTCTTCCTTTTCTTCTTGGGCTCTTCGGCTGACTTATTTTCGGCGGCGCGGTCGACATCATCGGGCTCGTGCGTGGAGGCGGTGGGATCCGTGGTCTCCGTGGCGACTAACGAGGCTAACGAGGAGGCCCGGTCCTCCGGCCGATCTCGAGACTTCTTCAGCTGAGCCATCCTCTGGGCAAAGTACTCCTGCATGGTGAGCGCGCTGGTCACCGTCTTGGTGATTCCCTCCACATCCAGATCAGGCTGAGGCCCGGCGGAGATGGCCTGCTCCTCCTCCTCCTCCTTCACCTCCTTCTCCCCCGGGGAGTCACTGCTGCCATTGTTCTCCTAGAGACAGAGACAGACATTAAGGAGAGGATGGTGTCAGGGTTTCACATTAAGCTTTTTTTTGTTTGGGGGGGTTGCCCGGGTTTAAAAATAGACTGCAAAAACCTGGGGGGGGGGGGGGTTGTCAATCACCACACAGGAGCAAACGTTCATTTGTTTAAAGACACTACAATGTAGGTGTAAATTGATGCGTTGATGTGACGCCATTACAAAGACACGACGGAAGACAGAGAAAGGTCACCTTTTATAACAGATTCAGTCATGTTATCATTCGTCGGCTAACACAAAAGTATTCTAATGGGCCTGATCGTGTTGTGAACATGTGTTAGCAACTTCATTATCGGCCTCCCTCCCTCCGCAAACAGTTACCCGTCAGTCAAGTACGCACGCCAGTCAAAACGGGTTTTGCAGCCAGTGATTTAGATCAAACATTTCAACCAGTTTTAAAAAAAACAAACAAAAAGGTTATGATGTTATGGGAACCCCTGAGGGGTATGAACCACCTAATAACCTTCAGTTAAATTGTGGGAAAAATGGAGCCAAATCTGAGTGAGATCACCGCTTGTGCTACAGTTGACGGAGCAGATCTAGTGCAGCTCCTGTGAGCCGTCTACCTGGCTTTAGGGGAGGAGAGTTTATAACGCTTAGTGGAAGGCAGTGGCACTCGTTCACTTTCCTCCCGCTTAACTATCCCGGAGAGTCATGGGAATGGAGCCAAGCTTGCCAAATCTCATCTCTCATTTTCTTGGGTTTAATCTGTAGTGTTGTTAAAAAACGGTCCGCGACATGCGTGTCTAAATTCTGACCGCGCAGTCCAAGCATTTTGTCAAAGCACAGCGGTGGGCCATTCGTCTTCATTTTCCTAACGGCCTACTCAATGCATAATGATTTGCTCTGAAGAATACCAAGTTACCTCTGGAGAGTCGCACTAAACAATGCCACGGCTCTCGCTGTGCATTACCTCAAACGGAAATGTGGATAGCAACACCCCACCCCCCCCATTTCTAACAGACCCTACAGATTAAAGATAAATGTGAAAGACACTGTCGGGTCGTTTCACCTCCTGCGTTGGCCTTTATGCTTTTACATCCAGATTACACTGGTTTGACCCTGGAGTGAACGAGGATGACAAGTAAATGGATAGGAACTGGAGACAATGAGCATGTAGATTAACCTGATGGGAATTTGCAGTGCTGCAGCATAATGTGGCAACGCCACGTCGTCAATTTCCACAAGCAGTGTATAACTATAAATAATCTAGTTGTTTTACATAAGCCACCAGGGAATACAAAAATAATAGTTATAAAAGGCCTTTTAATGACAATGAAAAACATAGATGACTTAAAAACAATGAACGATTTATGAAAAATCCACCCCAAAAAAATGGAGGAACAGTGAAACAGTTCCTCCAGTGAAACAGGCGCAACCAGTTATATTTACTTACATTAAAGCCGGGTTGGTGCTGAACCAATCACAGCAGATGTTTCAAATAGCCCTCAAGTTTTTTTTGTGTATTTTTTTGCAACCTCAGTCCTTCAACTGGAATTAGCCTCAACTTCTAACAAGATGGGATATGGCCCTTTAGGTGAGATGCCATTAAACAAAACTTTCCAACTTCCAAGAGGGAAAAAAAATCTATATTCCCTGTTACTGCACAATGGTGTCCTCTCTGCTTGGGAGACTGGGGATGGGTCATCTTAACGCTGACAGCGTTGAACAACATGTGGGATTTGGGACGATGGCTGGGGGCCACTTTCCGACTGCCTGTGAAATTACTCTCAAGAGAAGCAGAGAAGGTGGATGAGAGAGTGGCAAAGAGGAGAGGAGCAGAAAATAAGAGATGGTAGGAGAGGGATGCACAGGGAGACCTCCCCTTTGACCAGGGGTTGAAACTTCGTGTCAGGGGTAGGGGGGGGGGGATTTCATCCTTTCACTGCCTGGGGAAGCCCATTAGACCTCTCTCTGATATGACGGAGAAAAAGTGCTGTGCTGAGCAAAAGGCCGGACACAGGTTGACATATACATCTACAAAACAAGTAAACAAGTCGACATTGCTGTACATTTATTTCAGATCAGCATCCAAGGATTCGGTCTCCTTGGAAATTATTGTTTCATTATCATGATATGAACATCCATGGGAGTGTTTCAAGTCAACTTCATCATGAACCTTTAAAATAACACTTAAGGGTGTAAAAACCAAAAAACTGCAGAAATGTATCCATTTGGTCATAAAAATATAGTTTACACCTACACACTATGCATATGCATGCATTTGACTTGATATGTCAACTTTCTGGAATTAAGTGGTCATGGGCCAACCATTGTAATTCTTTTATAGTTTTAAAATATACACCCATTTATTTTGCACAAATGCGACTGGTAAAATGAAATACAGCTTAAAAAGTAAGGTGACTTTTAAAGGACAGCATGTACAGTTGCTACGGCTGAACATAAACAAAGAAGGCAGCACAAGGCAAGAAACCAGGGAAGCTTGAGGAGTGGGAGGAAGGCTGGAAAATGCACCTTGAGTCAACCACTCCTCCTCCTCCTCCACCACCCAGGCCCAGCACCCCAGGAAGAGGATGCGTTCAGTGCACTGTGTGCAGCGCTGAGATAAGACTCCTTCGGCAGAGGAACGGCCTGGCTATCGGGCCCTTCCTGCTCCACTCTCTTCCCTGGTGGGGGCCGGGGTTGGGCAGGGAACACAGGGAGGGCCCATAGAGGGTCCCACAGAAAAGAGGAGGCTGGGAAGGCATTCAACAGGCCGCCTCCTTCAACATACTCCAGTTGTATCTCTCCCCTCCCCGTTACCGTGGCCAAACAGAGGCTCTCTGCGTGCCATGGTGCCAACACACGGAGGCCAGAGGGAGAGCAAGCAAGAGGTTCATGAGCGTGCAGCACGTGTCACTTTTCTCCAGCAAAGTCCAAGAGCATCCAGGAGCATATCAAATAATAAAAAGGCTCTCAATATGGTTGGCAAACGTATTGCAGAAGATTGATGAATCTGTTCAAGACCTCAGGGCGAATTGTTAGGATTGCTTTTCCGAATAAATATATATTTTCAATAAATAAAAAGAGGAGTTGTCCTAATATAATACATTTTTGCTTTGTTGACATTCATTTTTAAGTTCACTGTGCCTCCTTCCAGGTTGCTCCACAATAAGTAGGGGAGCGCAAACCGCCACACATCACTGAGCACATTGGCGTCAAAAATAAAAATGAAGGTACAGGTTTTACTCTGAGTTTTGACAGTATGTGAGTTTTGAGTTTTTAAATATGAACGGTTGAGTGCGTTGATGCAGAGGGGCTTGCCCACGTTCGACCTGTGTTCGTTAGTATTTGACAAAAGCTGCCGCTACCAATTCATCTCTCGGAGAAAAAAAATGCTTATCTGCGATACCCGCCATTTTTTCCAATACCATCCAGCCAATATTGGTGGGTTCCTCTAATTGTGTGAACGTGTCCTCATTGTCCTGCCATAATAATAAATTTGCCGATAGCAAAGGGCTATGGATCAGGCCTGGATTACCCAGTTGTCTCTCCCTGATGAGCAGCAGAAGTCCACTAGCCCATCCTTCATGAGCATGATGTGGGTGGACAGCAGAAAACAGGTGGATACTCCTTGCTTATTCAGAGTAAATAAGTACAGGGTCTGCTTCCATCAATTACCAGGGAGGGGGGCGACAAAAATTAACAGGACAACATTTTCAAGAAACAAAAGTGGATTAAAATGCCGCACACATGGAACATTGTGCACCATGATACTTTGGTGTAGGACAGGCTCTTAAACTAATGTGCTTACGGGAAAAAAAAATGTGTCTCTTTGCGTTCAGGTGCAAGAACGTTTATCATTACAAATTAAGATGGTATTATGCATGCAGTATGACTGCCTTACGCATATGCTTAATATTGAATGCGCTTGCAGACAACAGCCCAACCCACCCCCCCCCACCCAAAAATGGAGGACACCGCAATTATTTAGCCCCCGTTGTGATTTATTAGATTAAAAAGTCAGTGATTAAATGGTACTCGGTGGCCGTAAACAGCCAAGGGTGCTGGAAACCTTCAGGCAGTTAGCTTCACAAGGCGGTAATTACCCCGGCCCCATGCATTCTAGCTTAAGCCTGTAACTAAGAGACAGACTGTAGTTTTTTCATTTCCACTAATCTGTAAGTGTCAGCAAGCTGGCAGGGCCTAGAGGGAGCCCTCCACGGTGCTGCCAGAGAGACGGTAGGAGGCGTGTTTGCCGGTAGGCGGAGTGGCAACGGTGTCGTTTGGCGGGTGCCTCACGTTTAGGCGGGATACGGGGGCCTTGTCAACGGGTGTATGTTTTTTTGAAAGGCAGAGCATTTGTTTGAGGCAATTAGATGTTATCCGAGAGGTAGTGTCGCCGATTTCTTGACATGCCGCACGTCCGCGCATTGGACTATTTTAAAATGCGTTGGCCGCTTGGACACGGGTTGGCCCCTTCCTTAACCAACCGTCTTAAAATAACACATTTTCAGGATAATTGAGCAAAAAAAGAACTTCCTGTTTTTATATTTCAAGAGTTGTAAAACATTAGAGAATGTTTTGAGCTAATGCAAATAAATAAAAGTATTTGGAAAAACTACAGTACTGTGAACTAAGTATGATAGTTATAATAGCCGTTTAATGTAACAATTCAAACAATGACCATATCGAAATCAGACTTTAAAAACAACATACAGATCAACACCAGAACCAGGAGAGGCCGGTCGCTGTATTGAAACATCACCGCCACCCCCACTTTTGTGTACAGGCCTCATTTCCGAACTGTGAAATCTGGGTACTAAAGCGCCTTAGCATAGTTTTACACAAATAAAAAATAAAATAAAGGGACACTTGGCTTCTGCGTTGTCAGCAGAAGCTCCACCGTCTACGCCCACCAGCTCCCCGGCGCCTTGCCGACGCATCTGCCAAATGCTGGAGCCCCCGACATGCCCGGGCCCTGGCCCATATTCCCGAAGACGGCGGTGTCAGGGGACCCCCCACTGACGTGTGATCCTTCATGTGGACGACGCGTGGGCAGGGAAACGGACGCAACAGGTGCCAGCCGAAGAGGCTTGATTCTTGGCCCTTTGTGCCTGAGCGGGAGTGGGAGTGGGAGAGGCTAGGAGGTCAGACTGACCCGAGGAGCAGGGTGCACTACAACCGTCTCGCTGGCGGGTTGCAGACATCAAACCGAGCCTCGCAACAATAAATCGCACAGCACCTTTTTTTTCCTTTTTTTCTCTTCCTTCATTAATATTTGTCTGAGTTTGATGATTAAAAACCGTTACGACTACAAGGTTGTCGTTTGTTATCAATGTTTTGACTGAAGAATGAGTGTGCGCAACACACACACACACACACACACACACACACACACACACACACACACACACACACACACACACACACACACACACAACTATAAATATGATTTATAGTTTAAAGAGCCAAATGGAATCCATTTTAATAATTGATGCTTTAAAAAGTTATTCATTCTAAGCCAAAAAATAATAATGTATTTGACAGATAATTGATGGAAAAAGTTTAAATATAATTCAATTTTTTTCCCCTTTGTTATCAACAATTTTTTTGGCAAAATTCAATGAAAAAAAAAAAAGTATTGAAATCAATTTACGTTAAAATGATCTAAAGTTGACATTAAACACCATATATATCTCAATTACCTGACAGCGTATGTGTACGCACCTGCGCACACACACAAAACACTGCAACAAAAATACAAACCCACAGGCTTGTGTTTCCACCCTCTTCACGCGAGCTCGCAGCTTTAAAAAATGACTAACTTTGGTTGATGTATGAATCGTCGGGGAGTCTATTTATCAGCGGGCCCTCTGCGGTCGCCCAGTTGGGTCCCTCAAGTCACAAGCCGCGTCGCTCCCCTTTGACTGATTAATTAGCCAATCAGAGGACATTTTTCACCGGGCGGCAGGATGGTTTATTTCAGCTAATGCCGGGCTTTCCAGCGCCGGCCCGCTGGAGCCTCGTCGGCTCTTTCGGCCTGCCTGAGTGGCCCGGGCAGAGGGGCAAGGGAGATAAATCAAGCGGGGCTGGCCCTCCCTGTGGCTCCCCTAACTAAACCCCCAGAGGAGGGCAGAGAGTAGCGGTGGTGATGGGGTAGGGGGGGGGGTGAGGTAAGGTGATAGAGAGAGAGCGAGAGAGGGACACAGGAACGGCCAGGGGCACTGCTCGCCCGCCGATAAGCACAGGGAGCACCAGAGGCTGCCAGAGTGCCTTCGCTCTGGAAGTGGCCGGGGCTATTTGATAGCTCGGCAGAGCGGGGCCCGTCATTTGTCTTGCGGTGAGTAATTGTACTGAGGGGCCGCAGGAGGAGGCAGGAAGAAGGGGGAGCGCGCGCAGGCGTGGGACGTGTGATGGATGGCGGAGAGGAGTGCAGATGGACAGGTGCTCCAACACGACCAGATAACACTTACCGGCCGGCCAGGGAAAATAATGGTACCGGTGTTATTGATGGTCAACCTTGTTTTGGTTTATATTTTCCACGCTAAAAGACTACGGGAATATTTGACTTGCTTATCTGGCAATAGATTGCTGGATAAGGTTATTCTTATTGCACAAATGTATTTGATTCATCCCAATTAAAATTGAAATGTTTCACGATAGAAAGACACTTCTTCCAAGACTTCAAGCGCACGTGCCACAAAGCAGAGGAACATGCAAAATAAATTAAGATAAGACTTCTTGGCTCAAAGGGATTGAACCTGAGAATTAAACTCAACCCTTGTTTGTTTGTCTCAGAGCTGTCCACACACCGCGGAGGGGAGAGGGAACGACAGGGAGTTTATAAATACACCCACACGTATGTGTGTGTCCGTCTGGTTTACAGACTGTGTTGTGTTTGGTGATAAGGGGTGAGCAGGAAGCGCATCTCCACAGAGGAAGGATAACCTGAGTGTGTGTGTGTGTGTGTGTTTGTGTGTTTCACTAATTTGTGGAACGGGTTCATTAGACGGGGAACTGTCTGCACAGTAAACATACAACACTACCTACCCAGTAACCAAGACAACATTCTACGGCTGCAACTTACGTTTATCATCGATTTAATATAACGATAATTTTTTCCAGTAATGGTAATAGCAAATGCCATCACAGGTTATGCCCAAAGTGATATTTTAAATTTGCTTGATAAATGACGATTAGATACATTTTCTGTACATCGACTAATCAATTAATCAACTAATCGTTGCAGCCCTACATCATTAATTCTTCTACCAATCCAAGTACCAAGTATATAGCGGGATACAGTGATAGACTAACTTGGTACAGTAATGCCAAAACATTAAAAAAAAAAATCTGTTGTGTTTTCGGTTATCGGTCACTGGCGTCGATAGGTACATCACCATCTTTACCTCCACCCAGAACACTGGGATGTTTCTCTGGCCAACGCGTATTCTCCTGTGGGATGCTATTGTAATCGTGTGCCGTGTTTGATACGGTCAATTGTGTCACATCTGGCTCAGCAACAACCCCATAACCAAACGATTACGGGGAAAACAACCGCCATGCACTGCCTTTTGTTTCCAATGGCGATCAGCTGGGAGGTGGTGGCCATTGTGATGCTGGAGCATGGGCCTCGTCAGGGGGATCGGCAAAAGGCTGTTTCTTGCAATTTATGGATTTTAAATGCAAATGTCTTCAATGTTTAGGATGAAAGATGCCTACCACCGATTCTTGAGTGGCTGCTCGTCCTGAAGCCATGTTTGTCATGAAAATGTCTTGTGGCAAATACGAAGATGAATATTTTTTTGGATAGATTAAGAAATATATCTGTTCAAATGTAACATTTTCAATGTCATAAAAAAAAATTGCTTCTGATAATCATGTGATAAATCTTCAAGTCAGTCCCACATACAAAAATAATTGTAGCATACCATTATAAATGAACTTTAGGTTTAGGGATAAGGCAAGCAACAGCTCAGGTGTTCTACTTCTGGCTCAATAAACACAGGTGCCAAGCAACTCTTGTACCAATACCAAATGACTGGAGTTATGCGTCCTAATGGATTGTAGCCAAGGTTACGACCTGTCAATAACCGGCAATTAATTTGGTCTTGGCCATAAAAAAAAAGGGTTAGTAACCCAACACTTTCTTCAAATCTGATTAAATAGGAAAAGGGTGAAAGTCAATTCAATAATTGGCTCAAACATCATGGGCTTAAATCCCATGTCCCTAGTAGTTCATCCAAGACATCCACAGGTCATCTTAGCAACAACTGGCAACACGGTGAAGTTGGAAACGACCATGAAGTAACACTGAAGATAGAAAAAAATAAAAACAACCTTAAAATAAAACTTTCCTTTTTGCATTCGTCATCATTGGAGATTTCTGCAAACCTCACGCCGATTCCTGTAATGGTGCCCTTTGGTGGTGAAGTGACCACTCCGAGACATGAAGCAAGTAGAGGCGGTGGGGTGGGGGGGGAAGAGGAGAAGGGGGTAAGAGTGTAAATCCCTTAACTGGATTTAGGTGGGTTTGCCGCCAACAGCAGCCTGCTGGCGATGTCAAAGCAGCACGCCATGACACGGCTAATCTAAGCCTGCAGGCTGCGGAGGGGCTGGGCCTGGCTGAAGCCACGGGGGTCATGTGACACTGGGGCCACTGATGGAGGCATTAGCTATGGTCATCCTTAATTAGCCACAGGGTGGCAGATAAGCCAGTGCCACAGCACCATAGCCAAAGCGATGCACCGCAGTGTCCACTAAACACCGACTGGCCAGAGAAGGGACCAGGGGGTCGGCCGCACTGGCTGACATTACAACCGCCATCACGAAAAGTATGCATCCGTGTAGCGACAAAATAGTAATTTCCCATGAGCCCTTCTCTCCAACGTAAATACATTCATTAGGTGTAGATTAGATAAGTAGCACACACACACACACACACACACACACACACAATGGTGGGTGTAGTAATCTTACCTCTTCTTTGATCGCACCGTTGGCATGTTTTGCCCTTTTGCCAAAAATACAGTTGAGGTCCGTTTTACTGCGGCAAGACAGGTCCTTTCCTGGTGGGGGGGAAAGCAACAACACTTAAAAGTGCTGCAGGCAATGTCTATAATACTTGGCTGTAATACTATAATTTACACAGATATACATTGTTCTGATGTTCACTCACAGAAGTCATTTGATGTTCACCTTTAAATGTACATTACTTCAAGAAAATGCGCTAATTAAAAGGAACTAATCATGGTGTCCAAATCCCAAAACGCTCCTCTTCCTGTTTTTTTACCTTATGATTTTGATTAGGCCACTTCTAATGCCGACGTCATGTCACTAAGCACTGGTTTGGAGTGCAGGCATACTAGAATGCACTTTGCCTCACCGCAACCTGGTGAGGCAATGTTATTATGTACAGCTTATATTAGGAAAAGGCACGTATGCTGTTGCTATCGCCAAGCTACTTGGATGCGTTGCCTCATGTGCTGAAAGTCAAACGGAAATATAACAAGGGGCTTTTGAAAACAAAGGCCTAGGTGCCAACATATGACCAATGGAAGGAGTTAAAAGATTGTCACAGACACCACAACATACAGACGCCATTAAACCAATTTGTATTGGGAGGGGGGGGGGGGGTGTAGTTCCACATGTCTGGTGTTGGGACATGAAGTCCCGGCACCAAGCCAAGATACTCTATACTATGTCGCTGTATGACAAAATGCAATTCCAAGGACACTTTAACACAGACTTCATCCAACATACAAAGCCAATATCAATCATCAAATCACTGAGCTTCGGGGACATTGGATAACATCTGACAGTGTTTTTAACTTGGGCCAAGTGTGCTGAAATAGATGGTTGGGTGGGATTGAAGGGTGGGTGGGGGGTTGGTTCTTGAAGTGAAGAAAGGCCGGCGTTGCATGGTTTACTCTTCGCTTTGGGGATAAAACGCCAAAGAAAAATAAACTAACAACAGGGCCGCCGATGCCACGCCCCCAGACTCCAGTTTTTCAAGTCGGGCCTCAAAGACTGCTGGAGAGCTCAGTCATCTGTCTCAGGCCTGGGCCCTGTTCGTACAGCTGCATCCTCTTCCTCCAGCAGGGCCCTGATAACACTAGGTTATTTATTGCTTTTAAACCTCTATCTCCCCTCCTCGCCGTTTTCAAAGCGACTGCACAAGCAGGTCTCAGGAGCAAAAGCCAAGCAGCTATGCTCACTAAAATAAACACGACATAGGGGAGGGTGTCTATGGTGCACTACTCCTATTGATCCCTGGTCGACGGTAGCTGTATGCCCAATATGACCTTCTTAAATGTTTGGCTCAGGAAGTACCTGTCAAAATGCTGAGGCTTATGCTTTCAGGTGAAAGTGCAGGGCAACAATGTGAAGATTAAAAAAGGGAGCCGAGCCTCATTTGGTTCCTGTTGAATATGCCAATGTGGCCAAACGCCATGAGGCAGGATAAGGGGGGCGGAGCATTGCTAACGGTAACGAGTGTTACCAAATACCTGCTGGTATCCAAGGTCACAGTTGAGTTGTCAACGGTTGCCAGTGCAGACAGCTACTGAAACAAGATTAGCGATTTACAGTAACGCTCGACTGAGATATCCCCAATTTCAATTACCATAATCATAATAATGTACGAGTTATAATAAACTATGAGTGATAATAATCACAACGTAGCGTGAAAGCCTGTCAGTCCACTGAGACCATTTCACTATCAATGTTTTTTTATTCACAAGGCTGTTGTCATGGAAACACTCAGCCAACAATGCACATGCGTAGCGTCAGTTTGTATAATGTGTAAGCCGAGCAAAAGTCCTTAAACTGAATTACTGTCCAACATCCTTTTAGCGCAGGCCAAATTGGACAGTGGACAAGTGTGTGTTTTCTATTTTTACTCTGGCCTTTGGCAACAATACATACTGTATGTGGTCATCTAAATGTGCGTGCGGGACGGCTAGATATGATCACAAGAGGTCACTGTAAGATCCGTGTTTCATGTGTGGCTGCTGTCTGAATACACTGCGGTCAGCACAGACACGTTGTCGCATTAGAGGTCAACAACCGTCTTTATGTATACACAACGCCGCTGCTGAAACCAACATTACTAAAGTGAAGTAACATTTTGCATATAGCCAACCTGACCGGTATGACAGATATATGGGGCAATTAAGATTGGGTTACTGAATTACGCTGTGGCCGCGGACCTGAACAGGGGAGACTTTGGTGCCTTCCTCCACAAACGAAGACCATCAATCCTCAACGCTGGCAATGAGAGCCAGCCTGTGCGCGATAATTGTAGGGGAGGAAAGAAGGAAGGCATGGAGCAGCTTACATTTAACCAAGAAGTGGAGGAATGTCAATCACACATGGAGAACTATACAAGCAGCGCCCCACATTCCACTATGCCAAGCTCATGTAAAGAGCTTAGCAACTGTAAAACCATTACAAAGCTTTAGCCTGGAAACGGCCTCGCGTCGGGGTGGAGAGACTGGACGCATGCAAGGCGTGCGGCGGGCTACGGGTTGCCTAGTAACTCTTCAGTTAGATAAAGTCAAGAGAACTGGATAGTCCTGCAACTCCCCTGCTGTTATGACATGACCAAACAGCAGTTCACCATGTCACATTCAGTTAATCCTGTCGCAGTACGGGACGGCTTATGCCAGCCAGCCCACTTAAGTGGGAAGATGCTCATGTTTCAAATTGGCGGTTTGTTGTAATCGTTAAGAGAAGCTGCGTCCCTTATGTTGCGTGGAAACATGTGCAAGTAACAACCGAAAACAAGTGTCAAACGTCCGCCCTTTGTGATGGGACAGGTTAATCCCAACTGCCAGTGATGGAGATACCTAAGATCTGAGAGCCATGGTAAGATCAAGACCGCCACCAGAAAGGCAGGTTGGCTTTACTGCAAACAAATGAACCCAAGTACCCTGATTAAGAAAAGTGTACACAGAGAGCGACACTGTCCTGCCCACAGTGTCGAGGCTAGGCTTAAAGTTGACCGAATTCACGTTGGCATTGGCAGAATTTATATGGAAAATGTACATCTCCGGTACAAATAAATGAAGTTTGTTTTAGAGCACGACAGACCGAAGAATGGAGACGTCGGTGGGTTTTTAGGGACATGGATTACCAAAATGACAAAGGGTTAAATGGTCTGTCCCACATCTAACCATGTGGGACAGGCATGAGGGCTTTCTCTGCATCAAGGGGAGGGACAGAGACCTTAGTGTTGACTGAAAGGGTTGTCCAATAGGTCACACAGCCGCTAGAAGGCGTTTTTTGGGGGGCAAAAGTAAATGGACATTCCAGATGCCCCAAACAGGAAACAGGAAGTTGCTACTAATGACGTAAGGAAGAAAGATTTTCCAGGTGAGGTTATGGTTTAGACATTCGTGTTTTTCCAAACCCATTGATGTACATGTGAGTGTGGATGATGATTGCAGTTACAGATGATTGCAACAATTATAGATTTAAAAAAAAGATTTCTTGCGGTAAAATATCAGACATCATGCATCATACATTTGTATTGAATAGCTATATGTCAATAAGCGTCTGTATTATTTCCCACCAATTCTGAAAAAAAAAATCTGTAAATTGACACTTTCCAATACTGGCTTTTCTTTTTAAACCATGCTTCCGTATTGCTATCAGTGTGCTGGCCTTGAGCTCCAGGTCTCAACTTCCTGACGTGTAAAGGGGTAATGAAAGAGATATATTAATAACTCACTCTCCCCCTTAACGTTGACCCTACCACCTGACCGAGCGCTGGCTGATAAGACCGCTGCTGCTCTGGTCCATGTCTGACCCGAACCAGGACATGGGACCCAAAGCAGACGAGGACAACCTGGGGCTGTGTGTGTGAGTGAAAAGGGAGATATTTGCCTCTTGCAAAACAACAAAAATAATTTTAGTATCAGAGGATGGGGGGGGGGGCGGTTGATTCCTTAATGCTCAGTGTATCTCACTATACCTGTTTAATGAATAAATAAAATTATCAAAAATGTTTATTTATTCATTTAGTAAATGTTTTAACCCAAAGCGAAATACAGACACATTTATGAGTAGGTAAGCGTTCGCCCTCTTGCAGTAGCTTTCGGACATGGGGGACTCAGACGCCCTAACCACTACACTATACTGCTCTGAAATTACGAAGTGCGTCAATTATACCCAAGCAGGCATTGGTTACCAAGCGGCAACCTCAGGGAGTGAACGTACCTTTAGTGAACTTCATGTAGTGAACCCTCTTTCTGGAGGTCTTGGACTTTTCCTCCAGGCTGAAACTCTGCTTCTCTTCCGATGGGGTTTCTACATAGAACGATTACAAGCCACATAGTGTTCATTATGTATGGAGTCACATTGTATTCAAGCCCCCCCAAATACGTTTTAATATCAATATATAATACAGCTTTCTGTGGCACACTCTCGGGCACATCAATATTGTTATTGTCTACTTCTATAATGAATTATGTCTGGGGCCTTTAGCTTATATTTAAGAGTTGCAGTATAGTGCCCTCTATTGGGGAAAAAAACATCCTGGCAGGCGATGCAGTACAACACAGACCAACTACTCATGCACCCACTGAGCTCAAAAATTGGTCTACGACTTTTAATGTTAAAATCTGCAAAGCACTATGCAGATTTTTAGTCACTCAGCTGCCAGTGAAAATGACATATTTTAATGAAGATGCAAATACTCAAGTAATTCATTATGTAGGCCGAGCTTGATTGGAACTGGCCCACAAAACACTCAGCAGCAAGTTAACCCTGGGGTCCGTAGGGTTTAACAGAGTATATTTTTATTGTAACATGACACATTTAGTAGTGTGCATTAGTGAGTATTTTCTTACCCTTCTCATTGTTTTGACTGTGGCAATTGTTCAGGTCAGCAAGAAGTTGATTAAAATCATCTTGGTGGGCAATCCAGTTGTCCTGTAAAGAAGACAGCAGCAACATTTCATCGAACAGATCCAGAAAAGGAGACAACATGTGTGCGCCTTTGAACAAGCAGCTAGCATCACGCGAGATAACTTTTCACACGTGACCTCCATAAAGGACTAGGAGTACAGTGTCACACCTTATCCTCGTGGCAATGTGAACACAGCCCGTAGGAAACGTGCGCCTCGTGTCTGAACGAACCTCATAGCTGGCGTTGGTGCCGAGGCCCAGGTTGTTATTTTTCACTTTAACTTTGATGTGCTCTGTGGAGCCCTGCTGGCTTCTTCCCAGGCCCTATGTGGTGGGAGGAAACACAGGCACAAACACACAGCCATTTCAGCATTTCAGGACAACACTAGATTAGGAAAATCAACTTCTTTCCCCAATCACAACACGGACAATGTGTGCGTCGCTGCGGCGGGCCGCCATCACATCTCCAATGGTCATTTGCCACTTGTAATAAAACCCACACCTTGCCCTTGGACCAGCCCATTCGCTCGAGCATTTTCTGTCCAAACTTGCTTTCATCTTTACTCCAGGCACTGTTCCTGGGGTCTATGGACCACTTCTGCTTTCTGCGGGCTGAAGGGGGCGCACGCGCGCACACACACACACACACACACACACACACACACACACACACACACACACACACACACACACACACA
>JAOPJH010000080.1:4862167-4873825 GCA_027122575.1 Merluccius polylepis
CACACACACCCCCACCCCCACCCACACACAAACTCCCACTCCAACCCACACCCACAGCCACATACACACACACACACACACACACACACACATGTACATCACCCCACCCACCCTCCCTCAGTACACTACCAAAGCTGTCCATATGTCCCGAATACCGCCTTGTTTTGTTCCCACCACTTGAAACCTCCACACCCCCCGCACAACCTCTCATGAATCTTATTACACCGGAGGACAAAACATCGGGCGCCCTGGTGGCCTGTGATTGGTCAGGGGCAGAGAGGCATGCCTGGGCGTGCACACATGCTAGGAGGCCGGTTACATAACAGGAAAGGTCCCACCAAGCCGAATCGGGGGAGACATTTTTTTGTTGTTGAAAAAGAAGTGACCTCGTCCAACGTGCCCTTGTTTGGGTTAGGCTCACCGCTAGCCCCCAATGCTAAAAACACTACCTTTGCCTCGAGAGTCAAACATACAGAGCCTTGCATTGATACCGATGTTATCCAGGGATGTTGTGAGTAAATGCTCAGTCTAGGTCTAAGCGACCCGCTCTGCGCACATAGCATCCCGAGTTCCTGGAAAGGAGTGGCGTTTTTCCTACGAATGGGGTGGGTACAGATATGTCAATGTATGCGATATGTGTGTGGGGTGTGTGTGTGTGTGTGTGTATGTGTGTGTGTGTGGGGGGGGTAGGGGCAGCTAGACCTACGTAAGGCGGTCCTGCGACTGACAGGACCGCCTAATGTACCATCTGCTATTCACAGGCTGTGTGAATAATGCTTTTTGAGATATGTTGAGTTCACACACAGGTCTGGACAATCCCAAAATTACTGTCTTACCGTAAGACTCCCTCTTACTGTAAGAGGGAGTCTTACGGTTACAAATAGTGCACCGATTTCCACAACTTCACAACTTTGAAAGCATGAAAAAGGGAAGAAGAACTGCTGAGCAGAGAAGTCACTAAATGAGATCATCCTGTGAGTTTTATTTGTGGAGAACTAATGGATGACTCTGCTTTGACTCGGGTATCAGTTGACACTGACAGACACAGCCCTGTGGTCCCAGAGCTTCATACACAGTCTCACTTCTGCGATGCCCATCCCATCCCGGGAGGCATGTCATCCCATATGGGAGTACATACACAGAGACGGCACAGGCAACACAAACAGCCGCGGTTCTTCATTTCACGTATGACTTTTCGATTTTGGGCAAAAAAACCCCCCTCAATGCAGGTTAGAAAAGGTGACTTTTTGATCCAAATATCACCCAGAATGCCGTGCTAAATTGTTTACAGGATGCTGGATTGCTCTCTTTGTCGCTCTCCCCTACGGAGTAACAGACGCAGTTCCTGCGTCGCTCCTGCACGCAGGAACAGACTGAAACAAGGTCACAAAAGGGAACAGTAAATACTGACGCACAGAAATTGAAGAAAGGCCAGCTAGTGAGTGTGTGTGTGTGTGTGTGTGTGTGCGTGCGTGCGTGTGTGTGTGTGCGTGTGGAGCCAGATTACTCTCTCCTGGCCATGGCAGTTTATGACCTCCTTAAAATCAGGATGCGCTTCCATCGATTGCAGTCACCCGGGACCGGGACCGGTCCGTCCACATCACTCTTTGCCTCCTTGTTGTTCATGTGCCTTAATTAGATCTTACAGCCGCACAGCGTGTGACATCTGACTTTAACAGTGTTTTGTTTTAGCTAATCATATTCAGAGGTATACACCTGCAGAGTAATAATAGCACTGCATTGTACTATAAAGAACTATAGGCTTTATAAAACGCATCCATTCATTTATGATCAAAACTTTTGTCCCTTGGAAATGATTCATTGCCAAATAGCTGGCAAAGTGCTTGATGAACAGAATCAAACCAGTGCAAACAATTGGCTAATCAGCAACTCAAGGGTTTGCATAGTTTGACAAGTCATACCAGGTGTGGTTCTGAGCAACAGTAAAATAATGTTGCTCAGAGATGTGTGGTTTGTGTGTTTGTGAAATTGTTCATGATTCCGATCTGTACCACAAAGATTTAAGCAAAAAAACTCATGTTTGGCTCTGTGCACGTTGGCAATGGCCCTTCAGACATGTCTGTGACTGCCTGATGCCAACCTGGCAACACACACACAAACACACACATACACACACACACACACACTGCCAGAATAGCCTCCTCATGCAACTGCACATCCGTTTTATTGCAAAGTAGCCCATCCCACACAGCCCCGTGAGCACCGCCGCTGACTCCTGCCTTCAGATCAATAGAGGTCCACTCAGATTTCACCTGGCGCTTGACTGTAGGGATCTCACTGCTCTCATTTCTCCTCTGCCTTTTGTCCGTTCCTCGCTGCCTTCGTCATCCGAGTTTATCGTAGCTTTCATATTTTCTCTTTTTTTACTCCACTGCATTTATCTGATGGCTTTAGTTACTAGTTACTTTGCAGATTCAGATTAACAATACAACATTTAAATCAATAAGTAATTTATATTATATCAATAAGGCTTAATTTGTTCCCAGGAGGAAATGCACAAGCTACCCAGTGGTATGTAGAAAATTATATCTTTTATAATTTTTAAAGCGATGAAGACATTAATGCATCAATAAATATAATCCAATAATACAATACATTATTCTGAAATAATTCTGTACTTTTGTTACTTCAAATATATTTCGATGACAATACTTCTGCATATGTGCAATTTTCAATGGAGGACGTTTACTTCTGCGTTTCTTCAGTGTGCCATTACTACTTTTACTTAAGTAAAACATATGCATACTGCGTCCCCTGCAGCGTGTGCATTGTATTCCTTAGCTCCACAGTGGGGTTTACATGGCTGCACGTAAAGCTGCATGGATTCCAAGAAGTCGCAGAACTTGGTTTCAACACGCACCGCACCAGGCGCTCATACTTCATTCTCAACCATCAGGTTTTTTGACATGTTTGTCTATGAAAAAGGGATACATTTTACCCAGGAGGTGTGATCCAGATACCTCAGGGTTAGCGAGGCACCTGGATGTTTAACGCAAATTCACGTTAAAGAAAAAAAGCAAGAGACAGCGGTACTTGGAAAATGATTTTTTTTTAAAGCAGGTTTGTGATAACAGAACAAGACTTTTCACATGGAAAGCGATGCAGTCATTTGCACAGAACTGCAAGCGAATGACAATGTAACTTCAGTTTTTTTTTTGCGCAACAAGATGCCTACTAAATTGCTGGAAAACAAAAAAACAATATTTCATATTGTTGGCTTATGGAATCATTAGGAAAAAAAAAAAAACATTAAAAAAAACAGGTTCATCCTCGGTCCAGGTCTAAAAAATAAACTAACAAGTAAGCACCATTACTCCCATGATGGGAGTAATGGTGGGCCATCACCTTCTACAGGCACCGACAATAAATAGAATACACACAAACAGGTAGCCTAGTACAGAAGATCACTTGATGCAGTCAATAGACAGACATTATGTCGAAGTGCCACCACCATTTGAAAAGTTTCCAATTAGGTTTCAAGCAATAGACACTTTTGAATTTGTTCCGGCCAGATTACCTGAATATTCAATTTCCTAGAATATCAATAAATAGAAAACGACCACCACATTATGCTGCCAAAGAGAAAGAAACAAGCGGTTACGAATGGCCAAAACGTAAAAATCCCTTGTCTTTTTTATTATTTTTGCCCAAATAAACCTCGCCATGTGCCAAGCAGTTAAATATTTCTTTCCCTTATTAATTTGGTTGCCAAAAGCCCCGCTCCCTTACACAAGCCCTCTGGACACGCTTCAACTGAGGTCCAGCCAGAGGTCCACGCAGAAACTGCAAGACCGTTGCTAGAGAACCTGAGGTTAAAATGGGAGGTGTTTGGCGAGGTGTGTCGTTTAACCTGCTCTGTGGCATATCCTCATTCTGCAGCACGCGGAAGCCTCCTTCGAGGCATGCAGAGCCTATCCCAGTTACACACAGAAAGGAATCAACAGTATGTACAGGCTTGTGCTCCTCTGTGCTTTTGCGATCAAGTCTCTAGCGCATGTACAAAACGAGACACCCGACGATAGACAACATTTCTTTTTTTTTTTTTTTTGCATTCAGTTGGCGTGGGCGAGGCGCGTTTCCGAGCCGATGTAGTTGACCATCGTCTGGACGAGCTCCGGGAGATCATAGTCGTGCTTCCACCCCCAGTCGTTCCGCGCGTTGTGGTCGTCGAAGTTCATCGGCCAGCTGTCGGCTGCGGAGAAACAATAGGCATCGTTGCGGCCCAGCTCAAGTACAATTGCCGCTAAATAGTTGATAGCCACATCTGATGATTGTGTCAAATATACATCATGTTTCTAGGAATTGTCAATAAGCTTAATAATAATAATAATAATGATTTATACAACAATTATAACCGCCGCCAGTTTTTTTCCAGTAAAAACAAAGCTAGCCAAAAAAAAGAGAGAGATTTGCATTTACCGATGGCCTGCCGCACGTGGTCGATGTCGTACGAGACCTCCAGGTCCGGGAGCTGCTTCATGACCTCCTGGGCCAGTTCCTCCGGGGTGAAGCTCATGGCGTTGATGTTGTACGTCCTCATGGATAGCGTGTCCACGGGCGCCTCCATCACCTCCACGGTGGCGCGGAGGCAGTCGTCGATGTACATCATGGGAAGCCTGGTGTCCGGTCTCAAGTTGCACTCAAACTTTCCCGTCTTGATTGCGTCGTGGAAGATCTGGACGGCGTAATCTAGACAAAGGAGCGACACAGAGGTTTTAGGCGATGGCAAACATAAAAGCTGCATTCATTGGTTTCTGACCACTAGGGAGGGAGGGGGGGGGGGTTGTATAACAGCTTGATTAAGGCAAACATTGGCAAAACTAATAAAATACAATTCTCTGGCGGGTACAGGGTTTGTGCCGTCACACTAAAGGTCAAGTTTGCCAAAATAGCGCCCCCCAAAAAGGGGGGGGGGGGGGTGTACTATCCTGGTGCGTCATGAGGGGTAAGGTTGACTACACCAAGTTACCAACTGCTCAGTGGCATAATTAAAGTTATGGAATCACCCAAGAGGTACAGGAATAGACGGGATAATGAAATTCAGTAGCCAGCCGCGTCTCCGGTTTCTCTCACCTGTCGTCCCGCCGCCTGGCTGAGAGTCGGCGGAGATTATCCCTGGGTAGCGAAGACAGCGGAAGTCCAGGCCGTAGCGATGGTGGTAGTACTGCAACAAAAAAAAAGAAAAAGAAAACCAATGATTACCACCACAACGGTACGTGAGACAGGTTTGAACAATGTAAACGGGATCGTTGGCCATCCAAGAGGACTGAAGCGTCTCACCTCCCCCATCAGCTCTGCGTGGACCTTGGAGACGCCGTAGATGGTGCGCGGCCGCTGGATGCACAGGTCCGGCGTGGGGTTGCGGGGGGACGTGGGCCCGAAGGCGCCGATGGTGCTGGGGACAAAGAGGCGCAGACCGTGTTCGGCCGCGATGTCCAGAATGTTGTGAAGCCCTACAAAAGAAACACACACACAAAAATTAAAATAAAGTCAAAAAGCACTTAGACGTGAGACACATGTAGTTTATGTAAGCCAACTCTAATGTATTCCTTTTAAACTAATTGTGTCGTTTCCCCTTGTGAAGCACTTTGCAGTGTTGCCTCAAATGCAGATCTGATTCTTCATGTTTCAGCCATCTCTATCCATCCGTCTTTTTATTAATAATCCATGTTTTGAGCATTTTCTCTTGATGTCCATGTGTTGGATGCCCAACCTACATCTTTATAAACAATACAAATCTACCTACGGGTACAAATAAAGTAACCCAACCTGTTTATAGCGTTTCCTTATCTTAAAAGGAATTTGATATTCCTGTCATTTCACTTTCTAAACACTCTTATCTTATCGTTCGCTCATCGTTTCTGCTCCGATTCTGTTTACTGATTATTTGTTGTTCTTGGCGCCGTCTCACTCGTCAGCCGCTTTCTATTCCCATCACCCGACTTCTAAATAAAGTCTGATGCGTATCCAGTGTGCATACCGGTGATGTTGACGGCCCGTGCCAGAGGCACGTTGGCCTCGCCGACGGCGCTGAGCAGAGCGCTGTAGTGGACCAGCCAGGTGATGCGGTTATTCACCACGATCTCACGCAGGTTCTTGTAGTCCAAGATGTCCGAGTAGATGAACGGGCCTGGCGGGGAGACGGGAACATTAGGCCGGACGCCAACGGACCTCATCGTCTCATTAAAAAAATCGGTCGTCACGGGCAACCACATTTCATTTGCGTTTAGCCCAGCCATCACCCCCTTCTCGTCCCTTGGCTCCTCGGGGGAACGCACCAACGACTTCCATTTGACAATGTAGATAATTCATTTTTGTTCGATACGTTAGGAAGTTAATGGCGCCTAAACAAATTAAATAAATTCAATTCTGTTAAAATGGCCACATCCATCCAGTACAGTTCATTACATTTACATCATCTCCTGACTAGTCAGTATACATCACAAATCTACTCTAGGGGGTCGTGGTCAGACACTTGGACACATTTCTTTTTAAATATTTTTGCCTGTATTGGCAGTTTGGGGCTGTGGTTCAAGTTGCTCATGGTAGGAGAACGTCTAAATGCCGGGAAAGTTTGTTCCACCCACACATTCTAGTCAAATATGTCTCTAGTCAAATATGATTTGGGGAACTCACCACTGTGGAAGACATGGCTGGGGGGTTTCCTGATGTCAGACAGGATGACGTTGTTGTTGCCAAACTTCTTCCTGTACAACAGGAAGACAAAACAAATGAGTTTCTTAGCGCCGACATTTGCATCACAGACGCCTTACGCCGCTGCAGAACCCAGTTTAAATAGCCGGTATATTTCACAAGTCAACGACTAAACTAAAAACTGCCAAGAAAAGCAAACATAAAAAAGGGAGATTAGCCGGCACTGCGGGAAACGCTTACCTCAACAATTTGGCGAGCCCCACACCCAGCTGGCCGAGTCCTCCTGCAGAGGAGAGACGGAGGGGAAGAGTTAGAGCCGAGGGACGAGAACGGAGGCCACTGGAGCCATTAAAGCAGCAGCAGCAGCCGCAGCAAAGTGTCAGCATCGCCAGTTGCCATGGAGACCCAGTTAACGCATGCAGCGAGTGGGGAGACGTACACAGTGTTGAGATAAGTCAATGCACTTGACGCCCACAATGTGTTTTCTCGCCCTACGGCGGTCACCAGCAACGCCGCACAGTTGATCCTCAGTTCAACTGAACATGTATGCTTTGAAAGGCCAGGGCTTTAAGAGAATTTGAATGAAGGGATAAAAAACACAGTTACAAATAACTAAATTACCGCCATTTTACCTGTGATGAGGACCTTGGGATGGTCCGTCTCCGAGAAGGACACGGAGTGGAAGCTGGCGTCGGACGTCACCTGCCGGGGGGAGAAGCTGATGCTGCGCACGGCCACGGCCAGCGGCTGGCACCGGCAGCCCGGCGGCGACGCCAGCAGCGCCTGCTTGGCGACCTTGCTCAGGGTTCGGATGATGGGCATGTTGGCGGGCTGCAGACAGACAGACAGAGAGAGACAGACAGACAGAGAGAGAGACAGAGATGCAGAGAGAGATTTAGGACTCATTCAGTGGGGGATGCATGTGTGGACCTCATTGCTGGCACATTGCCTCCATGGGGGGGTGGATGACCACCACAGTGACGGTGCCATCTGCTGGTGAGGTGGGCGGAGGAGGAGCAGACGTGACGTCACCGTCACTGTCCCAAAGGAGACGGCGACAACAGCAGAAAAAATAGCGTTTTTTGACGGCGAGGCGTGTTTCGTCGTGCGCGTCGCATACGGAATAGTAGATGATGAAACAAAAATGAAATAAAAAAATAAAAACCCGACCGGGCGCAAAAAAACAAAAAATCGTGCGCGTGGAAAACACACACGCACGCGCATATGCACACTCACGCGCACCCGCCCAAATGGTAAAGACAATGCACTTGATCATGAGATACGGACCGCATCTTTCCTATACAATAGAACGCAAACCCGCCTTCTGCGCATGCCTACGCGACATTTTCACAATAAAAGACCAGTGTCTGTTATTATTAATAGTAGTAATAATAATAATATTAGTAATAATTATTATTATCCGCCTGTACTTACCGGCGGCGGCGGAGGAGCTTCCGAAAAGGACGGAGTAAAGTAAGTTTCTGGTATTTATAGCGCCCTGCCTTCGCCGTCAGCCAATCACAGGCGGAGGGCGGAGACGGCGCGCGCGGTGGGAAAGCGGCCCAGACCACCCTGCCACCTACCGCCTCATGGGACCCCCCGGGTCCACGACTAGGACCAGGACTAGGTCCGCACGGTAGGGGGAAGGGGGGGGGGGGCAAGGGTCCGGGTCCAACAATGGAGTCGTTATCTTATCTTTAAAGCCTCCCTACCAAAATCTACCTCTGGGACAGAGCTGCAAGGTCCACACGAAAAGCTCAATCTCATTTACATTCGCATTAACATTCAGGGTATTTAGCAGATGCAATTATTTGTATACAAATAAAAGGGCGACCTGCGGTAACGCCACGTTGTGTTTACATAGAGCAAGGCGTTGAGTTGCGCAACTCATTTAAAGACATGTTATTATGTTATTATGTGTTTTTGTAGTCTGGATGAGGACCTATGCATTGTTGGGTTAACTCATTCAGCATTGTCCCGTATATTTAGATGACCTGCTATCGATTTTCTACAATATTTAACATTTAATGAAAAACTGCAATGTTTGTGGTTTTTGGAAAAGGTATTATAGGCTGTAAGCCAGGCTGTAGGCATGGGTGTGATTGCCTGTAGGCCTGGGCTGGCCTTTATTGACACTTTCTCCTAACACATGTACTTAATGTAAGTCGCTTTGGACAAAAGCGTCTGCCCTAAATGTAAAAGTAAATGTAAATGTAAAGAGACACCAGAGCTGAGATGAGTGAGGCTGAAGGCCGTCTTGGCACACGGTCAACAAAACGTGACATCATCACCCCCCCCCAGCCGCCACGAGCTCAAGTTCAGCCCTTGCGCAAAAAAAGAAAAAGAAATTGGCAACAAGACAGCATTTTTATAATTGCAGAGCAGCCTAATGATAGACTTACCACAAGGGCCTATATGTCTATTAGGTAATTACAAGAAAAGAAAAAGAAAAGAAAAAATAAGTAATAAGTAATTAAAGTAGCAATAGGTTATCTAAGAAAGTCAGTAATTTAAAGGTACACTCACCAATAAGTAGGGGTGGTCACAAAATGTAAAATAGTGTCTCTAAGTGTCTCTCTGGGTTATGAGCGGTTATCCCATCAGCTAGGGGTGAGACGGCCGCCGTGTCACGCGTGTTTCCTTCCTCTGCTATTGCATCAGCGGCCCCCACGTGTTTTATACCGCCGGCCGGCGTGCCCCCGCGGGGAGACCCGGCGCGCGCGCCCATTGGCGCGGCGTCGGAGGTGCGGCTGGCCACGCCCACCCCCGCCTCGCACCCGCCCACCAACCTGGTGTATAGCCATCCGCTCCTCAGGCCCTCGGTGATCGCCGAGCCTGAGCTCTCGACCCCTCCCTCCTCCACCACCACCACCAGTCCCCACCTCCACTCCACCACCTTCACCATGACCACCCCCACCGCCAACCCCACCAGGGGGTCTTCAAGGGCATCGGTCTTCGAGGACTCCGGTAGCGGGCTGCCCAGCGGGGAGCGGCCCGAAGAGGAGGAGGGCCAGGAGGAGGAAGGAGGAAGTGGCGTCACTGCAACCACCACCACCGAGGAGCCGGCTGGTAATTTGCTTTGCTCTTTCACTTCATTACCCATAATGCTTTTGTTCAGGGTCTTTGTTCAGGGAATGTGGGCGTGGGTGGGTGGGGTGGATGTGGGGGTATCTGGTTTATCTTCTAACCAGGAAATGAGGTCAGGGTGTCTGCCTGCTCCAGGGCGTTGACCCTGGTCTCGTATGTGATTATAGAAGGCATCGCTTTACCATTACATACTCATGTCATCATCTGAAACATACGTCCCATTAGACTGTTAGACTAGAATCAGTCCCTGTGTTGAGGGGCTGAGTGAGTCCAGGTCGTGGTCCGGTTGTGTCTTTGTTAACGACAGGAGGAACTTCGATGAGGAAGGATTGGCTTGCCGGTGTCTCAGCCAGACACGTGACGTGATCCTGATTTCCAAATAACCGCAATTCTGTTCTATTTGGCAAATCAGGATCAAATTAAACTGAATTCAGATTTTAGAATGATCGATGTAGAATTATTAATTATTCATTAATTACATTAAATGATTCACTAATATGTAAGGGATCATCCACTCCGAGGTGTGCATGTATTGAAAAATAATGCACTTCTTAGTAAGAAGTGCATTATTTTTATTATTATATACCATGGCTACTTACGAATCAATAAATATATAAGGGTGTTGTATTCATATTTTGGGGTAATTCTGTCTCAAAAGTACAAACAGAAAAAAATAACCAGAGAAATATATGGGTCTGACTAATGCCTAATATCAGTTGACATGAGATTCATATGGAACGCAGACGTTACCTTATTACTCTAGTAAATAGAGACGATCTTAGTAACGACACGGCAACAAGGAAGCTTTCAAAACATAGTCCCACCTGAGTCCGGTCCAAGTTGACATTTACTAACGTTTTGTTTAGCGCATTAATTTTTAGACCAGTGATAAGATGATCACGTCATGGCCGTGCATGTTATCGAAAAATAATGCATACCTCCCCAGCCAATCAGAATCAAGTATTCATCCGGGCCATGGTATAATAATAATTATTTATGATTATATTATTATAATTATTATATTAATAGAATTATTAATTTCTGAATTCTGGGGTTGTGTGTCGTGAGAGTTCGCACTCGGCGCCCTGGTTGTGTGTGTGTGTGTGTGTGCCAGTTGTGTTTGTAAGTAAGAATGAAACCGAAGAGCAGACATTCTTCTTGGAAAACAGTTAAAGTTGGACACCAGTTCCATCAATAAAGCCGGTGAAAGAAAGCAGACAGTGTAAAAGAATGAAACCAGCGACCCTCGTCCACACTGTCAGTGGGTCGGCTGATTGAAAAAGTGGGGGGGGGGCGGGTGTGGTGGGCTTGAGGGTTCGGAGGTGGCAAAGCATCAGTCACATGACTTAATTTTACACCGCTTCCCCCAAAACTGTGTTTTAGACATGTTCACGAAGCCAAAGCGAATCATTTAATTTTCGTAAAAAGAAAATGTACACACTGCTAGTCTCCTCTTTTATTTCTCTGTTTTGTTATCGGGGCGTCTTTTTGTTCGGTCTTTCTGGTTGTTGTGTCCCACCCGCACCCCCGCCCCCCTCGCCTCGGTTTCCCGCCCCGAACTTGCTGACCCGTGTTGTAGCGGCGAGCAGCGCGGCGCAGAGCTGGAACACAACGCCACTGATTTATTTTCATGTCAGGGCGTTCGCCGACCGAGGACAGCGTTCGTCGCAGAGATCCCTGTGTCTCGTGGCTGTGTGTGTGTGTGTGTGTGTGTGTATCTGAGCGTGCATGTGGGGGTATTTGAAACCCTTGCACCGCATGTGCATCGTTGTTTTCCTCTGGGCTCCCTCTGTCTTGAGTGTTTGTTTGTGCTTGTGTGCTTGTGTGTGTGTGTGTGTGTGTGGGTGTGTGTGTGTGTGTGTGTGTGTGTGTGTGTGTGTGTGTGTGTGTGTGTGT
>JAOPJH010000080.1:5000059-5016882 GCA_027122575.1 Merluccius polylepis
CACACACACACACACACACACACACACACACACACACACACACACACACACACACACACACACACACACACAAAGACGGTGCTTTATGCTAGAATTTATTTTTATTGCACCATAAGTAAGTACACAATCGAGTCACTGACTGTACTCTCGATTTACTGACTGTCTAGGAGGGGGTGGGGGGGGGGTTATTATAGGCCCATCGCTCTAAGGCAAGCTATAGGCCTACTAAAATATAGTATAGCCTACAAACGCAGAGTTTTATGTTTCCTAGAATATGAAGAAATAACCACAAACAACAACAAGCGACGGCGCCATGCAAGTATCATCGCTCGATCTCGAAGTTGTACGCCCGGCGAGCTCGACTCTCTCTCATAAAAAGGAAAATGGCCACACAGTAGTAGTAGGTGTCAAGCACAGGCCAACAGGTTCAGAGAAAAGAGACAAGACACCAAAACCAAAACAAGCCTTCGACGCCCCCCCCCCCCCTAACCCTAACCCCCCCACACACACACACACACAGCCGAGGTGAAACAAATCTAGCGGCCAGCGAGACGATAACATCTGCCGAAAGCCCAGAAGTTTTCTGAGAAGCACCGACTGCGGCCTCCGCGACATCCATCACTGCCCACCCATCCCTCACCCCTCCCCCACCCCCCTCCATTTTATTGCCGCGCCGCGATTAAGACCGCGGAGGGAGAGAGAGATATAAATTTATCACGGAGAGCGGACCGCACTGTCCTCCGCCGAGTGGATAGCGTGTAAAGATCTGCCAAAACAACTCAATAAAGTTGATTATTTCTCCGTTTGTTTCCCCCCTCCCCCCCGCCGCCGCCGCCGCCGGAGCGCAGATAAGACGCCTTGTATCTCAGGCCCCACACACACACACACACACACACACACCGTCGACAGGGGCGGCGGCGGCGGCGGCGAACATCCCATTACGGCGCGACACGGCGCTTCGCTGTTTACGTCAAACGGCACACAAACGCCCCTTAAAACCAATTTCCTCTTTTTACCTTCATGAATAAGAAAGCCATTCGTCTTCCTCTGTGGAGCAGCGGAGAGAGGAGAGAGGAGAGGGGAGAGGAGAGGAGAGGAGGAGAGAGACATGGAGCGACTGGAAGGCGCTATTAACATGCCACCGAAAATTATTAACTGCACATCAGCACTTCGGCGTTCAGAGCGGCCAGGCCCAGGTACCAGAGGAGGAGGAGGAGGAGGAGGAGGACAGGAGGACACTATCTCTGCGCTGTTGTCATGCGATACGCCACCCGGCTGGTTCCCAGGGCTCCGATTGTTCATGTAATCTAGACTCGGCGGTCGCACGCCGCGACACCGCCGAGAACAAACTGTTTGAACCGGGAGGAGGAGGAGGAGGAGGAGGAGGAGGAGGAGGAGGAAAAAAAGCGCCCAGGCCCGCGTTTGACGAAGTCAAACGATGCTACTGAAAAATGTCAGTGTCACGTCACGCGCCTGCGTTCACCCGCCCCCTTTCGGCTGTTGGACTTACTGTATAATATTTAGTATTTTTTTAGAACCCGACATTTTCATGTCACCAAAAGCCAACGTATTGGGGCCGGTCCCTAAGTGGATCCTAGGTAGATCATGACCTGTAGGCCTAGGAGGTTATCCATGATGCATTCAGGCATCAACACATCAATAAGGTGGTGAGGTAAATCAAACCCCAGGCAGGCCTGTTGTTCGCAGCACAGCCACGAGACATGCACTTTGTTTTCCCCGTCTTTTCTCCCAATACGTTACAACGGGACGGCGTGGCGATCGGCGTGACGCGTGTCGACCCTCCACAGCACACGCTGCGGGTCAGCTTCGAATCACAACAGAGGCGGGTTTTTTCCCTCGTCGACGCCGAGTAAGCGTGATGGGTTTTAACCCACGCGGCTCCTTCCCCGTCGAAGACTGGATGCAGAGGAAGAGACGAGACGGCCGGGTCGGGGCTTAACGCCGCGAGAAGAAATGACATGTGGATTTGAAGGATTTTGCAGGGGGCCCTGGGCTTGGGGGGGGACAGACGAGGGCCCATCTTCAACTCGGCAGGACAGAGTTATCCTTTTGACATTCACCTTTTGACGTGTATTTATTTTTCTAGTGGACGGAGGTTGAGTGCGTGTGGAGAAAATGAAATCATACAAGAGTCAAACCCAAGAGTAATCCTAAAAGTACTTTATTAAATGACACAGAGAACGCCACTAACGGCGTAGAGTTGTATTGTCTTTAAAATGACTTAAGAGGATAAGGGGCCATAATATTTAGAGTAGAAATTATTAAGGATAATGGACATTTTAATTATTCATCATTCATTCAGAGGAATGGTCTGTAAGGCTTTCAGGGAGTAGGAAAAACATCCAGAAAATAGCGTTAGTTAATCGCCATGTGTGGTTGTGCGTAAATGAGCCTGTGACCTATGCGGGAAGCCACTCAGGGGTTTGTGTGGTATGTAGGAATTGTAAAAAATGAGGACATATAGATTTAGGCCGGGAGCCAGGTCCACCACTCAGGATGTTTTTTGCTACCTTTTTTCCACTATTATTTCCTGTTATCCCATACATTGGGCCGTAAATTGATAAGCTCCACCCCCAACTCGGGGCCGTTTGGCCTCAGGGGCCAAAAAAAACCCTTTTTGGGAAAAGCTTCTGGCGAAATGATGTAGTTGCATATATTAGGGTACTACTGCATAAATGGTCAGACAAGTCAGACATTTTGCATGGTGTATGTAGAATAATATTCTGGGGCTTACTGCCTTTCTATTTTCAAATATAAGCCTCAGTTTATCCCAAAAGACAAAAAAATGTGTGTTCGCCTGACAAATTGTCATCAGAGGTGATCATTTTCAAGCATGTTGTTATACATATCACTGCCTTACATGGATGTAAGTTTCCCACATTTGTAAGCTTCAATTTAAGTCCAAGGTGACCTTTCTATCTAGAAGATTACACCTGCTATGACCAAAGTTCTCCAGTGTACCTCAAATCGGAGAAAGCTGAACTTTCACCATTACCCTTCCAAATGGGATTAAGCATGTTTTCTTGCATATAAACAATATCTTAAACGTTATTTACGTTATTTACATAAATAACATTAACGTTGTTAACATTGTTAACATTATTAACGTTATTTACGTAAATAACGTTAACGTTATTGACGTTAACGTCATTTACGTAAATAACATTAACGTTATTTAAGTTATTTATGTAAATAACGTAAATAACTTTATTTACGTTAACGTTAACGTTATTTATGTAAATAACGTTATTTACATTATTAACGTAGTTTACGCTGTTAACGTTATTTACGTAAATAATGTAAACGTCATTATTAACGTTATTAACTTTGCTTGTTAAAAGCAGCAGTGTGTAGTAAGATCCTCATGGGCCTCATGACCACAAGGTGAGAAGCGGTGCTGGGAGCCAGCGGTCCATACAGCTTATTGTGTCTCACCCAATATTTGTTCTTCTTTACATTCCAGTCAGCTATTGTTCTCATGATGCCGACGAAACAGCAGCCGAGGGGCTAGAACCAGACCGATTATATTGAAGTAATAATTAACATAAAAGTATCAGGAGTTTTGCCTGAGAGTTGTTCATCTGTTTGAGGCTGTAATGACTTGATTAGTCGGGTGCTTTAATGCATGCATTGTAATCAATGGCGTTTGTGTCATTTCAGTCATAGCATAAATCTCCAATCTGCTTCTGTTCATGCTTTTGGAATTGATTGCTTCTCTGGAAATAATCTTTCGGTCTTTAATCATCGCTGTATGTGGAACACATTACTTTGTATGTGGTAATGGGGGAGGCGGGGGGGCATAAAACAATTACACAGCTAATGGACAACGCAACAGGTCGAGCCATCACACAGTGGGAGATGGGCTCTCACCGGTTACACACTGCCATAGCACAGAAAACGTACAGGAACATTGTTTATGGTTCAGCTAGAATTTTATTTATAACAAGTGTATATTAACATACCATTAACATAACAGTAAATATTAACAGTCCCCAGTTCGCTTTCGGTAGGGGCTGGTTTGGTTATTAAAAATAAAAAGACATGACTAAATTCTAAATAGTTGGGGACCAGTGGCCCGGATATAACCAGGCATTTCAATTGACCTTGGTTGGTTGCAGGTCACAAACGGAACAATGAAAGTGTGAGACGCATAAACGACTCTGGCACACAGCCGACCGCCAACTGCTGTAAACTCGCTTCAACCGCCTAGCAACCACACACACACAATTCGCCGGGGGTAAAAAAAAAAACAACAACTCAAAAAACAAAACAAAAAGAAACCCCCAATCCATTTCTTTGAAAATGAAGTACATTTTCGGGTTTCCGTTGGTCTCTTTTGTTCAAAGACAAAAACCATACAAAACAAAAACAAAAAACCCCTGCAGACCATTCCTGACCAAACACACAGCCCCCCCCCCCCCCCCCCCAGCGGAGGTGGGGGGGACCCACCGGAACCACGACCCCACCCCCCCCCCCCCGGGCCCCCCCCCCCAAACACCCCCCCCCCCCCCCCCGAAGGGTCTGGACCCACCGTTCCAGCCTAGCCAAGCCCCGCCCCCCAGGGCTGCCGCGTCGCTCCAACCGCCACCGGGAGACACGTGGCCGCCCGGGAGCTCACTCCTTCCGGCGTTTCTTGTCGTGGTAGTCGTCCTTGGAGCGGCCGCTGGTGGACGGCCTCTTGGAGCCGCCGTGGTGCTTGGCGTCCTCCAAGAACTTGTCCAGACCGAAGGGATCCTCCTCGAACTGCACCGGGCCCTCGCGCCGCTGCGCGTGGTCCGCCCCGGTGAACTCCTTGTCGGGCACGAACCTGGGGGAAGGAGGTTGGGGTTAGAACAGGGGGGGGGGGAGGTTGTAACGACGGCGCATACATAAAGGACAGGAGAGTCTCTCCGAAACACTCTCTCACGCTGCCATCATTCAAACCGGCCCTCAGAACCCGCCTCTTCAAGCAGGCGTTAACCTCCTTCCCTCCTCTCCCCTCCCTTTTCATGTCTCCTCTACTCCTCTCTCGTCTTCTTCACGTACCTTACATTTGCCTTGTGTCTCAGTGTAAAGCGTCTTTGAGCACCTTGGAAAGTGCTATATAAATCGAATGCATTATTAGTATTATTTTTATAATAGCGGATGAGGTGTTTCCGACTCCCAGCCAACTGGATCACAAAATGTCCGCTGAAGCTCAACTGTAACCATGAGCAAAATGCCAAACGAACCCCTGCCGCAAGTCGATTTCGATAAAAAGAAACGAAAACTACACATTTCTAAGCACTGGCGTCAGTGCCGTCGTGTGTATGTTAACTTCCAACTTATGACAATTGTCTTGCCTGAACCTAGAAAGCCAGCCATTCCTGAAGGGCACTGAGCGACTTGACACTGGCCGGCTAACATAAGGGCCGGGCTACGCTCTGTTAGCAGAGGGTAGCCATGTGAAACCAAGGACACCAGGACCCGCTGGGAGATTACGAAATGACGTCAACAGCGCGCAAAAAACAACAACAACATGGTTTGATAATACGCTTCAATTGAGAACCACTTTTTAGGCTACTGGGTTAGTTCGGAAGGCAAGTATCATTTTGTGCTTTTTCTTGTGTGTGGCTTTTACTTTTATTTTTTTATGTTCCCTTTACTGTCCTGTAATTTCTTACCCTCATTTTCCATCTGGGATTAATACATTCATAATTCTCATCTTATTTCAATAAGAATTTGGTTGTAAAATGACCCGGTTTGGGTGAGGGTGGATCAAATATCTGTGTAAAAGGTCTTGTTTTTTTAATACATGATCCTTAGAATGGTTTATCGTTATAGTACACACACACACACACACCTGTTGTTTTTGGTGAGGTTTTCAAAGTCATCTGCGTAGGCGTCCTTGTCGATGTTCTTGCTGGGCCGGTAGATGTTCTGGGCCATGTCTCGGCCGCTGCGGAAGGGCTGGTCGTACACGTTGTACGTCTCATCCTCACCGCCGGCAAAACCGCTGTCCATACCCTGAGGGGAGAGAGCAGCAGACGGTAGGAAATATTAGAAAACCAGATATATTCGAAAAGGGTCATCACACCTGGCATTTACATAAAAGAGAATCTGGTGATCCAATCAGAATTGGCTCCAGACTACAAGACAAACTGATCTAGTCATAAAATAATAAAATCCCCTGCAAACATCGTCTGATAGTACACTTTATCAATGCGGTGTAGAGCATTTGTCAGATTTTTTGCATGAAAAAAATCGGACAAAAAAAACCTACCTCTCAAATCTACATTATTCGCTTTGCGTGTTGTGTGAGCTGAACACAGTCAACAGTAAAGTCTTGCCTGGTGTAGTTTCACACGCGCAACTTTGAGCTCCGTGTGTAGATGATTTCCAGGGGAATAACCCCTGCAAAGTCGGGGCTCACCTTGCTCCGGAGCAGGGCCGGCTAGCCCTGGGCTAAAGGCAGGGTTAGCCCACTTTGGAATAGGCGAGGATTGTGCCAGTGGAAGAGCGTTTCTCCGCCCGGGGCTAACGGCTCCCTTAGCTCCAGGCTAAGTGCGGTGTGAAAAGCCCAATAGAATCTGACAAACTTCAACTTCAACGGTGCACAAATTTAGCGGGGCTGTGTTTTTTCCCTGCTCGCTTCCTCGGGTAAAAGGTTGGACGCGAAGATTTGAAAGAACGTTTCACGCGGCCATGAGCATTCGGCCTTTAGGCGAAACTGCCGGTGCTACGGCGGGGGCCAGTGGTTGGACGGTGAGGACAGGTGGGGGCGCTCTACTCACCCGGTTGCGGTTGAAGAGTCTCTGGTCGTACTGGGCCTCGCTGGAGGTGCGGGGGTTGGGCACGCCCAGCGCGATGAGCTCGCTGACGTCTCGGTCCTGGTCCCTCTGCAGCTTGGACCTGAACACACACAGATTCAACGGTTAAAACAACCAAACCGAACGTGCGGGAGGAAATCTCGACGAGACCAAGGAGACGCTAACTTTCACAGTAATGCAGCCTTTATGGTAATCACAACAAAAAAAAAAAAGGTTAGATGATAGGATTGTTCCCGGTTGGGCCGTCGAGGACGGCAACAACCTAACTGCCAGCAGATGTCAGCCATTTCAATTCCATTTACAACAAGTCTACAAACCCTGCTAAAAAAAAAACATAGCCGCAGTTCCCCCTGCAGCGGTATCAAAAAGTGATAAAGATCTCGTGTAATTGCGCTGGAAAGAGCTCTGCTGTTCCGGAGTTAAGCAGGGGAGGCAGGTAATGAGGTCGACTCCACTCCGAAGACAGCAGGAATTGTCATTCGGATGACATTGATTCGCCACCACCCCCCTTAGAAACCGATGTGAACACAACGGATACCGCAACTAGGGGCGCAAACGGATACTCGACTTAACGAGTACTCGTCAGGCAAATCGTTAGCGACTACGGAAATCTTGTAATCAAAACTCGTTTTGTAGTCATTTTTCCGACATCTTACGGATACATTATGTTGATGTGTGTTTTGGCAAAGTTTTGGAGCGGGAAATATCGTTAAATAGTCAAAAGCCTTCACCGTTGTGCAGTCGTTGTTGTTGAGAGGCTGTATAACACAAGTTTGTTTGCCAACGTTTAGCAGCTTATGCAGTTTAAACTTGTTTATTTTTTAAAGTTAAAGATATCGAATATTCAACAGATATTCACTGAAAATTTTCCCAATTTCATTTCCGAAACGATTCAATTGGTTAAGACACGTTTTATTTAAATAACGCTTTGTGGAGTGTGTGTTGTTGATAGCACAGTGGCTCTCCCCCCAGTGTGTGTGGATAGCTGGTTTATCCTGGGTGCCATGATTGCTAATGCACCGCAGGTGTGCAGCCCCACCCAGCCAGAGTCCAATCAGCCTGACTCAGATCAGGTGAGGCTGTAAACCAGCCATCAACAGCACACACTCCACATGCTACAAAATGCAAAACTGCAATATCAAGAGAAAGTTCTGTGTGGAGGACAGAAAACTTTTAGGTATTTCTTGCATCCCCAACAGCAAACGCATAAAAAGTGCCTAAATACACACGTACTACACTACAGGACATCCTGCAGTGATGCTCTTGAATCGCAACAGGTGACCGGTTTATTCCCGATGGCTGCACCGGGCCCTGCTGAGAATGCTTGCCCATTTCCTGCCGACCCGTGAATGATTTGAGTGAGGGAGACGGAGACGGGGCGAGTACCTCTTATCGGGAGCGGCCCTGGAGATGTTTCTGTCGTGCTGCCGCTCCTTCCGTCTGTCATGGCGGATCTCGTCGCGCTCCCTGGCTTCCGTGTCCTCGCCCCCTGAGGAGAGGGAGGAAGAGGAGGGCAAAGATGAGATGGAGGGATGGAGAGAGGGAGGAAGGGAGGCAGAGAAAGAGGGAGGGATGAAACACGGCAGGGCAAGGGAACAAAAGTGGGAGGGAATATTGATAAGAATAAAGACGATGGGGGACCGACCCAGGGGTTAAAGTTCAAATAGAGCACTAGAGAACGGTTGAACATGAGCACTAACACAAGCAGAGGAGTCAGAAATAGCAGGTTACAACTAAACAGAGAGAAAACAATTTAATGGTTGGTGCCAACAAAAAACCAGCAGATGGCTGTTGGGTTTTTTGCATATGAACATTAAATTCAGCGGAGAGACGTCATTAAACCGCAGCATGATTCAGATTCATTTGAGAGGTTTTTAAACTGTCCAATAGGCACTTTGCTCTCATTATGTGGCGATGCACCACAATGACACAATGTTTTCGTGACCCGTCTACTTTCGGCTTGTGTGACCAATAAAGTTATTTTCATTAACGCCAACTGTTGAACACACACACACACACACAACCTTGAGACTGACCTTTGTCTCCGTGACCTTTGATCCCAGCTCTGCGATCTCGGGCCATCTGGGCCAGCTCCCTGAGCTTCTCTTCCTTCTTCTCCTTCTCCTTCTGGGCCATCTTCTTCTCTACCTGAGCACGCATCTCCACCGCCTCTCTGGCCTAAAGGACACACAAGCAGTGCCACGGTCAAGACGGCTCCGGTGAACCTCCGGTTTGTCCCGTTAACAGGTGAGGAAATGTTTTTCCAACATATTGGCACAGGGTCAGTTACAATGTTGGGAATGGCAGTTGAGGAAAAGTGGTTTAGAGTAAGAGGAGAGTAATAAAAACTACTTTAGGTCGGAGGTTCTGGCCAAAGAACCACACTTTCAAAATACGGGCATATGTCATTCGGTTTACCGTTTTATGCTTTTATTTTACCTGACTCGCGCCCATGTAAAACACTGAATGGCATTTGTGTTTAAAGGGTGCTCATTATACTTATTTAAAAACACACACCCACAAAGACTCAAACGTAACACACAAAGTGTTTCACAGAGGACAACAAGAGTGAATACAGAAACCCAACGTCATATTACCTTTCTGTCCGCGATGTAGAGCGCTTCGGCCAGCTTGGCAAAGTTCTCGTTGATGTGGACGGTCTGAAGGCCTCTGCCGTCGGCGGCCAGACGCTTGTCCAGGGGAATGGTGTACCCCTGAGAAAAACACATGACCGATTTTATATTCAAATATATATTCGAGTGGTTTGAAAGCCATGCGGCCGGTTTAAGTCAGACAGCTGTTAACAGTACCTTGGCGTTCTTCCAGTTGGAGATGCAAGGAGGAATCTTCCACTCCTGTTGCTCCTTGACCGTCATCTAAAAAGGAGTCATAATAAAAATATGTCACCAAATGTGTCATGACATCAAAATCTGGACCAATGGGTTTGATTTTCATCAGCTGTAGCAGAGTCCTAACAAATAGCATAGGAAAGCAAAAATGACTAAGCCTTGATCCTTTCCCTTAAGGTTTAAAATGTATCATATAATATAAGATAGAACTTAAGGAAATGTTGATGTGCCAGAGATTGCAAAAAAATGTCAACATAAGAATAAATCCAGTAGCGATATATAAAATGTATAAGGAGTAAATGCACCAGTGCCTCATAGGATAACAATAAAAGTAGGGCACATTTTGTAAAATAGGTAAACTAAAATAGACAAGTAAATAGAAAAGTAATATTGCACATGATATTCAAATTAATTGTATACTACAATTTGTGGCCACCTCGCAATGCTTTTCAATGAAAATAAATAGTTGAGAGATGGTGAACGGTACCTTCCTGCTCGGGGAATGCAGAACAGGGGCAGGGGGAGAGGGAGGGCCCCTGGGAATCTTCTTATTGATCCTGGAAGACAGAAAAAACCAAACACCATATAAATCTCAATCTGTTAACAGCCACCAAGGTCGCTCCATTTCTTCACCGGGTAAAGCAGACCGTGATATTAAGTTACATATCGACAATCGATGAAGATAAATATCACAATTCAAAATACCATTCTAAACAGTCTCAGTGGGACATTATATTGAAGTACATGCAAGTTTAAAGTATGGTCTAAAACTCGTTTCCCTTTCTCACTGGCGTTTATAACCTCATTCTAAGGGCATATAATTCATTTAGACCAAAACTGGGTATCACAATAAGTCGATAGCTTCATTTCATGACGATACAACACCGGTCAAAGGCAATACAATGGAATTATCGCCCAGCCCTAAATTGTGTACATACTTGAATCTGGGTGGCTCCATGGGGTCCTTCTGCATCTCCACCATGCGGATGACCCTCTGCTTCGCACCCGAGTTGAAGGCCACTCCTTGCTGAGACGGAGTATATCTGTAGGCAGAGGAAAAAAAAAACGTTGTTTTTACCACATATAACCCTTTTATACCAAATACACATGACACAGAATGACCATTGGCAGCCACAGGAAAAATGTATACCACCACATATTAAAAGCAAAAATATACAATTACATTTATTAGAAAAGGTACAAGTGAAAAGCCACACGTTTGTTGAAAGTAGTAGTCACTCGTATTGTGCGTTACGTTCTTGAAAAGCATTAGCAAATCCACGGTGCTCTGCCTATTCTGGTTGAATGAGTGTAATGACTATGGAGGTACCTGATGTACTGCGCAGGAGCCTGTTTGTCTGCGGCCCTCACCGGCATGGCTGCAGCGATCTTCTGAGACACCTGCTTGTCCAGGGCTGCACGTGTCTTTTCTGTCAGCTGGAGACAGAATACACACACTCCAGTGTGAACAATACGTTTAGGAAATCACATGTTTTCCTATTTTGTCACAATGTAAGGGGTAATGTTTCTTTAAACACATGAACACCATTTCAGATAAGTTAACTCCCATCAACATCAAACTAATTAGATCCAATTTGCATTAAATCAGGTCCGTCCCAAAGACAAGAAGCCATATCCACAAGCAGAATTAGGTTTTACCTCCTTGACAGCCTCCTCATCGGGCCTCTGGAGCTCTGGGGCTTCATCGTTCAGGACCTCCTTGGGAAGCAGGTCTGTGTACTTACTGAAGACCACCTACACAGGTAGAGGAGGGAAACACAGTTACAAACCCACCGAAGAGCAGAGAGAAAACAGGGTCCATTTTTTTCAAACATCTGTTCTTACAAAGAAAAAGCTAAATAAGAATGGATGTATATTTTCAATATTTTGAGTATTGGCAGTGGCCAATAGAAAGCAGGCACAATAACAATTGATGCATGTTTTTCTCCACAATTCACTGTGTGTGATCTAACCTGAAATTGACCCTAAGCAACGACAGTCTGACCATTAGGCCCCGCTCGCTCACGCAACGGCTCACCTTATCCTTCCCCTGCCCTTGTCTGGCGATGGCGTCGTATTTGATCTTCCCCTCGGCGTCCACCTGCACGGCGAGCGCGTTGGACGTCTTCTTCTTCCTGCCCATCTCCAGGGGAAACTGGGCCACGTGGATCTCAGGAAAGGCACCTCCATCGCCAAAGTCCTACGCACACACAGATGGTGGTGGGCGAGATGACACGTGGGTGTTAGGAGGAGGAGGAAGAGGAGGAGGTGGAGAAGCAGAGGAGAAAAAAAGCATTGCCACAAAGCTCAATCATCTCCACAATCAAACATGGCCATGCCAGGTGCTGGGTTTGAACATGGATCATGGATGCCACAATGGCAATGTATTAACAGCACACAACACTAGTCAGTCAGTCAGTCAGTGTCTGTTGCTCACCTCAAGTGATCGGGGCACCCAGCCCTTCCTGTGCTCGTATGGGGGGGGTTCATTGCGGGACGAGACCAGGGCGGTGGAGTAGGACTTCTGCGCCCGGAGCCGCTCCTCGGCCTCCAGCTGGTCCTGGGACAGCTGTGTGGGCGACGGTAAAAAACTGGAGGGACAAAACCAAACCCGGGGTTAAACAACGCATGCGCACCGGGACGCGTGTGGCTATGAAACCGCGGCCTAGCCGTTATAATCCTCCGTTAAGCCCGACTTTGGTGGTGAAGAGTGAAACGCACACGCACACAACACATGACCGTAGATGTGACTGATGGCCGTCGTAGCGAGGTGGAAATGTACGTTTAATTTGCGACGTACGTTACGTTTAAAAAGGGCATTGCAACGGTGGGGAAGCTGCTAGGCTAGCTTGCTGTGTGTTTATTAGCACCGTTAGCCGGCGCCTAAACACAAGATTCACCCGCTCACAAGACGGGCGTACACGTTTTTTCCCCTTTTTGGGATACGCGTATAGGCGGGATACAGGGGTAATCATATGTATACGAAAGCAACGGACACATTTAAACACCGTTAAAATGTGAAAAAAAGGAGTAGGCCCTTGTCAGACGGACTTACCTCGCAAGCGACATTTTCCTTTCTTCCCTAGCCAGGAACTGCGCATGCGCACCACAGGGCATAGAGCAGCACAGGACAGAAGAGACGATGATAGAATAGGATAGGATAGAATGGGATATAAAATCATTGAATAATTGAATCTAACCGGTAGACTCAGTTAAAAAATAAATATCAGGCAATAAAAACCCTGTTCTGTTTAAATAATAATAATAATAATAATAATAATAATAATAATAATAATAATAATAATAATAATAATAATAATGAGTTTAGTAATTGTTTTTTTTGTCCACACAGCGCTTAAACAATTTTGAAGACCAAAGTTGAAGACTATAAGGCAATAGATAAAAAAAATAAAAAAAAAGGTCAACGTTGACTTGCTGCGTCCATTTTAGTCATCACCAGCTTGGTGTGAGCGGTACCTCCGCTATCCCACTCCCACAGTCTGGGGGCCGTGACAAGAGGACAGAGGTCAGCCGAGGCAACTCGTCCACAATGAACCCCTTCCTCTCTCTGCCTGTACGTTTGCAGAACAGCCGCTGATGAATAGCCCATTGCTTATGTAACTGTGAGCCATTGTCTGTTCCACTGTCTGCCAAGTTCCCACTTGGTCCAGGCCCCTCTTGGGAAAATATAGTTCATATGGCTCCTTCTTTTTCTCCTCTGTGTTAAAACTTGCCAGACTCATCCATTGACTTTCTCCACACTGGATCCTAGCGCAGGACACCGGCACAAAGGGCTGAAATAACCCAAGTTTCAGCCCAATGCAACTTAGATATAAATGCCCCAAGTTGAGGCAATGCACAGATTCATTTTTAATCAGAAGTGTCAAAAGTATTTACATTTGTTACTCAGGTGGAAGTATAGATACTAGGGTTTAAAAAGACATCTGTAGAAGTTGAAGTACCAACTCAAGCTTTTTCCTCAAGTAAAAGTGTAAAAGTACTGGTTTCAAAACTACTTAAAGTATAAAAGTAAAAGTAATGTAAGGGGAAAAAATGTCATTAAGTACAAAATCTTAGGCCGCATCACAGGGGCCTATAGTACACTATAGCCCACCTCCCCAAAAAATCATTTTTCTAAAGGCCATGATGACTATAATGTTATATTAAAATGTTATGTTGAAAAATTTGGGATGCACTAGGATACCTGTTTCAGCCACATATATGCCCATTGAAAATGAACGCATTTTAGTACTCCTACTAGAAAAAGTTCACTGGAACGCCACTCAAAGTCGGAGTTCCTACTTTGCCAAATCCATCTACCGCATGGATGTATAATAGTTATATTATACATGTATAATTATACATATTATACATGTATAATAGTTCGATTATACATCCATGATCTACCCTGACTTCACGGAGAGTCAGTTGTCTGATGTCATGTCGTGCACCTGGAACGCTTGGAGGTCGGAAATCTGAAATTTCAACTGGGAAATCCAACTGTTCTGGAATGCAGCATATGTCACGTGCAGGTTTTCAAACCAATAGGGTGTCAGAATGGTAAATGTTTATACTCCTCATCTAATCACATTCACTCTATCCGGATGCCGCGATTTATCTGGACAGGTTTTTTTGTGTGTGTTTTTTTGAACGATGACAAGCCAGAATGAAAACAAGTAATGAAATGAAATAGGAGTAACAGGGCTATTTTTAAAATGTAAGGAGTAGAAAGTACAGATAATTGCATGAAAACGTAAGGGAAAAAAAATAGAAGTAAAAAGTCAGCTGAAAAATATATACTCCAGTAAATTATAGATACCCAAAATTTCTACTTAAGTAAAGTAACAAAGTATTTGTGCTTCGTTACTTGACACCTCTGCCAGCCAGAAGGTTATGGGTTTTAACCCAATGTCTGTAATATACCTGTAGAGCAGTGCAGCAGTGCTTGAATTGGGCTGGTACTCACTGGTACCGGCATTTTTGTCCACTGTGTAATAAGAAATTTGTTTTTCATGTTGTGTGGATACCTATAATTATGTGCGTGTGTTTTAGCAGACTTCTATGGATGCCGAGAGGTACTGAAGCTGAGAGCTTCAGACCAGTAATCCCATCTGAAACACTCAATCTGTAGTTCTTTAAAAAATCCACATTCCAGCTTATTATCTCATATCATTTAACGTAGGACATAGCTTACGCAGACATCCTCTCTGTCTTCGCTCTGACTCTCAGTATTATTAGCTCACGCCAAGAAAATATCGGCAAAAGAAAGCAGTCAACAGCGGTCGAAGCTGATAATGATAACCTTATTACCGACGGCCACGTAAATAAAAATCCACTGGAGCCTTTGAACAATGTGTGTGTGTGTGTGTGTGTGTGTGTGTAATTTGCAGATATGCTGATCAGCGATGGCTGTCCGGAACAAACAGCAAGCTGAGTAAGCAAGGGTTAATAATTGACAGAATACATTTGAAGTATTTTTTTTGTTTAGTTTTTTTGTATTGAGAGAGAAACATAATAAGATAATAAGAGAAATAATCAACTAGTAGTATAACCATAGGCTACTGGTTGGTCATTTATCTAAGCAGCAGAGTACTGGCACCTTTTTGATACCAATTCAAGCACTGCATGTAAATATCCTTGATGTTGATTACCCCCAACCTGCTCCTTAATGACATGTATCTGAATTCACTATAAGTCGCTTTGGATAAAAGCGAATAAAATGCTAAAAAATGAAGAAAAAAAATTAGGGTATAAATATTAAATAGTAAAGATAATCAAAGACAGGGAAGCTCGATTGAAAATATGTTGAAAAAGCAATATATCCATGTAAAATTGTTGCAAAATTATTCAAATGTAGGCTGAAAATCACAACCAACTGAAAGTTCAGTGTCCTGATTTCGCCAGGTGCATTCATTTTATTCTGGTGTCTGGCTGTTGAAAACAAAACACTACACCCCTTCCCTACTCGACCAATCAGCGATTATGTGATGCAAACCTCCACAGAGAACGGCGACGCGTTGCTAACTTCTGGGAGGATTGCATGTCTTCAAGTGCACATAGGTCCACGACAGGCAAAAGGGGCATGTACTGAGTAGCGACCCGAATCTTCACAGGTCTTTGCATACGTGCTGGATGCAGAAGTGTCATTTGGCCTTGAGGGTGTTCTGTTCTTTTGTGTTGTTGTACCTGATGAGGTACCAGCTCGTCGTATCCTCTCGTGCTGCCTGTGGCACAGCAGGCCATGGAGACAATTGCCGAGCTAGGAAGGGAGTCGTAAACAGACCGGATCTAAAATAAAAAATAAAATGTATTTGATTAATATGTTAAATAACGTATCAATAACACAAATGTGTACTACCCAGGAAGGTAGCCCTTGTATAATGTGGCTATATCAGATAAAAACAACATAAATGATATAAAGTAATGTTTAATGAATAAAAAACTGGATGATGCAATTATCTTGAGGACTTTTAGTGTTTGACTCATTTCTATTAGCTCCCACATTTCCAAGTTTCCAACTTCTCTCACAGGGATGCCTAGTCTGTCCGTTTGTAATGCATCATTTAGCAAACCGCAGAAAGTCTTGACCCGAATTAAAAATAGCCAAGAATCTGAACATTCCCATATAAACATTAAATGGGCTGAAGATCCCTAATAGATGCTTTTCACAGTGTTATTATATGTAAAAGGAGCAGACCCATAATTAGTGTAATGAGTTTGTCCAACGATGACAACTCTGTGTGAAAGGGTCTATGGTACTGTCTGGAACAGACCAATAGCGCCACCTAATGGAAGAAAGACCCTGCAAGACCCAACACTGTTCAGTGTTATTTTTCTATTGTACTATTCCAACCATAGCCATCATCTGAACTGCAACGCACCTCAATGGGACACTGGTTGTCGTGGGTGACGTCCAGGAACATGGCGTGGGCCACGCAGGGGACCAGAGGCCTCAGACTGGGCTGGACGAAGGAGCCTACTGGCTGCCCTCCGAACCGGTACACCAGCCTGCCCTCCTCATGGCTGGTGCCCGCACCCATGGCCTCTGAAGACACACACACACGCATGCCACGCACACAGGCACACACACACGCATGCAGGCACACACACACACACACACACACACACACACACACACACACACACACACACACACACACACACA
>JAOPJH010000080.1:5044536-5058271 GCA_027122575.1 Merluccius polylepis
TATGTATGTATGTATGTATGTATGTATGTATGTATGTATGTATGTATGTATGTATGTATGTATGTATGTATGTATATTATACATTTGCATTCTGTTTTTATCCTTTACTGTTTTGTTACGATTATTATTAGTATGTTCTGTCCTGTACTCTTTCTTCTTTTTTTTTGTGCTACTTTGTTCTTGTCATTTGTGAAATAAAAAAATATCAATGTAATATCTTGGACTTTGTTTTTGTTTAGAAATATAAATTGATGTATGTGCAGTAGACACTCAATTCCATTCCCCGATCAATCGAAATTTAGTGAACAATCGACTACCAAGATTATTTCACTTTCCAAATTATACTTTGTTGATATGCAACTGATAGACTGTATGCACTGTCAACATGCCCTCATTATATAGATGATCAATAGACATTTAGTGAACACTCGACTACTGAGAATTTTTCACTTCACTTGGATAGTACAAATTATAGTTTGTTGATATGCAACTAATAGACTATAGACAGGCACTGTTAACTCATGACATGCTGTTGTGTGAGTGTCAGGTTTTAGGTTGGTAATCATGTGATACTTGAATGAATACTGTACGACACTCAGTAGACATTCATTTAAAATATTATATTTTATTGATAAGATATGTAGAAATTAACCAAATCTCACCAGACACAAATGTCTGAAGATGGATAGTTGCTATTCACTTTATATGTTGTTGATTATATAACAAAATTCAGTTAATATTTAGATAACACTAAATGTAATCTATGTGGATATATTCTTGATAACCTCAACTGACACTAAACTGTGTGGATACTCAACGTATACTAAAATGACACTAAACTGATATTCAACTGTGGACTATTCAGGTAAAGCGTTACCGAAGAAGGCAGCAATTTCTAAATTATTTTCTGCTGCTTTGACAGGACGACAGGAGTGTCTTTGTTTGAGAGCACCATGACAAATACCCAGGGGGATGTCTATCAAAAAATAATTAAGGATCCAGTGTATTTATTTAAACCTTCCCCTCCCTCCCGAAAAAACAAAACTTTTGAAAACCATTCACACAGTTTCTTTAATTTAAAAATGTTCAAGGTGGGTGGAGGTTTGAAAAGGACTTTTAAAAGTTTAAAAAATGTGACCTATTATTATAAACGAGATACAAATTGTACCGCGAACCGTCTGTGAAATGGGCCTTCACCACAAATTGCCCAATTGATTCTGAATTTTCCACTCGTGACCTTTTCCTGCAAAACGCAAAAGAGCATTCATCAAAATCTTAAGATTAGCTGCCCGGCTGGCGATAGCAACCCTCCCTCCCTCCCTTCCCTCATCGATTGCACTGCGACTGCTGTGTCACGATGTGACTACACGCAGCCAGAAAATAAGTAAAACAAAAAAAATCTCCTCACTTACCCAGCAGACACGGCGCTGGCGCCCCGATTGGCCCTCGCTCTGTAATGCTTTCTTACGATAAGCATAAGCACTTGACTGTGCGCACAGCTTCCAGTACGATCTGTACCCCCCCCCCCCCCACCCCCAATGAAAGTGCAGGGCCCTTACCCAGCAATGCGCAGCAGATGGCTACAACAGATTTGCCACTGAGCTGGCAGCTGGGCGTCGCGCCATTAGCTATAAGTTGTCATCTCGTGCCAATGCACTGACGCTATTGTCTGAATTCATGTTGTCGTAGACCCGCCCGGCATTACTCACCACCCACCCACCCTCTGTTCTGCCCAAAACATAAATATAGGTAGTACACACTTATCATGATGTGTGTAACGATTGTTTTGTGTGTGTGTGTGTGTGTGTGTGTGTTTTAGAGGGTTTTCTGGTGTTTCTGTATGTGTTTATTTGTGTTTGTTCATGTCTGCGTGCAACTGTCAGTGTGAATTACCGTTTGCGTGTGCCAGTTTTACGGGTGTGTGTTTGCTCTGCTACCCACAGCTGCCTGGATATCCACCACCACGAGTGTGGATATGCGCAAGAAAGCATGTGCGTGTGAGTGCGTGAGTGCGCATGCGCACGCATGTCCCTCACTCCCTCACCAGCCACGCTCAGGTGGATGACTAATGTGCGCAGGTAGTGACTCGACAATTGGCTATCAAGCTCAAGACAGCTCTGTCCCGCCACCCCCCTCCTGCTTTTCGTGGATAACTCCTCGATGAATACCGAGATAACTCTCCCACTCGCACGGTATTCTCAATTCAACCCCACTTGATCTCAAGCCGTCTGGTCAGATGCTGTGTGATAATGTGTAATAACACAGGAGGCGTGTGTGTAAGGACCAGAGGCCAGGCGGGCAACAGGGCAAGAAGAACCCAGAATTATAACACCGGGATTACTATTTAGTACGATTACTATTGAGTCATTTTGGGGACACTAGTCCAAAGCGACTTGCACGTCGTTTTCATAATGTCATTAAGGTGCAGGTAGGAGGTTAGGGCATCTTGCGCATGGATGCCTGCAGGTATGCTGTGTGCACATTGGAGTTCGAACCCCGAACCTTTAAACTAGGAGTCCAGCACCTTAACAGGTTGATTATCCCGCTACCTTTACAGATGTCCGACAGATTACAGATTAATTTACCTGCCTCTTCCTACTCCTGGCTTGCAGAAGAAAGAGATTCATGGTGTGATAGCCAGTTTTATGCGACCAAAGCAGCAGTAGTTGGAGCTGAACTGCGTTTTTATTGCTTTTTTTCTCCGCTAAATAATTTAGCCTGGTGTAGTGGTCTCCCTGAACCCATTTATTAGTTTAAGCGCTCCATGTCTGCAGACCAGCAAGGTCTGGTAAGCACATTTTCATTGTCCTCCTAAAGGCGACACTGTTAAGGCATCCAGTGTAAAAAGCACACAATCCTCTTTTCATCTTTTTTCACGAAAAACTGGCGGTTCATAATAGCGCATTCCTTATTGACACGTTTTCCAGGTATTTCGGGCAATTTTCGGTTGCCTGGTCAAGCTAAACGAAACGTTGAGGTAAATCACCAAGGAACAAAAAACAACAAAACATAAAATCCATTCTCGCCATCAGGGAAATCCACAAGCCATTGACTAACTGCCACAAGTAGACATTTTAGATACCCGTCTCTCCCATCGTCCGCTCTGCCAGGACATCACTGACTCTGAGCCTAACAGCCCAGGGACTGCAGAGGAGAGGGGTTACTCGGGGACTGGATGGAAACTATTTTATGTTCAGGGACTTTGGGGGTGGGAGGGCGTCCATCCGAGGGAACATCCCATGGATGAATAGCTGGGTGGTGTCAGTGGAGGGGGGTTGGTGGTGGTGGAGGGAGGCAGTCCCACTGGGGTGGACAGAAATGGAGCCTGGCAAATCCATTTGGGTTCCTGATAACGGTGTGGTATGAGGTTTTTTTCAGGTACACTAAGAGGGAGAGGGGATGATGGGGAGAGAGAGAGAGATTTTTAGATTTGAAACAAAACAAACGCCTTTATTACTTTTACACACTGGTTATTTGACAGCTGTCAGTATGCAGAAAGAAGAAAAATATGAATCTGAAACTGAAGTAAAGGCCTCTTGGTCTCCCATTGTTTTATATGAAAAGCAATGTCAAGCCCTACTCTAGTCCTAACATTACAACCTAAGAGTGTAATTGGTTCCTGGTCTGACCTGCTCTCCACCCTGTTCCAACTGCTCAGATAGATGGAAAGCTTTGCCTCACCCACCACACAAATAAGCAGATGCCTTTTTGTTTGGTTTCCCTTTCTGAAGCCTGCCCCAAATATACATTTTCCACTGAAAAGGTTTCACCAGAACAGGTAAAACTGGGCTAGATGGGCAAACAAAGGGCCTGACACACTCAGTAAAATAATGAAATGTCTCAATCTCCCCACAAAACAGACAAATATATTTGATGAGGCAGGATTTATGATGCTAACAAAAGCATTTACAGCTATGGCACCATGTAATTTTCTCCATTGGAGGTCAACATTTATTTTCGTCAGAGGGGGTCTGTACAGCACTGCCCACACAGGCCTTACTTCACCTGCCACCCTTAAACCTTCCCTCCACACAGTGTCAGTCCTGCTTTCCAGCTTATGCCGATCAACTGACTACACACAGCCTGTGTACAAGGTCTTCCTGTCAACATTTTGCAGTCTCTGTTTTGTGGTCCTGGTGTGAAGTAGTGGCCCTGTATAGCTCTCCAGCAGGAAGGCATCCCCCCCGGTCTGGCACCAGAGAACCACTGCTTTACTCTCTTAACAGGCGTCGCTGCCACTCAGTCAGTCTCTGTGTCCAAAGGTTCAGCAAAACCTTCATGTAGCAACCCGACACCGGGTCGCTACATGAAGGTTTTGCTTCATGTAGCGACCACGCCTAGACAACCCACTGCTTCCACCTTGTCCAAAGCAGGCACTGCTACATCCACTAACTGCCGTACTGGAAGTGTTCCCCTCTGAATCAGCATAGAAGCCAACCCCAGGGTAGCGATGCTCTGGATGACAAGCCTGGACCCGTGGGTCCGGGGGGTTAAAACGGTCAACTTAAAATAATGTGGGTTCATTAAAAACAGAGCTGTGTCTAGGCCAAGACCATTAGCTAGTCTTACAACTCAGCTGGCAACTTTCCTCCACACTAGCTCTGGGGGCCCTGTGAGGCACCTCTAGAAGGAAGGTAAATGCTCTGCTGTCCAGGTGGTCCAGGCCCTGTCCCCCCCCTCCTCTCTGGACAGGAACAACACATTCTGCGGATCCAGTGCAGACGGTCCCAGAAGAAATCAACCATCTTGCCCTTCATGTTTGCTCGCAGCCCACAGAAAGGGGCTCTACACATGCCAGCCTATGCCCAAGTGTATGCCCCTGTATGACGGCTGTAGTAGAAGCCATTTCCAGCCCCGCCTCTACCTTTTCTGTCATGTTCTCTCAGTTGTTTTTCATCATTTGGTCTGACCCAATATAAATCACCATCTCTCTTCCACCTTAGTTGCTGAGGTAACAGTGGGAGGCCACCTACCCGCTGCTAAGGCCTTTATGTTTATTTTTGCAGCAAAACACTGTATTAAAATCATCTGTGAATGTCTATGTCCCTTTTGTCCTCTTGTCATGACAATGACATGATCATATGCAGATATGACAACAAATGTATTTAACCCAGGCAGAAGGAAACCCCTAATGTGGCTCCGTACTCTTTGTAAAAAAGGTTCGAGGGAAATCACTGTGAGTTCAGCGTTGAACCCAATTGGTATTGGTGTTCGACGCCATTAAAAAAGCTTTTTCCTGGGCCATTGAAATCAGACCAGTGTCTAGGCCCAAAGGGCTGGAGAGCTCCAAAACATCAGTCTCTTTCTTATCTATCACCCCCCCTCCCCCTCAGTCTTTTGGCTAGGGCTTTGGACAGGGATCTTATAATCAGTACACAGGAGGGGCACAGGGCACCAGTTCTTAATGTCTTGTAGGTTCCTTTTCTTTGGCAACAGAGTAATCACCGCCCTCCTACATGAGAGCGACAACACCCCAACAGTTAGGCTCTTATTTAACACAGCCAGCAGGTCCTCCCCAATTACATCCCAAAACCTTGTAAATTCTTTATAAAAATCTCTGGTGCCTTCCTGCCCTGCATGCTCAGTAGGGAGGAGGGGAGCTCCTGGAGGGTTAAAGGTTTTTCAAACTGAGGTTTGACTCTGCAGACACTTTAGGAAGGTTATCACAAAACAACCTGTACAGTTCATGTTCTTTTTACTCTACCGCCCACTTTCTAATCTGTTCTGGTCCAGTCGGCTCCTGGCCAGTATTGGAAAGCAGAGAGTCGATCGACCTGCTCTGGTTCCGCTTCTTCTCCAGGCGAAGAAGAAGCTGGTCGGGGGGGTCCATCTAATTTATGCTCTGAACGCGGGACCTCACCAGAGAGCACCCCGTGCCTTTGTGCCTAGCAGGTCCTTAAGGGCTTTTTTAGATTTGAGGGCTTCAATATGCTCTCGATTTCCTGTAAAGACCGAAGCTCCACTATCCCATTGTCTAGGTCCTTCATTGATCTAGGGATGTCCCTTGTGACATTGAGAGTGTGCTGGTGGCACCACTGCCTTACCTCCACCTTGCTGCAGTCCCACCACTGTGTTAGTGAACTAAAACTCTGTTTTTCTGTTTTTAGAGCGGTCCATAAAAAAATAAAAGCCTCTTTAAATTGATTGTTGTGTAGCAGTGAACTGTTGATGTGCCAATAAGCACTTCTGGGACAGCCCTAATTAACATTACATAAAACCAAGGTATGATCTGTAAAATCAACTGGTATCCTCTTACACCCATTGAAATTGTTGAAATTATGTTTAAACCAGTAAAAACGGCCCAGTCTGGCTAGGGAAACCACATTGTCCCTTACATGTGACCAAGTGTACTGTCTATCCTGTCTGTGAGTCCTTCTTCACACATTCACCAGGCTGGCACACATCCACCTCAGCTGTATCCTTGTTCTTTAGGAGGCTGGATGAGCCTCTAGGCGATTTCTGTCTATGAGATAGCACACTTGTTCAGACTCTATCTAAAAACAGTTTTCTGTGCGTCTTGTTGGTACATAGATGTTCATGAGCACCATGTTATATGTGTTAAAGTTAACCCTTACAACAATAAGCTTTCCTTCAATCACCTGTTCCACCTCAACGGTGACGGGAGAAAAGCTCCTAGAGAACAAGATCCCTACCCCACCACTAGAGGTGCTGCTGTGACCCAGGATGACTTGCCTTTCCCATTCTCTGCTCCAGTCAGTGGGGTTTGTGCTATCGCTATGCGTCTCTTGCAGGGAGAGCACATCTATTGGGTTTACCTTCACCACTCCATATATCATAGCCTGTTTCCTTGACTCCCTTGCCCCGTTCACATTTAAAGTGCCCACAATACAATTATCCACAAGGAGAAAAAGAAATAAGAGCTAAAAGCAAACCAATAAAAACATCTCAAGTACTAGAAACCACACTTTTCTTCCTTCCCTCATGTGAATTGACGCTGAAGTAATGAACCTGACTTTGTCAGAAAAGTAATCCACCACCTTCACACCCCATATTCTTAGTGCTCTGCAGGAAACGTCAGATTTTTTCTGCCGTATAGCCAAACTCTTCTTGGCTGGCAGTGACACGCCACTAACCTCATCAGAGTCCCAGTCACTGCTGCTGGTGTCTGACTGCGGGCTGGGTCTGTTCACAAACCCCTTCTTTGCCTGCTTAGACCCATTTTCCTTTTTAGACCTATTGTTAACTTTAAAGCTCCCTCCTCATCTGTTAGCCCCATGACTTCTCTCTGACTCTCCTCTCCTTGTTCACCTACCCCCTCCATCTGACTGTCTGTGTCCTCTACCCGTCTACTCTCTTCCTCCTATCTGTCTCCTCCACCTGTCTGTATGTCTCCTCCAACCCTGTATCTGGCTCTTTTACCTGCCTCCTCCAGCTGTCCGCTTGCTCCGTGCGACTGCCTGTCTACCTCTTCTAACCGTCTACATTCCTTTCCTCCCTCTCTGCCTTCTCTACCGGTTTGCCCTCCTTCCTTATTACCTGTCTGTCTACCTCTTCCCTATTGTTCATGCCCCTTCCCCACATGCAAGCTTGATGTCTATTTTTTAAGATCATGTACACTTTTCTCCTGTGAGACACAACGTGTCCCAATGGAGAGGATTTGAAACCAGTAAGAACTGTCCTAATTGGCAAGACAATTCACCCATGGTGCGATAACTGCAGAGAAAGAAATGGAAGCTTGGAATGGAAGGGGGGCGCTTACATTTATTTGCTGGTTACGTGAGGGGAATAACGGGACCGACGTTACATTTACCACAACGCCCGTCTCTCCCAGTGCATTTACTCTTTCTATTCTGTCAATGAAAATGACCACCATGCTGTTCACCCTTGCAGCGGTTATTTAACGTGGCTGTGGCCAACTACCTCGCCCACCGCTAAAGCACATTGTTCTACTGAGCAAGGAAACAAAGGTCAAATTTTAACGCTGTGCTTTTCTCAACAAATAACTTAACTTAAATCTGTGGCCATTGCTGCCACACAGCCAAACAAAGCCAGCTGGTTGACCTCCCCTGTCCCCTCTCTCTGTCCTCCTCTCATTTCTAGGAGCTCTTTATCCATATACTCTGGCTCAAATAAATACGTTCGGCCATTGAATTGTAAAGCTTCATTGATATTGTCGAAATCAGCTAAATATTCAGCCATGATTTTGAAAATCTTTTGGATAACACTACGGTATGCTTTTCTCTCTCCAACCCACCCATATTTCCACCGTTCTCTTCCTGCAACAACTCAACTCTCGCGATATGTCAGAGCGAGACTTCTCCTTGAACAAGAGTTGGTCAGACACAATAACAAACAGAACGGATCAAGCGAAAGCTAAAGACAAATGTTTTATTCCCCTGTAGGGATCCTTTCCATAATGCTGTGCGACACTTCTAATAACATTATTAACTGAGACCCAAAATGATTGGAAAATAAGGTCCAGGTTGAAAAATCCCAAAGTTCCCCATGTCCAATATAACAGCTGCATGGCGAGGAGAAAACAAGGTCATCTGGGGTTTCCTGAGCCTTAATTGTGAATTACTTGCAAACAAATTGAATCTGAGTGCAATCAAATCTGTGTTTTTCTGTTTTGTTTACATCACACCTTAGTTGAGTGTATTCATTCAAGTTGTTTTAATGAATCCATTCCTCATTTAAATTTGTTTTATTCCCTCTGGAAACCGCTCATGCTGTTGTAAGATGCTTTCAGAATAAAGCCTCCACCAAATTGGCACATGTGCATATATATATATTTATAGATGATTTTTATATGATCCAACCTAGTCTTTCACTACTCCACACCAAGGATTCACGTATTGCAAATCAATTTTTTACCCGCATGTATTTTGTAAGGTAAGCCATATGGTATTATTTACCGTTACTTGCTGTCCAGCTACGTGAGATTAGTTAGAAGTTATTTATTAGCATTAACCCTGATAACAAGTCAGGTAAAGGAATATTCTGGAGGGTTTAGGGAATGTACTGGTGCAGCAACAAGTCTGGGACAAAATCACTTGAAAATAAAATAAAATACAACACATCGTCCTTGTAGCGTCCATGTTGTTTCCACGGTACGACTTAAAAGCTCATGAATGCACCGAAGCCGGAAGAACAACTTCCCAGCTCGGGGAAATGGGACCAATGCGAGGAGCATGTGAACACACACATTACATCATATTCCCCATCCGGTTTTCGTCCCCCGCCGCAAAAGTTCTGCGGCCGTGGATGAAAACGTCGTTGAAAGTGCAGGCTTCAGCGGAGTGTTTAATCCTGATGAGTCAGGTGGGAAACGTAAGCAGGAGCGAGACCAGAGACTGCTGACCTCCGCACGGCTCTGCCTGTTTAGCGGAGGAGCCGAGGTTCCTCCTGCCGGGCGGCTGGAACCACATCTGAGGGGAAAAACGACCCGCCTTCAGTTGACTGGGGGAAATACTGATGGAAATGTGTGTGTGTGTGTGTGTGTGTTGGGGTGTGAGTATGTGTGTGAGGGTGGGGGGTGTTGGAGAGAGAGTGTGTGTGTTGGAGTTTGTGTCTGTTGGGGTGTGTGTGTTGGAGTTTGTATGTGTGTGTATGTATGATGGGGTGTGTTTGCATTGGTATTTGTATTTTTGTGTGTCTGTGTTTGCGTGTGTGTGTGTGTGTGTGTGTATGTGTGTGTGTGTGTGCGGTGGAGTATTCGTGTTAAAAAGGTTATTTTGTATATCCATCACAGGTGTAACAAATCACACTTTCATGTTAAGGTGTCTCTTCCAAGTACAAATCTACAAAGTTGGAGCTGTTAAAAAACGGATAAACCTTTGCACACATGAAATGACTCACATTACGACTGAGCAGTGTGTTTTTGTTCTCTTTCATTTTTATTTCAATGTCTTTTTATTGTATTAATTCCTAAACTCCTCTACATCTGCTATACACACACACACCGGCAGTTGGGAAAATGTTACTTAAGTTAAAGTACAAGTACAAGTATTTGCATCAAACTCTACTTATATACTAAAGTACTCATTATGCAGAATGGCCCATTTCAGAATAATATATATTATAGGATTATATTTATTAGTGAATTAATGCGATCAACGCTTTAATGTTGGTAAAGCTGGTAAAGTTGATTTTAATTTATGTATGTATATATTTTATATATTACTTTACATACTGCTAGCTTGTGAATTTCCTCCTGGCGACCATTTAAGCCTTATTGATACAATCATATAATTTATGTACTGACTATATTTTGTATTGTTAATCTGAATCTGCAAAGTAACTAGTAAGCTGTCAGATAAATGTAGTGGAGTAAAAAGTATTTAAAAAAAAAAGAAATACTCAAGTAAAGCACAAGTACCTCAAACATGTACTTCTGTACGGTACTTGAGTAAATGTACTGAGCTGCTCTCCACCACTGAGAGGCACAACAGAAAAAAGTGAAAACGCCTTGAGCCATCATGTGCACAACGCCGCTGCGGCCCGAGACGGTAAGCAAATCCGCCGCCGCCCAATAACTAAGAATTGCCTCGCCGACCGCTTCGCAACGGACACACACAAGCTGTTTTTGCAGCCAGATGCTGTCAAAACAGGGCCGCAGTGACAGCCGCGGGGGGAAGGCAGGAAGGCGGCAGAAAGAGGAGTGAAAGTGGTGGTGCTATCGATTGATCCGGCCCGCGTTGGATATCACATCGCAGAGCGAGGACTCGAGACGCCGCGCAGGATTCGGTTAGCGCGCAGCGGCCTCCTCTCTCCTCGCTCTTGCCTCATCTCGCCCTCAGATCTGCTGTTTCAGGCCCTCAACATGGCCCCCGCGATCGCTATCGGCCCTCTCTGTCTTGCTCATTTTTCACCCCCCCCTCTTTTTCTCTCACGACGGCCCTCTCACGACACGCTTTCTATGCAATGTGTGCTCTCTCTCTCTCTCTCTCCCTCTCTCTCTCTCTCTCTCTCTCTCTCTCTCTCTCTCGGGGCCCCGCAGTGAAGTGGCCTCCGGATGACTCTGATCTGGATATGAACCAGTCCAACGAGGAAGGGGTCGGGGAGAGGAAAAAAGCTGCCAAAAACGTCTTTTCTGTGTCCTCGAGTGAGTTTTAGCCTTTGCCTTGAGTGGATATGTGGTAGTATTTTTGAATTATGCATTCGTTGTCTCGGTTCACAACACCAAAATACATCGAAACCGACGCGGATTTCGAGCCGCCACTGGGAGTGCACAATGTTTATTGTGGCGGAAACAGCAAATTTGCTAAATCACACGCAGCCTTTCCACTCAGACCGGGAAACTTCCTTCCTTCCTTGCGGGCCCAGCTACCGTTGTGTTTCAAAGAGGAGACAGGTAATTATTATATTGACATGAACTCACCTGTCACCTGACATTAACTCACCTGCCTTCTGATAAGGTCCCGGGAGCCACGCCCGCCTCCCATCTCTCACTCTCTCTCTCCCCAAACAGAGCTCACTTATACGACACATTTCTGGTTTTATTGGATTATTGGATTCATTATACATTCGACCACACACACACACACACACTCGCACACGCCTGGCGCACACACACACACACACACTGTAACGCTCCTGCCCCAACCCCACTCATTACAATTTTTCGCTTTGCGTCATTAGTGAAATGTTTGTGTTGGTTAGTAATTCTGTTCACCAGCGGCCCATGTGTTTAAGTTCCCTAGTTCCTACCCCAGTTTGTCTGTCCCCTGTTGTCACGACTTGCGCAGAGAGGTGAACCCAAAGGCAGGGAGCAGACTCAGAAGGGGAGAGATGCAAGCTGTACTTCATGTAAACAGGCAGAAACAAAGCCACAACAAACAAGGAAACCGAACAAACTGGGGCAAAAACGAGGGAGATGAAATACGCCGAACACAGGTGATACACACACACACTTACACACACTTGCCGACTCACTGTAGCAAGCTTCGCCGCTTCAATGATTCAAGGACAGACAAACAGACAGACAGACAGACAGCCAGACAGACAGAGAGAGAATGAGCCTGTTATTGAATTCCCTAACCTTGTTTTTTTCCCCAGGTAGTGCTAAAATTCATTTTTTATTTCTGCCGGGCTGCCTCATCGCTGACATTGATGTTTCTGTCAGCCTCTAGGTTTCGTGTTGTTTTTCCCGTTACGAAATAAAGAGATGCTCCTGGAATTCTTCATCTGACTTTGCTTCTGTCAAGTCTACCATTCGAACGTCCTCCTCCTCCTCCTCCTCCTCCTCCTCCTCCTCCTCCGCAATATAAATCCTCCTTTCGATGCAAATCAGGGGGGGGGGGAAGATTGAATGTTTGTACTGGAAGAGTACACCCATCCGTCCGCATTTCAACGCCACTGCGTGTAGATCATTTGGGGTCATTGGGGGTTCAGAGGGCGATAGCACATTTGCGGCGCACACCGGATGCAATAAAGGCTTCAAGCTCAACATGACATGAGTTGAATTTGAACAGATGATGACATCGTGACCCGACTTGGCTAGCGGATGTTTTATTATTTTTTCCACATATGTTTGCTGGTCCTCAATCTTGCATTTCCTCATCTTGTTGTTTTTGTTGTGCGTGTTGCAAGAGCTTCACTCTTTGCATTTGTACTTGCGTTTGAACTCTGGCTCAACTGGTAGAGAACGGCATGGGTTCGATTCCCACCGGGGGGGCGCACCCAAGCACGTGTGCACACGCCACAGCATTGTAAGACGCTTTGAATAAAAGCCACCACCAAGTGTACTTCAATTTCAATTTCCCCACTATTTTTGGGGGCGGTTAAAAATCAAGCAGTACAAATCACCACCACAGGCCCTTTTTTTGTGCAAATTACAGAGCACAGCCATTTTCCAAACGACAGAAATGAGTGGAGTTTATGGATAGACGCACACATGGCTGCATGCTGCCGTTATGTTAAGGAGACAATTAAAGTTTGAGGACTTAATGTTCTGCTTGGCTGGCGACAAACAGCCAACCGATTGTAACATGCATGCAAATAAGTGCAATTAGCTGACTGGCTCTTGAGCGATCGAGCCAGTAAGCTATTTTCATACATTCAGGCTCAACTGTGGAACTGGTAATAATGCGAGTATATGGGGCGAGGAGAAAGCGTGTTGTGTTCAGTGTTTCAGCTCTCACGTTGAGCCGCACACACACTCCTGTATGTACAAAACTAAATACTCCATTCTACTGACCTCGTCTTTTTCGATTCCTACTGCTGTTTTGCAGTCTGTCCGGTTCATTTTTGGGTTGTGCTGTGCTTTTTGGAGGCCCCCCCCCCCCCCGTATTTCCAATTTGCATGTGCTGTACTCACTTCGTACAAAAACGTCTACTAAATGACTTGCTTCGGTGACAGTGTATATACACTATACCATGTCTTCTTACCCATGCAGCCTCCTATGGGCCATTGTCCTGTGTGTGTGTGTGTGCCTCTGTGTGCCTGTAAGTGTAATTGGGTAGACGGTTTTGCATGCGTAATGGGAAATCTACACACCAATTTAAGATAAAGCGAGAGCGATGGACGAGTCTACCCGGCAGGACTCTTTATCTTCCTCGCACAACACCAACCGATCTCCACAGCTCGACACTTTCCTCGCGTCCTGACGCTACAAACCGCTGATTCCTCTACGTGTCAGCATTTGTTTCATACAAATAATGTCCATCCTGAAAAACTCTTCAAAATACAAAAATGAAAGGCAAGGCAAGGCAAGGCAAGTTTATTTGTATAGCACAATTCAGCAACAAGGCAATTCATTGTGCTTTACATACA
>JAOPJH010000080.1:5474038-5488211 GCA_027122575.1 Merluccius polylepis
TGTGTGTGTGTGTGTGTGTGTGTGTGTGTGTGTGTGTGTGTGTGCGTGCGTGCGTGCGTGCGTGCGTGCGTGCGTGCCTGCCTGCCTGCATGCATGCCTAAAATCCACACGTAAGAGGTGGGTTTGCATTGCTGTTCTTTCTGGATATGGTTGCTATGCAATGTCTTATCAAGCCAAACAAAGTACCGCCTATCCCCTATGGGGGATTTCGGCTCAAATGCCAGGGCGAGGCAGTGAAAGAGACAGTGGCACGCACACACCTTGCAGACCGAAGGACTTTGCAAGGGTAATGCAACATGTGAAGAGCCCTGTTGACACCTTGGAGGGCAGGGAGCTTCCCATCATGTGACCTGAAGTTCCACAAAATAACTGCTTCTTGACCATACGTTCAAGAAGCACCAAGCAACCAGTTGCTACCGCTCTTGTTATTATAATGGTGAAAAAGCCCCAAGATGGCGGCCTGGAATGTGAAAACCTCCTATATGCCGGGGAATAGCCTATATCCACAAAACAACATCTACCCTGCTACTGCATATCCTCACGTCACCATACAGTCCATATGAATTAGCTCGGCCTGCAAAGAGAAAGACCAGAAAAATGCACCAAAAAAAAGGAAACCATAAACATTAATGCAGCAAAATATATTTGCATTATTGTTATATATATATATATATTGCATATGTTTTGATTTCTCTCCTTGTGCAGGGCAAACTATACATGTAGGCCTACATGTGTTTTCCCTCTAAACCCCTAACGCTGTGCAATAGCTTAGGTATGGAGAGACGCTAGGACGTAGTGTGCAGCACTGTCCTAGGAGGGTAAGTACAGAGAGTGTTGTTTATGGAATGCACCCTGTTGGCTTCGCTAGGGAGTCTCCATTAGGAAACCTCAGAATGTTCCCTGCTGCTCCGGGTTCACGACCCAGCGTGTATACAGTGTGGATTATACACGTAGTAGAGGATATTCGACACACAATATGACGTACTTATGATATACTAGTCATAATATACCATATACTGTACATTAGGGTCAGATATGAACGGGGCTTTGGGCAAAAACAAATATATAATTGCCCTTGAAGTTGGGATGACAGGGCATTTGAATTTCCCCTGGAAAATAAACAGCTAACTTCTTATTTTACTCTGTGTTTGCAAAGCGGCTCCGGATTTGTTGTTTCCATGGAGTCATTGAATATTGGTCATGCAACATAGACAAAATAACGTATTTCCCAACATTTCATTAGCCATTTTATTTGTCAAATTGCCCTGGAAATGATCACAAATGCCCCCAAACATATTACAAGAGGGCAACAAAATAAATAAACTTGTTAAAAAATGTTAATTTAAAATGTTAATTTACTCCCCAGCTGCACATAGGATGTAATATAATACACATGCCTCAATGACACAGCATTTTGATAGTGCAGTCAACCAAACAAGCTGTTAAGCAAATGTGTCAGTCCAAATTGACTTTTAACTTTAACTAGATTTTAATATTACATTTGAATGTGTAGGCGCGTATCACCGTCGCAGCTATTATTAGAAATAGTTAAAAAATAGCATGTTCAAAAAGAGCACAACAGCATTCTGGGCTATTTCTGCTTCATGTATTTTTAATCTTGCTGCAGTATGAACGTGTCCAGTGCCCCTTTTGGAGACAGTTTGGTACGTGCAGAAGGAAAGACAGTAGGCTATATACCAAGTGGGATGCACAATGCCATTCAATTCACAAATCTTGTGACTGCCATCCCCCCCCACACACACACACCACCACCCCTGTGCTACTCCTTTAACCAGCGGATGTGAATACAAAACCTTAACTCTGAACCCAAGTCCCTGACTTTGAAAACGTAGAAGCGTAATTTCCCCCCCCCCCCCCCCCCAAAGCAGGGGGGCACTCGCCGGGAAAGACAGGGAGAAGCAGAGGGAAACTCTCTCACTCATTCATGTTCATTAGTACTCATTCATTAAATACATGTGAACCCCCCCTACACACAGTACACACAGTACACACAGTACACACACACACACACACGTTTCTAGGTCTGCTCAGGGGGGGGGGGTTTCACACCAGTCAGTTTGTGTTTTCCCTGCCTACTTCAATAGATAACTCAACGGAATTCCCCCGGAATTAAGCTCCTCCCACCTCCTATAAAAGCTGCGCGTCTCTCCAGTCCGTACGACACACTCACAACAACCCCAACTGGTCTCTCTCTACCCCACCAGTCCGCGTCCACAACTTTAGTCGTTTTTTTTGTCTCTCTCGCTCCTCTCTCCCCCCCTCCCCACACACACATACAAGAAAAAACAACATGGACGTCTACAGAGAAGCCAACAACAACCCTATGGATTACGGCGTGGAGACCAAGCAGGGCAAGATGCTGTTCCCCTGCCAGGAGGAGCGCTTCGACAGCGGCCTGGACTCGCTGAAGGAGGACGAGCTGGCCAGCGACATGGCGGATTTAAAAGTGCGTCCCTACGAGCCCGCGGCGGAGGACAACGAGCCGTGGCGCAGCGCCGTGACGGATGACGGAGACACGTAAGTTGAATATATGCTTTTTAATTTTTTTTTATTTTTTGGTGCTTGAATACTGTACCCCAAAAAAAAAAAAAAAAAATTTTTTAATCCTGCAAATGCGCTAGAAAATATAGGCCTTAAAAAAAGGGAGAGAAAAAAAAAGTTGCGTTGTTTTTGTGCATGTCGCATCGGTTTTACGGGCAGTTCATTTTTTTTTGGAGGGGGGGGGGGTATGATATGCAAGTTTGGACACGACCAAAAAAAGTCCTTAAAAAAAAATAATAATACACATACTGTTCTTGCAAACAAAGCCGAGGTGGTTCCGGACGCGGGCTGCGCAGACTGGCGCAGCCCGCGTCCTCTGGCTCCGACCCCGCGGTGGGCGGTGCTTAGTGCGGCGCTGCGCTGCGCAGGCAGGAAAGTCCCTGGCGGCCCGCCAGCAACTGATAAAGCATCAGATGGTTTAGAGACAAACTGGTGGTGGAAATAACCCGACAAAAGTCCGCTCTTGCGAAACGAGCTGCTGGCTTTGTTCTTTTTTTTTCTCTCGCTCCTTTTTCTCTCCCTCCCTGTGACCACTTCCCCCCCCCCCCCCCCCATGAGTACTTTTTTTGTGCACTATTTTAACCACCGTATCTCTCTTCTCTCTTGTCTCTCTCTTCCCCAGGTATCTGCATTTAGCCATTATTCACGAAGCCACAGAACAAGTAAACCAGATGATCAAGCTCTCCCACAATCACCCCTTCCTCAATGCACAAAACCTCCAGAGACAGGTAATTCAAACCGCCACGCCTCAGCAACCCACCTTTTGTCTGCAAAAAATAATCATACAAAAAGAAAACCCACCAACACTGTACAACAATCAATCCACAATCTACATTTCTTTTTATTAACTAAATCCCCGTTCTTCTCCTCCTTTTTAGACCGCGCTTCACTTGGCCGTCATCACAGACCAGCCGCAGTTGGTGGAGAGGCTGCTGAAGGCCGGCTGTGACTCCCGGCTAGCGGACGAGGACGGCAACACGGCCCTCCACATCGCCTGCAAACGGGGCTCGCTCCACTGCTTCAGCGTCCTCACGCAGAACTGCCCGCACCATCTCCCCTACCTCCTCACCCACCCCAACTACGATGGTACGTTGATCGCCAAGCTCCTCCCAACTCCTGCTTATTGTAGCTCCAATAATTGCCATGAGCACACAAAGGCACAGTGTCTTTACCCGTGTCGTTGAACTGACCTAATGGTGGTTCTTTATTTTTTTCACCTTGCAGGACACAACTGTCTCCACTTGGCGTCCATCAACGGCTTCCTTTCATTGGTCGAGAGCCTCGTCCAGCTCGGAGCAGAAATCAACGCACCGGTAAGCGTTCCTCCGAAACACAATGCGCTGTATTGCCCATTTACTTGGGAGTAACGGCAAACCAAATCATATCAGGATACATACGATTGTACGTCAAGGCGAGTGGAACTAACATCGCCCCCCCCCTTCTATTGTTTCCTCCAGGAACAGTGCAGCGGTCGCACGGCGCTCCACCTAGCCGTAGACCTCCAGAACGCCACCCTGGTCCGCTGCCTGCTGTCGCTGGGTGCCGACGTCCACAGCATCACGTATGGCGGGTTCACGCCGTACCACCTGACCTACGGCCGCCACAACGAGGAGATCCGCGGCCAGCTGTACGAGCGCACGGCGCAGGAGCTGCGGGATCTGCCCGACAGCGAATCGGAAGACTGCGACCGGGACGACATGTCCGACGAGGAGGTCAGTTGCAAGTTCATTTTTAGTTTTTGGTATCAAATACGTCTGAAGCGTGTGTTGGTATCGACTAAATATCCCTTGAATTAAGTTCCAAAGATGAACAAACATTTTCATCAGTTCCTAATGGTACTTTTGTTTTCCTCTCACAGATGTACGATGACATCAAGTTTGGAAAGTAAAGAACGTGGATCACCCCTGCTGTGCGTGTGTAACAGACAGTGAAGCTGCTATAGGGTTTCCTTGCCCAGAATCCAGGGGGATGACCACCATTGGTCCTCCAAGCCATCTCCAAGATCCGCAGGTCCCTGCAAAGACCCTCAGAGCCGGTCCTGGGACCACAAGAGCACCAAGATGATGTCCGCCGGACTAGGCCAAATTCGGGCCCCCCCATGTGGATCAAACCATTTTCCAGAATGATAAACAATGATCCAGAACGACACCTCAAAGACATTGCCCTCCGGGGGTCCCATATATCCCATATTTGTTATATAATGTAAATACATAGATATATTTTTTTTATATACTTGTGAATACTTTTTTCTATCGTGAATTTATTGTAAACACTATGAGTCAAAGAGAGATCATACATGAATTAAATGACTATAAATATACATTTTGCCTCGGTACGTTTTTTTTTTTTCTCCAGTCATTCCATTCCTATTAGTACACTCGGCAGCCCCAGCTTGTAGACACTGCCATATTGAAATAACAGCTTCACATCCGGTATGACTTGTAATACAGTACCAGGGGGAGAAAGTCACTAATTTATGAATAATCTCATTCCGAACATGCTGGGGTTTCCTAGTTGGGTGAGATGTGGGCATCTGAGTCACTCCCTTGTAAAGCCCCAAGGTGAGGTGCGGAACAGTAAACCGATCAGCCAGCGTAATCGGTGTCGACAGCTGCTCAACATTTCGCCAAGAGGAAATGTTGTCTTAAGCAAATTCGGGAATTCATAAAAGCGATATGGTTACTGTTGATTTACTTCCCCCCGCCCCTTGTCCATTTTATGTTATTTAACGACCGCTTCCTCTTCAGCTTTTCAGAAATGTTTCTCAAGATCAAGTGGTCATTCCGATATCTCCCCACAGCAGAATATCCATGTTCACTTCCTCACTGGGACAGTCTCAGAGTTTGCACGAGACTGGTTTTAATTTCGTGTAAATGTACCCTGTAATTGTATTCGCGGATATAAACATGAACCGGGACAGTAGACCTGTACTACACACCAGGGAGGAGGGGGGAGGGGATTCCCGAAAAACGTGACCCAACCCGGTCCTAGGACAAAGCCTTGTGGTTTGTTTCACAGGTGACCTATTCCACTGATAGGAATTTGCCATACCCGAGAAACCCCTTACCAAGGAACAGACACTGAGGTGTACGGGAAAAGCTTCCCGCAAAAGTCATTGCTTATGTCCCTAACAACCCGGAAAGAGGGAACTTCTGCATGCGTCATCTTTAAACAGTAGTGCAAAAGAAAAGGGCAGGGAGGGGAGAGATTGTCAATGACACACAAGAGTCAAAATGCACTGAATGAATCAGTCTAACAGTCACATGTCATCTCAGTAAGTGTTCCTCAGGGGCAACGGGACATCTGACGTTTTCTAAACGGAAGACAATACGAAAATATGAGTTGCGGAGGGTGCAATAGAGAGGGCGACATTGAGACTTTCGTAATGACTTACCAATTACGGTTAATTTGTTTGCAGAAAGAATTTCCATTTAAAACATTTTGTTCCACAAAACTAAAGTTAGATCTGTGGCAGTACATCCAAATAGATATGACTACATGGGAAAACCGAAAACTTCTTGAGACTGAGAATTACAAGATTTCACAATGTTTATGCAACGCATTCTAGGGAACAAAGTGATCCACTAGAATATGTTGGCATGGAGTCGCGTTTGTTGTAAGTAAGAAAGACTGTTTTCAACAAAATTCACAGAATCTTTACTCCAAAAACGTTTTTTTATTGTTCAATGAAACAGCGGGGGTTAATGTACAGCAAACAAAGATAACACCAGTCTTCTTTTTCTTGGGGGGGGGGGGGGGGGTGGGACTAAAAAACCCATCATGCTTGAACTGTCCATCGGGGTCAAACAAGGTGTTAGCGTAACTTAGTCGCGCTCCGCTAGGGCCACCAGGTGGGTATCGACCTCAGCCTCTGTCAGCATTCTGAAACAAGACAAAAAAATAAGTTTCCTCCTCATATGGAAAAGTATGACCTTCCAGGGGGACATGGAAAATTAGTAAAATCACACGTGTCCAACCTATTTTGACCGTTTAGGGCATACCAAACATTTCATCACAATTCATTTAAAAATACAAATCTGGGTAAAACAAGTTGACATTGAAACCATGATCATCTCAAAGAGCCAATACAAATCAAAATCAAGGTGTCCAAGCATAGTGATAAAGTTTATCACAAAAGTGCCAAATATAGCACAGTATTGTTAACTTCTCAATTATCATATTTTACAATTACCATTAATCCTAGACAATATCAATAGAACAATTATAAAGCAACAACATTAACATATCTGAAATACAAAAAAATATTACAGTCAAAGTTTTCATAGGTGTACATCCTCTACTTAAAAATACAAATCCATAAACCAAAAAACAATTAAATAATCATTTACCGTCTTGTAATGATCAAAATATTATATTTGAAAATGTCAGAGAAATGAAAACTACTTTTAGCCTTCCACCATACTTTGTGCCAATATATTTGTCCATATCACCTTGCCCCCAGTAACAACAAGTGCCGTAAACACCAGTTCATGGGCTCTCACCTGAACTTTGGGTCCTGGATGGTGACCACTCCCACCTCCAACTCTGAGGGTTTGAAGTCAATAGACAGAACAGTTGACAGGCAGGAGATCGCCGTCTGCAGGGAGGGGAGGAGGAGGGTGTGCAGTGTGTCGGGGGGCGGGGTAGGGGCCAAGGGAAACAGAAAGGGAAATAAAGCACAATAAACAGTCAATGCGGCGGAAACCACGGGGAACTACAGAGCAGGACAATAGGGCAACTATTTTATGTTGTTGTTGTTGTGATTCACGTAATAGTAACTGTTGTGCTTTAGGTAGTCAGCCAAAAATGATAGCTACAAAGGTTACAGCCACCCACGATACCAAGGACTGAATACTATCGCTTGCTGAAGTCACTAGGAATGCTCTGTTCTTTGTTGCATTTCTTCCTTTATCAACTGTGTGCATTTATGTTTACATTCTACTCGAGTCATTTAGGAGACGTGACTTGATTTGACTTTCTTTTAAATACATGTCACAGCAGGTACAGTTAGGCATGCTGCTTAAATGCTTAAAGGGCTCCTATTTTACCACCAGAAGCATGCGTGATTAGCCATTACAAGCCATTTCAAACTACTACTACTACTACTTTCTAGTGACATCACGGTGGATAGATAAGCCTACCAGTTGGTACAGTCCACTGGGTAGGCTGGGAGACTAGATCTAGTCATTGTACATCTTGGAGGAAAATTCCATTTTTTTTCATTTTTAAAAGGCTTGCAATAGCTACTCACACGCACACCTGGTGGTAAAATAGGGGCCCTTTAAAAAGGTAGACTGTGGACATTGAACCCAGAACCTTTCGGCTGGGCTTCAAACACCCTCACCACTAGACTTTCCTGCCCCCCTCCAGAATAGTGCATCCGTTACGCCCCAAGAGTGGGCGCCAGCTCCAGTGCTAGGAGCCGGCCTGTGTAGGCGCTAGGCAGCTGATTGCCAGGTAGAGCGACCCTGACACAACCACCAAGTTTATTTAGATATTTTCATCTTTTCTTTTTTTTACAGAAACTATTTGTTTGTCCTTCCTTGAGGTATATTTCTGAATTATTAATACCTTAAACCGTTTATTCTTTAATTTACAATTATGTTCGCAGACACGATATCGTGATTGTAATGCGATTGGTTAGTGCCGAGCATCGCCAAAAAGGTCAGCATGAGAGTTGAACATATTTGAACTCAATGCGAAAATTGGCACATCCCAGCTTGCTGCTTAGCTCAGTTGAGCAAGGACCTTGGGAGCGCCGACTCTCGAAGCTCTGACGCTCATTAGGGCTGGGATATCCTTATCTCGCGCCGGGCCATGGGACAGCGGGCAGGACCCGCCCAAGGGGGCGTTGCTCCGCCTGCTGAATGTTGCCTTGACGAGGATGGGGCAATCCGATGACATGGAGGCCTTCATCGAGGTGTTCGATGGGACGGCGGAGGCATGCGGGTGGCCCCAGGGGCAGTGGGCCTGCTACCTCTGCTCTCCGGCGACGTGCTCATCACGGCACACGGACTGCTGGCGGCTACCCGCATGTCCTACAGGGACCTTAACCGGGCCCTCCTGGACCGGCTGGGCCTGCCACTGGAGGGACGCCGCAGCAGGTTCCAGTCCCTGCGCTTGGCGGACAGGGAAAGGACTCGGGGACCGGACTCAGGCACATGAAGTGGGAGTGCCCACTGATGGAAGTGGGGCAGGTGGTCCGAGTCGCCGCAGCGTCGGCCTCCGCTCCTGATCGGGAGGGTAGGCATCGCATACCGGTAAGGATGCAGGGGGTATATGTGTCAGGTTGGATTTGGAGAGCTGTCAAACCCTGATCCACCAAAGCCTGGTTTGGCCCGCGGCATTGTTGTTTTTTCTATGGTCGTGACTAAAGAAATTCGCTCCCAAGAGAAAAAGCATAGGGTAAAGGCCTGCCTTTCATGGCCCCTGTTATTAGGCACTGATTGGCCGGGCTTTGGTAGACTAGTTTTCGAGGAAAGGGGCGTGCGCACACGACAGGTAGGGACATGCAGGATGTGCGCCATGCTCAGCGGTGATGCGAGGTCGGCCGACGCTGCTCAGGGGGAGGGGGGGGAAGCGAGTCGGAGGAGACTCCGGGGGGGAACTCCTCCGACCCTTGAGCAGTCTCTTGACGACACTACACTCAGCCTTAGACCAGGCGATACAAATTGATGGACAGTCGGTAAGCCCTGACGTGGTGGTCACCTTTCCCCACTTTATGATAGTTAGGGACAGGTTATATAGGGTGAGTCGTTGACCCTCAGTCAGGGGAAGAAGTGAGCCAGTTGCTCATCCTAAAAAGCTGGTTTTCCAGGCGGCTCACCACAAGCGGCTCACCACAGGCCGATTGCTGGTCATATAGGCTGCGGTAGAACACGCAACCGGCTCGTGGCCTGCTTCTATTGGCCGGGCATTCATGCGGAAGTGCATCGGTGGTGCGCGTCCTGTTGTGAATTTCAGTTAGTTCATCCCCCGGCCACCCCAAAAGCGCCAACTACCACTTATTGAGATCCCCTTTGAGAGAATTGGCATGGATCTCATCTGGCCATTAGACTGTAGCGCATGGGGACACCGATTTGCATTCGTCATTGTAGATAATGCAACCCGTTATCCGGAGGCAGTGCCACTACGCTCCATTTCGGCGAAGAGCGTAGCGCAGGCGCCATTTCAATTAATCTCCGGAGTTGGAATCCCGAAAGAGATTCCAACTGATCAAGGCACTGCATTTATGTCACAAACACTTTGCGAACATTACGCGTTACTTGGGGTTAAGTCTATTAGGACCAGCGTGTACCGTCCCCAGACAGACGGTCTGGTGGAGAGGTTTAACAAGACGTTAAAGTCCATGCTGCGCAAGTTTGTGCACGAAAAGATAGTCGCAATTTGGATAAGTGGCTCGACCCTCTATTATTCGCAGTACGGGAGGTTCCTCAGGCCTCCACTGGGTTTTCCCCTTTTGAACTGTTGTTCGGCAGATGGCCCAGGGGCGTCTTGGACCTGATTAAAGAAAACTGGGAGGAGGGTCCAAGCGCCAGTAAAAATGAGATTCAGTACGTCATGGACCCGAGGCAAAAACTCCATGCACTGGGACAGATTTCACGCGATAATTAGCTTCAGGCCCAGGAACGTCAGCAGCAGCTGTATAATAGAGGTACTCGGCTGAGAGAATTTGCACCGGGAGATAGTACTTGTATTGCTTCCCACATCCAGCTCCAAATTACTCGCCAAGTGGCAAGGACCCTTTATGGTCACGCAACAGTTCGGGATGTTGACTATGAGGTTGGGTACTCCGACAGGGGTGGGGCGAAGCAAATCTAAGACCTTAATCTCCTAAAATTGTGGAATGCGGTGCACCCGGTCTCTCTGGTGACGGCGGTTATCCAGGAGGGTGAACTGGGACCGGAGGTTATAAAATCAAAACCATCTAACCCGGTCTCCTTTCTCCGGGTCAGAGCCAAGGTCGCCGAGTTGCAACAGCGTTTTGCGGACGTATTCTCTCCCCTACCGGGACACACATCTCTTATTAGCCACAAGATCGAAACATCCCCGGGTGTGACAGTTAGGTCCTGACAGTACAGGTTACCTGAACATAAATGCAAAGTATGCTGTACACAGAGTATGCTGCTGTCTACCTGGATGACGTCATTATTCATAGCGACACCTGGTAGCCGCATATTCGGCTGGGTGGCACCGGTGCTCGAGTCACTGAGGCGGGCGGGGCTCACAGCCAATCCAAAGAAGTGTGTAATTTGACGGAGAGAGGTACGGTATTTGGGGTGGCACTTAGGCGGCGGGCAGGTATGTCCGCAGGTAGAAAAGACAGAGGCGGTCGCAGCTTGAGACCAAAAAACAGGTGAGGGCATTCCTGGGACTTGCTGGCTACAATAGGTGGTTCATCCCCAACTCATTGCAGAGCTGACCAGTCCCATGACCCACCTCACCAGATCCGGTCCATTGGACTGGGCAGTGTCAGACGGCCAGTGCTATACCTCAGTAGGCCACTCGCGGAGCAGGAGGAGAGGTACAGCACAGTGGAAAAGGAGTGTCTGGCCACAAGTGGGTGGTCGACGCTCTGCTCTACGCTACTACCTCCTGGGACGCCTATTCACCCTCTGTTCGGACCACGCCCGCTTTAATGGCTCCACCGCATGAAGGACACTAATGCGAGGATCACCCGGTGGTATTTAGCTTTACAGCCATATCATTTCAGGGTGGTCCATAGGCCGGGGGCGCAGATGGTGGTAGCGGACTTCCTCTCCCACTTGCCAGAGCAAGGTGTGGGTAGGGGGGGGGGGGGGTTGGCTATCAGCCAAAGGGCTCCCAGGCCTAAGTTCGGCGGTGGGGATATGTGGTATGAAGGGGGCGTGGTTTGGCGTCGGCTGCAAACAGAGGAGGCAGGGAGACTCAATAGCAGGAATTGATACAGCTGTAAGGGGTTAGACCCAAAGAGCCTGAGCACATTATTTAGCTACATTTGAGTTTTCTCGCAAGTCGGCAGTTTTGTGCGGCAGCTGTTCTGCAGGGAATTAAAACCGCTACCTACCCTTGCAATCCACCTGTCGCTCCTTCCTACAACCCAGTGGTAGCCTATACACAGCTACAGATATGCATTGCAATTTTTTAATATTGCGATTCGATACATGGCATATTTTAACACTAGACCATGGGAAAAAACGCTGAGATCGTCATGGACATGGGGCTTCATAGGGAGATGGCAGCAGTAGTCTTCTCGTACCTCGATGGTTTGCTCGAAGGTCCAGTCCAGTTTCTTCTTCACCTTCTTCTCCAGGAAGCTGGTGGCCTCCGTCTGCTTGACCCCGGCAGCGGTGGCCTTGAAGCCGCAGTAGTAGCCCGCCGGGTCGCACTTGTACACCTGGGCGCCGTTCTCCTCGTCGATGCCGATCACGATCATGCCTGGAGGAGAGACGGGAGACACGGGCCGGTTCAAACCGCTTATACCAATCACCATTGTGTTGGGACATGAGACTCAACATGTCAACATTTAAACATTTAGTGTTTAAACAATAAGAGAAAAAAGTTTTCCCCATTCTTGTAAATTGTATTGTTGCCAAACATGTTATTGCTACCAACTGTTCCTTCCTTACTTTGTTGTTTTCTTATGGCATATAGCAAGAACACCCATCATATAGTGGGGGCTATAAAATGGTTGTCTATGACAATACTGCAAATAGTTAACCAAGAGGCTGTATAGCATTTTAACCTTCCCATCAGTGCAGATTTATAGACGAGTCTGACCAACAGAAACAAAAACAGGGTGTCCTTACAGCAGCCCAGTGGCCTCATCTCCGCGTTCTGCGTGTACACTTGAGAGATGTCTGCAATTCTCTTGCACAGCATGTCCACGGGGATCTCGTAGCCGTACTTGTACTGCCAGTTGGCCGCCTCGTAGCGTGCCCGCTGCACCTGGGACCTGCTGTCAGCTGAGGTCAGAGGTCAAGAGAGCAGGAGAAAGTAGGTGAATACCAAATCAAGTGTATTTTAAGTGACATTCAGAGTGCTTCTGCGATCCGTAGTATGATAGTATGTAGGGCTGGGCAATGAATCAATATAGTTTATCGCCTTTGTATAATATTGTATCATCATGAGATGAAGATAGACTCATCGTGATACCCAGTTTAATAGTATAAATTAATTAAGATAAGATGTGCCCTTAAAACGATAAAATATGAGGTTTGAAATGTCAGTGAGAAAGGAGTTTTAACTAGAAACTAGTTTTAGTCAGATACCGTACCTTATACTTCCATATACTTCAATGTAATGACCCTCAGACTGTTTAGAATTGTATTTTGAATTCATAAGCCTATCGCTATATTCATCGATTTGGTGTAAAATTCCCCGTAATTATCATGATAATAGATGTCTATCGCTCAGCCCTAGTATGATACATTTCCTGGTGAAAAGGGGCGGGAGCAACATGTCAGTTGCAATGTTGTGCATCATCGTGGACAAGGTGTCATACAGAACACAGCATTCTGCTTTAGAGGAAGATTAAGAATTAGGTTTTTAGTAGGTAAACTATGACATGTGAAAATGAGCTAGAAAAATGATTAATGTATTTTGAACAAGTGCAGCGCCATCCATTGCCACTCGGGATATTAAACCGAGCAAGACCTCATAATCGACTCTTCAGACGTGCGGTGTCCTTTCTACCACGCAACGCTGCCCGACGCCGTGCTCTGCGGCTCCTCCGGCATGTGACCAGATTTACATAGAAGCTCTGCCATAACCGAGTCGGACTCTCAGACCAAGGGTGGATCCGAAAGCCACTGGCTTCCTCCACACAACACCTACTCGTGATATTGTAGTTTTGCTTTTTTGAAAAAATTCGATGAGGTCAACGAACTGTCCGCGTCACAACAGCCCTATTTTTAAATGTTACAACATGGGGGTACTGGAAAGCAGCATGGTGGCGCAGCGCCACTATTGCAATCATTTGGAGAGAATCCTGATAAATTGTCATCGAATAAACACTAGTTAAATGGTGATCTGGTGATGTGGTGACGGTTGTATTCATTATGAATGGCACGACAAAAAGAAAGGGGAGAAGGCGTCCGTCAGTTCGTACCCGTCATCCCAGACATCACACACCCGATGTTGTCTGTTATTCTGAAGAGGTGGGTGACTGTGGACGAGTCCAGGAGCTTGTCCTAGATGGAAGAAAAGGGCTAGTTTTAACAGTGAGACCACAGACTTGTATTTAATGGTGACTACTATGACAGAATGGAATCAGTGAGTATGTAGTGTTGGGACTGATTTAAAATAGTTTTTACATTTAGGCTTCGACACACCCAAGTCACATTGAGACATGGTGATGACCAAATGGTTCATCTTTCCCACCCGCTGCACTAAAATAAATTGTTGAATTTCCATATGAAGTGCACCAACTCCATGTACACAACTACAATACACTTTATTTCATGTCAGAGACACGAGAAGAGCAAATGTTTCAATGCAGTGCTGTACAGTGCGAGCATTTTACTCGCATATGCGCCTAAAAATAGATTGTGCGGGTAGAAAAAATAAAAAGGGCGCACGGGTGCGAGCAGGATTTCAACCCTTTCATTAGCTTTTTGATCCTAAAATAAAT
>JAOPJH010000080.1:5730195-5745392 GCA_027122575.1 Merluccius polylepis
CCGCCCCCCCCCCCCTTGGCACCTCCCTCCGTGGGGGGGGTTGGCGCGGGCGGGGGCGGGGGGGGGGGCCCGGCGCGCGGCTTATCCGACACAGACCATACCCGGACGACTTTATTATGGTTGTTGGACAGCAGCTAAATATTCAATTTTTTATTTTCAAAGAAGAAAATAAAGCACATTCAAACCAACGACGAAGCGAAGACAACACGTGGAAAACAAACAAGTCAACTGAATTTTATTCATCTCATTTATTTACCTTGTGATTTTCTGGAAGGGTTTTTTTTGTGTAGGCCTATGCAAACGGTGATGGCCAAATGTTTTACAGCTGTTTGTTTCGTCGGTTGGATTATGGGTTTCTGCTTTCCGTGGTCGGGCCCATAATGAGACAGGCAGTGAAGAACTTAACTCTGGTCGGCAGTTAGCACTCGCCTAAATACCAGGCAGTCATCCAGTGATTTTCTGTTTTTGTTTGCTCGTCTATTTCTTCAATTTTGTCTTGGATACAGCCTAAAGCAGTGTTTCCCAACATTGGGGTCTGGATGTACTATGATATGCATGTGAGGTTGTGGGAGATTGCTGACTTATAAGTTATATATATTTAACTGTGCATTTTTGATGAGAAGAAATGTTGGAAAGGTCCTTTTGATGAACCTGGTGTTTTGTACTCACAGGCTTTGCTACTAACTACTTAGTGTGGAAGATGTTGATATCGTCTTAAAACGATGTGTGGTGAAGCAGAAGACCAAATCTTCAGACCTGAAAGATTGGGTCATGGCCTCAAAATGTTGGAGGACTACTGGCCTAAAGAAAGCTTTCTAATGTTTGACGGACACCCGTAAAAGTCTTTCAATCAATAGAGAGTAGGTCTGACGGGAAAAGGGGACATTTATGAAACCATGTTCAACGTTTAGCACTGTGTCGATATTTATAGGCTAGGCCCCATGTACGGTTTATAGAGCTAGCATGCGGCATTAGCATAAATCTCCCCTAGCGCTGGTGCTGATGGAGGAGTAGCGTCACCGTCCTTACAGCAGCAGGCACTCTTTCTGCTGATGGAGATGGCATGGGGATGAACAAGGAGATCACAACATCGGACAATAGATAGCTAACGAAACGAGAAGCGGCGCTAATAACCGCCAGACGGCGGGATGATTGGCTCTGCGAGCGAGGGTGTGGAAGGATCTAAATTTGTAAAGTGCAGAAGAGTTCAATGTCTTAGGGCGATTTATTAGTCTTTCTGATTGAACCTGTGGAAACATGTGGCTTCATCTACTTTTCATTATTTTAGCTCATTTCTAGTTTCTCGCGCTCGTTCATATTTTAGCTCTCTCTCACTCTCGCTCTCTCCCAAGTGTGTTGTTATCAAGAACAGCACACACTGCAGTTGTAGGCTTTTTTTCTGGGACATAAAAGAAAAAAAATTACAATTTAATAATCTGTGATTTCATCCTTAAAATTGGACCAGTAAAGGGAAAGGCTGACTACATTGTGGCATTGAAAAAAATAAGTCAGTTGAGGTAAAAGACTAGCCTGGTGCATCTGTCACGCTCAAAATATTGCCTTTTTCCCTCATTGGCAACGCCATTCTCTCTTTTCTCCTTTTCACAGGGGTCGTTTGTTAAACTGTTGAAACTGAAAAACTGGGAAATGTCGTATGTCTGGATGGCAATGAAACCAGGGCACACTAGGGTCAGAGGTGAGGTTATTTCAGGACACTGCTGTACTGAATGTAAATTATATTTTGAATCTTTTAAGTAGAACCCTAGTCGAATTTTACATTACTAGCCATAACATTACTCTCCATTAATACCCAAGAGACTAACCTTCAAATCCAAAATGTGTTATTAGGGGTATTCCATGTCATATTATGAAATATTGAAATACTGTTTTACTTTTCTTCATTGGTTTATTTTTTTATGTAGTTTGTTATGAATTATTTTTGACTAGACAGTCAACTGCAGGACTCAAGGTCATTTATATACTCCATCTGCCTGGTTTGAAAACACTATTTTATTTACTAGAGAAAACACTGACAAAACAAATCAGATAGGGTTATTTTATGGAATGAAAATATTTATTATACTACACGTCAGTCTGCAATAAATGAGTTTCATACCTGTGTTTCATTACAAGGTAATCATCATCATAATAATGGAATAATGGAAGTAGTAGTAAAGATAAGGTAAGATATATTGTATTAATCCCAGGGAAATCAGGGTGTCACGGCAGAAAGTAGAGTTGGAATATATATATATATATATATATATATATATATACCCTTTTTTTCAAACGTAAGTTATGAAGTGCTACAGTCCTCTTTCAACACAACCATAAAAACCCACAGCTAACCAATGACATTGTTCCACAGCTGATGATTGCGCTATGATTGGAAACATAAAGACGGCCATTTTTGTCTTACCCTCTTTTTACGGAACTATCTGCAAGGTGAAGGAGGAGGTGAGACGGGAGGGAAGTCACTCCATCCCTCAGCAGCCTGTCAGCCTATCTGGGTGATGCATGGCAGCCATTTTGTGTCAAACGCTCTGGCCGCAAATCAGTTTCGCATGGAAAAGGAGAATGACACTCTCTCCGTCTGCAGACAGTCAACACAGGAACTCTCAAATATGTGCTGCTGAGTTGGTTGGCAGCGGCTAGTGGGGGGGACCTCACTTTTACCCTCCAGTCAACATGTGGAAGTGGGTTTGTAAAACAGATAAAAGACAACACACACACACATGCAATGTTTTCATTAGTTTGGGCCACCAAAGGTGACGATTTGTCTCGGGTTTTTTCCAAAAACAGAAGTCAGGCGTGCTCATTTTTTTGTTTTCATCTCCATGATTGTTTCTCCAGCCACAGGCATTAAAGTATTTCCACGGTAAGACCACCCCTTTCTTCAAATTACTTGTTTTCTCAAAGAGAACGGGAAGTGGCAAATCTGCGGTGTAGTGGAGTCTGAGGACAAAACCGTGCTTGATGGTATTGGAAGATTAATATTTCCTCGCGTTCAGCGTGTTTCCTCACGTGTCAACAGTTTGAAAGCATAGTTTCCCCCTCCCTCTACAATTTAGTCATTGAATAGACCCTTTTCTAAAGTCTTGAGTCACAGTGAATTCTGATACATTAATGACCAGGTAGTGGTGAGGGCATCCTACTCAAGGATGCCCACACATAGGCTGTGGAGATCAGGTAATGAACCCAGTACCTTTCGGCTGGATGTCGAACTCCCTAGCCGCTACACTATTTCCCTCTCTCATTTCTTTTGATAATGTCACGTTGGCAGGCTAATGGAGAATTACCTTGTCTACAAACCTCCTGGAGCCAGGAGGTTCACGGCTGCCAAGCGACACTGAAAGCAATTACTGGATGTTTCAACGCGGGTGTCACAGGAAAGGCATCCGTCTTGAAGCACGACACGCCCAGACCTACTAGACTCAATAGGTTTCAATTACCACAGAGTCGTGCCAGAGAGTACAGAGGCAAAGCCTCTTCGATCCCGGGACCCATTCATCTAACGCCACGCCCCCCCCCCCCTATCCTCGTATCAACAGAGTAAGAGGAGGAGGATTGCTTCCATGCTATTTATTGTATGTTTCCATCTGGTCATTTTGCAGACCCTATATCCAAGCTGACTCAAAAGTGAATTCAGATTCATGATACATTTATAAGCAGGTAGGGGCATCTTGCTCCAGGATCCCTACAGGTGCACTCTGTACAGCGGAGATCGAACCCAGTACCTTTTTGGCTGGGAGTCAAAACACCTTAACCACTAAAGGCAAACTATCGCCTCCACCTTTTTGTTTCGCCAGGATGTGTGGACAAGTCGACACAGTCAAAGAGCGATGGCTATGGTAATGACCTTGCACATGTGACAGCGGGCGTGTGGGAGTGTGATTAAATACAGAATGGAGATGCTGCTCTGTGTCGTCCCGGTAACCTTGGGGGAATTGCGGATTCAGCAGAAAGTGCTGAGCCTCGGTCCTGTCCTGCGCTACGTTTGAGGGAGGAAAAGCTATTGTCAAATATAGGGGTCTTGGGGATTTTCAATGTGTGTATGTCCCTGCACACATGCGTGTGTATACAACTGTGTGCATGCCAGTGTGTGTGTGTGTCTCCCACAACAACTCTGCGTACTAGTTGTTAATGTTTGAACTCAGTGTGTGCATTTGAGATTCATTTGAATCAGATTGCTGTCACCATACAGCTATTTAAGGTATGAGAGATGTATTTTTATTAATCCCAGATGGGATATTTGGAATACTATTGCTATTTAGTCATTCAGCAGACGCTTTTATCTCCAAGCTAGCCATAGGCCTACAAATGTGCGGATGAACAAGCTAGCTGTACAGATGTGTAGATGAACAAGCAAACCATACAGATGTGTATATAAACAAGCTAAACATGGAGATGTGTATATACACAAGCCATACAGCCATACAGATGTGTAGATTAATTCAGCGATACAGATGTGTAGATGAACTTAGCTATACAGATGTGAACATGAATTTAGCCATGCAGATGTGTAGATTAATTTAGCGAAACAGATGTGTAGATGAACTTAGCCATACATATGTGTAGATGAAGTAATAAGCCATACAGATATACAGAAGTAATAGCCGTCCAGATGTGGTTAGCTGGACACAGTGTGCTATGTGTCTGCTGGGGATACAGAGCTGCCAGTGCTAGGCGGTCACCCGATTATTTCAACCCCAGGGGATGATGTCATCCCAGTGTGGTGCTGTTTGGCACTCGGCAGTGTGCACGTGCGTCCCTGTCTGAGTGCACGCATCATTGCCGCCGTTCCACTGAGTCAGCTGGGTGTGTGTTTGTGTGTAAGTGTGCATATGTCTCTGCGTTTATGAGTGTGTGTTTTTGTCCGCAAGTGTGTGTCTGTTTGAGTGTAAGTGTGCATGTGTGTGTGGGTATGTCTTTGCATGTGGTATGTGTGGTTTGCATATGTTGTGTGTGTGTCTGAGGGTAAAGACACACACCCAGTCAACGTCTTTAAAAAACCATGCCAGGTGTGTCGTAAAGATGTTTGCAGTCACAGGTTGTCTACATACAGTCTTTTACTACAATAAGCTCTTGCGTTCACCAGTCTCGCTAAGTTAATTCAGTCTAATTAGGTCTTAGTTTTTATTAAACTAGTAAAAGAAAAGTAATAGTTTTTGACTGAGGTTGACTGCTGGAGTAGTGAATTAGGTTTTATTAATAAAATCAAGACGTTGTCACCCAGACTTGGGGAAAATGTCAACAATTGAAATGTCTAGGAAGACAGAAACATGCTGTGTGTGTGTGTTGTGCGAGCAAGTCGTGAAGCCTTTTTGTCTCTGGATCATCCTGTTTTCACCATGTATGATTGAGTGAGGTGAGACTGGGTTTTTATGTTCCTGCTTATGGGAAGCCAGAGGGCTGGTGTTGTTGGTTAAATGAGGAATGTGAATTTCCATCTCCAAAAAAAGCCAGTAGACATGAGCACAAAAAGAAGAGAGGAGGAAAGAAAGAGTGAGAGAGATGAGAATCAGCCAGGGGTAAGAGAGAAAATGAGAGAGAGGGAGAGGAGATTTGGCTGTAAGAGAAAGAGAGAGGACATTGAGAGTAAGAGAGAGAGATGAAATTCGGGGGAGAAACACAGGGGATATTTGAGGGTAAGACAGAGAGGGTGGGGGACTTGGGGTGAGAGTGAGAAAGAGAAACAGAGACAGGAGATCCGGGGGTAAGAGAGAAAGGTAGCACCAAAACCTGCACATTTGTTTTCCATTTCGCACAACAAACCCTGAAGCCAAACCAGAGTCATCCTATTGGACGAAGGAAGAAAGAAAGCAAATGGAAAGAAAGAAAATTGGCACCGAAACGTCATCGTCTCCACCCTGGTCACCCCCATCCGCCTCCTCCCTAAAATAATATTGTCTTTCACAAGCAGGAGAACATGGAGGAGCACCCCTTTTATTAGACCACTGGGTTGTCTCTGAAGTGCCTCTCTCTTTTGCTCCCTCCTTTCTCACCGCTGTCACTCTCTGCCTCGTTCTACCAGTCCTTGCTATTTGGCACGGCACGTGGGAGACCACGAGAGAGGGAGCGATGGGAGAGCACAAGAAGAGAGAGAGAGAGAGAAGAAGGCCCCAAGTCTTCAGAGATCTCAGATGTGGGATGTAACGCTATAGCGCGGCCTTCGTTCTTCCATCTGAAGGGGTCATATTAAGTTTCGGGGGAGATTGGCTTTCTGCGCCGATGCCGCCCCTGCTCCTTGATCAATAAGACATGTCACCCGTTAGCCTTAATCCCACATTCTGCCGCCCACGCGGTCGAATGTGCAACGCAGGGGGAAAAGAAATCGTACAAGATGTAGTTTCTTCCAAGTCTGGAAGCGGCTGACTCGAACTCATAAGCAGTGGGTCAAAACAAAAAAATAATAAAAACGAGGAAGAAAGAAAAAACCCCTAAGAAAGTTCCAGAAGTTTTTACAGGTTTTATGTTTCCCCCATTACAGCGTGTCGTATAAGTGCTGAAACTTGGCAAGACATTGCAGCTAAGTGGCCTTCCTGTACAGCCGCTGTTTGAAAAAGACACGGTTAAGAGAGGGGTCTCCTGCCTTTGTTCCCCTCACTCCACTAACGTGTCCTGGGTGATTTACACCACAGGGTTAGGTCACTGCCATTGTCCTAGCCATGAGGCCAGGATGCCGATCCTCATTGTGTGCGTTTCCCGCTTTCCTTCTCGTTTAAGATGGCAGTTTTTGCACATCTTGACCGTGGAGATTAGAAAGTGCTTGTGCTAACGTACGCCAATGAATCCCTCAGGGACGGGTGGACAAGTGGCAGCTTCCTGGACCCATTGTCCAAGGAGAATATCCTGTTTATGGGGGTGTGTGGAACGAGTAACAGAATGGCTGGCAACACACGTTTGACATCAGTTATGCTTTGAATTACAGCACAGGCTTTTTCTAAACAGATAAACCGGAGACCCGGTGTGGATAATCATGTCTGGAACAAAGCAATTCACCCTCCTGATAACCGCTCGACCCCCTTTGGCATTTCCATTGTACTCAAGTATGACTCATAAATGACTGATGATTTTTTCGCCGGCCAGACATAGAAATGTGTTGCATGTTTGACCAAGTGTGCGTGTGGTTATTTGTATATATATAACAGCAGCTGGCCGGTGCGCACATATTATGCATTTCAAAGGCTCTAGAGGAAGTAAAAAGTTTGCTACACGACTCTGCTTTTGCATTGATGGATTAGCTTGCAGAATTTACAGAGGAACTTATTATAAATCACTGCGGCACTGACCTTTCCTTTATAAAATGGAGATCCCAAAGCCAGGGCTGATTTCAACAGCAGCCGGGGTGTAAAAAAATAAAAATAAGGCCGCTGCTTCAACTGGGAGAAATCTGTCAACCCAGTTGTTGGACAGGGGTATTAAAGAATGGATAAAAAAAGGGAAAAAATTGTGAAAAAACAAAGTGGGTTTGGCGAGTGTGGAACAGATCCTGTTCCATCTCATATACAAGATTGCTCTTGCTGCGTTTTCATTTTGTTTCATTAGCCGCAGTTGTTTTGATCTGAACAATTATGGGAACAGTGTGAAAAGTAAAAAAAAATAAAAATGAACTCCTCAAAAGGTTCAGTCTCCCAAATATAGGTATAAACACCAAGCTAATGTGGCATTAGGAAGTTACCTTTTCCTTTAATTTCCCCCAAGAGATCTGTTTAGCTTAGGGGAAGCTCGAGATAAAGAGCGTTATTTTATGTCTTGCTCTAAAGAAGGCAAACCATTTGACAGAAATGATCCTCTTGAGGCCTATTTTTTTGCGCCTGGGTATTAAAAAGCTCAGAAACCTTTCCACCTTACATCATTTTCACACCGGTGTGTGCGATTTGAAATTGGTAACGCTGGCCAGCCACCCAACACAATAGCACTCTCTCTGTACCGTCAATGGGTGATTAGCCCAAAATGGCATTAATATCGGGAAGGAGGGAGATTGTCGCGGGGGTGCTCCTTTCAGACGAAAGTCCCCTAAAAGTTCGAAAGGTTCACTTTTCTCATTAGGTTCGGAGTCGGCTTCGATTTCCTGCGAGAGCGTGGAGTGGCAGGTCTCGGGTGACTGTGCTCTAAATGTAAATCGTGGCTGAATGGAATTACGCCGACAGTCAGACATCTGTGTTTTAATTGGCTCCCGGCCACCGATACCCCCCCGCCCCCACCCCTTGCTGTCCCAGCCTCCTTCGCCCCCCCTTCCTTAGCAACAGGCTCCCACAAAAAAACATTAATTTATAGCCGACTCGCACCGCAAAAGGATACACCCCACATGCACATGGACCAGACAGACGGGAGCGGGGGGGAAGCTTTACTGTAACTTGCCTACATGGCAAGAACAATATTGAGCAGATGAGATCACCGCTACCATCTCCATCGTACCGTCAGCAGCATGAGAAGACCATGGGCCCCGAAAATATTTCGCTTGGCCCGGTCCCTGTGGATCAGTCCTTCCCTCCCCCCAACTTCTCTCCAATCACCTGTGTGTGTTTGTTTTGACTCCAGGGCGCTTATTTTCCCTGCAGGCTACGCAGCCCCGAGCTGCTAATTGTGACGGGATCTGGACGACACGTTGTGTTTTGAGGGGAAAAGGAAAAAAAAGTAGGGGGGATTTGGGGGGGGGGGGTTAGTTCAATCAGTGTGAGCCTCTGACGATAGTGTGTGCTGCTGTGGGTGTTGAGCTAAGGTGGTAGTTTGATGACTTAAACCATAGACAGTGTGTCCCACGACGTCTGGAAAGGGTCCGAGTTTGAGGGAGGAACACATGAAAAAGAATTGCTCAGAGATTGGCTTTTTTGGGGGTAGTCATTGCACGGTAATGGACGGTTGAGGTTTATGTGAAACGGTGAGGAGATAATGAGGTCAAATGAAATGTAGCGCCTCCAGGCCGGTTTCATCTTGAATGCCAACCCATGTTTCTGGTTGTTACCCGAGACCCAGAATCAGCATGAGCCCACAATGGGCTCTCCGGTTCCAAAGACCTTAGTGGGAACTAAGTTCCACTCGTTCCGGGACCACCGATGGATTAGCGGGCAACGTTAGCGGTTTGGTTGTCCGGGCTAATTTCCTAGTGGATATTAAACTGATTAATTTGGCCTAGTGGGATCAGGGGGAGGTTCATTCGATGGTGGACAGCTTGAATATGGGCTCTTTGCACTCCATTGAGAGAATCAATGGAGTGCAATCAATCAAACCGAAAAGGTGGAGAGAAGCGAGAATGATGGACAGATTCAGAGAGACGGATGGCAAGATAAGAGAGTGATACACAATCGGAAGGGCTCAGGAAACTATGAGAAACGAGGAATGTGTGTAAACAGTAAACAAAAAGAGATGAAACGAGATGTCCGCTTTCATGCCAACCTGCCCGTCTTCTTCATCGTCTAATGGCGACCTCCCGCTGTTTCGCTGCTTTAAGAGCATCAATCAACCGAGACGGCACAGCTCCTCTCGCCTCTTTGGCGCCACTGGAGGTCAGAGATAGCTCACGCCGAGACCTTCACTCACAGAAACAACAATATGGATTTTCTTTCTTTTCCATCCATTATTCTTAGACACCCTAAGTAAAAAAGTGTTATTCAGTGTCTTGTTTTAAAGAAGGTAAACTATTCGACATAAATTATCCTTATTTTTACCTGGGTATTAAAACGTTTTCCCACCACTCACCACACATTTTCATACCGGTGTCTACAATGCTTTATTTGTGTTGCTTTCATTTATTTACCCTTGTTTCAGTTTATTTATTTATTTATCTATTTATCATCTGCCATTGGCCCACAGGATTTACATCCCCGGTGTCAAGGCTGTCCACAGATCCATTCAGGGGGATAAGACGGTTTCTCCGCCTGTTACCCCGCGGCCTGGCCCCGCTTCCACCGGGCCGGAGAACCGGGCCCCATGTGGCCCATCTGGAGGTCTAAAGATGTCAACGGTTCGGGCCAATATCACCTCCTTTTCCATCCTCTGCTGCCATGTTCACAAGGAGAACCGACAGCCATTAAATCACATGTGGTTAAAGGTGTGCTTCTTCAGCGGTCTGTGATTTAATTCAATCATGTAGTGGGGTAATAATAGCAGCCTCGTGACTCTCTCAAATGACGCGTTGTTGTTTTTCGCAGGCGTGTACAGTATTAAGACACGGTGATAAAAGAGATGCAAAGCATAACGCAAGATAAACACTGTTGTTGTTTTTTTGTAGACTGCAGTGTAGTGTGTTTTTTTGGCACTGGTGTACCGCCTGCTGGTCGTCCCGCCGTAGTGACAGTAGTTAGGACCCGCTGTGGCGCTTGCTGCGTGTAATACTGCCTTTATATAGAGCATTCATCCGCTGCCTGGTTTGTTTTGCAAGGGAATCCTCCCTAGAAAGAAAGAAAAAAAGCCTTCACAACGCTCTGTGTGTGTGTCTCTCTCTCTTTCTCTCTCTCTCTCTCTCTCTCTCTCTCTCTCTCTCTCTCTCTCCCCATCTCCACCTTTGTCTATTTCCCCTGTGCTACAGCGCTTGGATTATCGAACACCATCTCGCCATTCGTGTTCAGATCGTATGGCAGAAAAGGGGGGCTGCCTCTTGCTCTGTTGGTTACGAAACCTGGGACTGTACATTTTTTTCCGGCCCTGGAAATGTTTGAGCAGGAAAGATGAGGGGTCTTAGCATGCAGATGCAGAAAGTTGGAGGGAAAGAATGGGCAGGAGAGGGAGAGAGAGAAAGATGGAGATATACAAAGAAGGGGGAGAGAAAGAGGAGACAAGAGGGAGAGACAGACGGAAAGAGAGAGAAATAGGAGTGAGATTTGGGGGGGTGGGGGGTGGTGGTGGGTACAGAATCAAATGAGAAAGGCAGGAGGCAAAAATGCATATGTGCACTTAACGCACGCGCACACACATGCGGCATAAATCATCACTGATCCAAAGATAATAGAAAGTGGCAGTCCCCACAGCCTGCTAAATCAAGCCCCTGCTTCCTCGCTCCGCTGGGTCATTGTGGAGAGTGCTGAGCGGGTGGTTCCACAGCAGCACTAAACGAAACCAGGCTGGGATGAGGGGGGACCCTGGGTACCGCATTACAGACATCCCCTCGGAGCAGAATTAACCAGCGAGAGAGAGAGGGGGGGGGGGGGGATCGGGCCGCGGTCCTAGGTCGGTCCAGATTTACGGTGGTAGATATTTTGTTTTTGTTCTTGTCATTTTGAAGTCACGGTTTGACGATCGAATCGTTCAAGAGATTCGAAGTTGAGCATTCGGGTTGTGGCAAAGCATATCGTCACTGTACCTCACATGTGACTTCAAACATCTCGGGCGGGGTAATGCGATGGTTCGGTTGCCGAAACGTTCTGGCTTCGAAACACCCAATGTCTGTAAATCTACCTGTAGGAATGCATGAGCACGATGCCAAACCACTACCTTCTCCTTAATCACCTCTATGAATTCAGTGTAAGTCTCTTTGGATAGCAGCGTATGCTAATGTAGGTATGACTAAGTGGTAAAAATTTAACTCTAACTAACTACTGATTACATCTAGATGTGATCTCTTTAGTTGGTCCTTGAAGACCAGAGCCTGCTAGAAATGTGGGGAATTTGAACCGCTCAGAAGAGAAATTGAATGCAGTGCATTCACAAGATTGCATCTGTTGTCGTCCAAATATTCTGCCATCTCCCATGACCAAACAGTATGAGAAAAAGACATGGATGCAAAGAGATATGTCAGCAAGAGAAGGAAGTTTATTGTGCCTGGGTCACCGCTAGTCCCTATGCAGGAAAATACTGTAGCCACAGAAAAAAAAGGCGAAACAAATTTGGCGGTTATTTAAGGCACTCCAGAGTCACACTCCTTGTCCAACTTCCATACTCAAACTGTCACTTTCAGAGGACAATAAAATCATATATTTTTGTGTCATATGTACTAAATCGTTTCTCACACACACACACACACACAAGCTACTGGCCTCCCACGGCCTTGGCCAGACGTTTGGGAGTCCTTCATTAACGGCAAGGGGAGAATGTTGATATTGCCTGTCAGCTAATGCACGTACCCCTCTCTGGTCCCAGCATAAACACCGCTCCTCTCTCAAGGCCGCGGCGTTGCTAAATATAACACCTCATTCCACTGTCGGACCACATATAGAGATGTACGTTCTCATTTGCACCGCATAGAAACATACAGGGAAAGGTTTGAGTGTGTTTGAGGGGTACATAGTCCCCCGAGTTCAGACTCGAACTCAACTGAAACAATAGTAGGAATTGTGCCAGGGTGAAATTGACAGCCTGAAATTATGTTTTATTATTATTAAAATGTTGGTCTGACATGTGAAATATGCTTAGGGAAATCTAACAGCACATTTTGATTAAAATGTTAATGTAGTAGTACTTGGGCACTGACTGTAAAAAATGGACACTGTATAAATAATGGCCTGATACATTTTTTTCATAATTCCATTTTTGTCCTGTTTATTATTATATTTTATTGGATTATAATAACAGCAAAAGTGCAGTATTGTTAGTATTATTAATGACAATTAGTAATATGAATTAATTAATTAATATAATGGCAAGGCAAAAAAAGTAATTAATAATAATAATAATAATATAATGTGAAGTAGTCTAATTTTACGTATTCAGGCTGAATTGAGGCTGGATTTCTGATAGGAAAAAGGATTTAGGCACATACAGCTGAAGTTATGACTATGAACACGAGTCCTAACAGCAGGAACATTTGTATTAGCATTAGCTTAAGCATTAGCTTAAGTATTAGGGTGTCATGCTTAACAGACGGTATTACACGTGGATTGAGCGAGAAAGCGCACACGGCAGTTGACGTCTCCACTGCTGAAACCCCAGCGGCGACAGAGGCTGCGCTGAATATTATTATATTATTATATTATACTCCTTCAGGCAACTTGAAGGCTCTCTGGACAAAGACACCGATTGGGGTGGAGTTGGGCTCTCTCCCATTTCCCCTAAGAGCTGGGATGCGAAGACAATTACCGAGTTGTGGGCTCTGCGCTCAGGGAGGTGAGCTGTACTGTAAAGTCCATTTGGGACCCAATGTCTTCCAGTAATCCTCCTCCTCCTTTTCCCTATTCTTGCCTAAACTAGGCCAGTCCTTTCAGGGAGCTCAGCGAAAGTTTTCTATTCACTTGACTCTGGAAGAGTCGTACTTTTTCTTCCTGCTTTCCTCCTCCGACGTTTCCTTTCTCTTCTTTTGAATGACTGCAGGCATTGAGTGGTATATAGGCTATTGTAATCAGTGCAATGTAAACACACGCCTGTATAGTCGCAGATCAAAACGTGTAGGAATCTCTTAATGATTGTGGGATTTGTATTTTTTTCGTACACCCACAACAGCTTTTTAAACTCTCGCTTAATGGTTTAGCAAGGTTTTTTTGTGCAAATGTAATATATGTGGGTCAGGCACATGAGATGAAAGCAAGTAGAGAAGAAAAAAATCTTCACATACCTTTTCCATCAAGTTTGTGAAGTCTGTGGACCGCACATTTTCCATATCGTGTGAGTCGTAGTGTTATTAATCAACTAAGCGTTGATTAATGTAGAAAATGTCACCCCGGCGGGGACTACTGCATTTTAAGCTATTGTCTGGTGGGTGGGAGGTGACCGCCAACACGAGTGCACTACCACAAAGGTCACCAACTGCCATTACAGTCGTTTATTATTTTATTTCCTAACTATTCCTAATTACAGATCGCGTTTCAGTGAATTCTTTGAGGCTGATAATCACATCAATTAAAGTGGGATTTTCCCAGTCAAGCACAGCTCGCAAGGGCTGTGTTGTATAGCAACTAATGAGAATCAAAGTACATCGCCGTCCAATGTATTAACCGCATGTAATTCATACTGCCAGAGACGTCTATTTGACCTATAATCAGCAACAATTGTTGGTAGACAGTTCATTGATGAAGCCCCCAAAAACGTAATTATGATGCTTGTGTTCACTTGCTTATTAGATTTGTAGTTACTGTCACCTAAAATCTTACATCTTTGGTGCAACATTTTCAGAGTGGATTCAGTTTGTGAGGTCTTGTTTTGATCAAAGAAACTCTTAACGGATGTGCTGCCTCGCAAACACCCCAAACTGACAAAAAACGAAAAATTACATTTACATTAAATTCGTTCTTGACTTCTCGTGTGAAACCTTGCAGTCAATCTCTCATCTCGGACAGTCAGATGCACTCAGCACCACTTATTGAAGGGGGAAATCCTAACAGGTAAAAGCGGTATTGGGCTGTTACTTCTGATCCCTGTGACCTCATGAGACTATGAAGTCTGGAAGGCCAGGTGTCTCGTAAATGTCTTTCTATCGACGGCCAAGCCGACCGGCCTTGGCTGTCTCTCTTTTTTTCACTGTCTGGCCTCAAGCCCTAATTGAGTTAGTTTATTGATATTTTAGTTTATGTAGAAGAGGAAAATGCCATTATGTTTTTTGTCTCGGCTCATTCCGGGCCAGACGAGCAAGAATCGATTCTGCGGGGTCTACAATGTGCTTTCCTCGCATATAATCTGCGAAGGATGGATCGCGGTATTATTCGAGAGTCTGGACATCATCGAAACAGCAGCAAACTTTCACTTGTTCCTACTTTCACCGTTTAAAACTGGACCAAAATAAATGTTGTCTAACAACATCCTGTAAAGGCAGCATAAACCAAAATAGTTTGCCATATAATCGCCGATGTCTGCCTTAACTTAACGGTCAGGCATCTCACCTGTTCCTTAATGACACGCATCTGAAAAATACGCTGCAAGTCTCTTTGGATGAAAGAGCATCGGCTAAATTACTCAACTGTCACCGTATTAATGAAACAGGAAATGTGCGGTAAACAGCACCAGTACAAAGAGGAGCTTGTACACCACGTTGGACACACCGACGACAAATTAATGGCAGTGAAAGGTTTCTGGTGGGGTCCCTGGGGGGGGCAGATGAAAGTAGGGAGAGACCGCAGACACTGCAGTCTGTGTGTCAAGTAGTAAGGTTTAGTATGTAAACAATTTCAAAGCGAATGGCCGCCGGGACCCTTGGGTAATGGATGCTTAACCCAGGATTGGAATGAAGCTCCTTTATATTGATGTGGGGGGGGCGGGGGGGCCGGGCCGCCGCGCCCCCCCCCCCCCCCCCCCCCCACACAGGGGGGGGGTGGGGGCCGGCGGGGAGTGGG
>JAOPJH010000080.1:5876511-5892682 GCA_027122575.1 Merluccius polylepis
GGGGGGGGGCATTCACTAATACGTTAGCGAAGATGACACACACACACACACACACACACACACACACACACACACAAAGCTCAAGCTGTCTGTCTGGCAGACAGACAGGGAAGTGGATTCCCAGCTTCTAGGCAGTGTTTGCGGGAGGCATACAGGCAGACAGACAGGAGAGGCTTGTGAGACAGACAACATGAATCTGAATGAGGTCCCACCGCAGAGAAATGATGTACTTATTGCATCACTTCCTCAGCCAGCTGGTCCACACACTGCAAGACAACCAGTTCTCCAGGGGGTTTCCTTAAGCCATGTGAATTACCTTTATTGAAATACTTTTGTAGAGGCTAAGAATTAAAAAACGGATCTTAATTTGCAACGTAAATATCGACATTGTTTAAAAAAAAATACACATATTTCCAAAATAAAATAAAAAAGTCTCAAAGACTTTGTGATTTCTGATGCTTGATATTTTGTGTAGCAACACAAAGGAATATATATCTGTTATAATTTAAACTGTAAAACTGTTATCTTAGCTGCAGCAGGTACCCGGTATACATAAGAGATGGTAGAATTTATTTATAATACGTTGACATTTTGTTACACAGGTAATCGTATAAACTAATATACTTTATAATAATTATCATAATCACATTACATAATCGCCTGAAATCAGTTAACAGAACATTCATGCATGGTTCAAAAAGTGGTGACCTATGTACACGTGTTAATAAATATCAACAGGAGTATTAAACAAAACAAATAACCACCATTTCCATTTTCTAGTCTTCATTAACACTGTAAGCGTCCTCTTGATATCAAAGTTGAGTTTTTTGTAGTTTACTTGCAATAAAAACGAGGCAGACATTTTTGTAGGCCCCCCCCCCCCACCAACCACCAACCAAAAGGGATTCAACGTTGCTCCACAACATTCAACTGTTCTTCCTCTATAGTTTGGACACAGCTGTGCTTCTCTGTCGGGACGGATAGAGAGGCGTTACAATGGTGAACATGTTGGGATGTTGTGTAGCCCTTGTTTTATCTGCTGGTGTCAATGAGAGCCGTGGAAAGATTCTTACCGCCGAAGCAAAGATATTTACAACAGAAACACCAACCGTGTTAGCATGGTTATCATCTGAAATTTAGTTTATACAAAAAAAGTATAAAAACCGACAGCATGCATGAAACACGTTCCTATTTCACATTTATTTCTGGACTCTATTTTAACTCGTCACTAATCAATGAGACTGTTTTTCTACTACAACTAGTGACCTATGGAAAATAAAATGGCAATAATTTAGGTTCAAACTCTAATTTCCCCACTGTGCACCTGAATATTATTTTAAAAAATTGACCCCAAGGATTGATAAAAAAAGATTTAATTCTGCCATTTTTAAATGCCTTAGTGTCACAATTAAAATACAAAACCTGGCTTGGCAATGAAGAGTTATGTGCATTTGAATACCAGTAATGCCTAATGTAAGATGGGGGTCACTTGGTAGAAAATAAGGGGGCCCTCCCGCCTCACCAACTGTGGCCTCCGGGAGGGGCTATAGCAAACCAGGGGCCGCTTCGAGTTCAAGGGCCCGTTTTAACACACCTTGAACGCAATCAAAAGCCACAAGCCAAAGAGGGTTTGTTAAAAAAAGCAAACTGGTCTTTTTATTGCAAGTCTATGGATTTTTAGATTACAGGCTTGGTAGTGGGAAACAAAAAGGACACAAAATGAAGCCGAATAACTGTTTTAAAGTCACCAGGCGTTTCGGTTGTAATGTTTGATGACAGTGGTCTAAACATGAACAAACTAACACTTAGCTTAGCTACCGAGCTCCCTGTAGGGAAGCTAAGGACTCTATATTCAATACCGGTGTTTCATCAAGTTCTCATACAAACTAAACCAAGCAACAACGAAAAAGAACCCAATATATTTACAATTCTAAATATAAAAAAAAGAAATAAAAATGAAACCAAAAAACGGCAATGATAAAATGCATAACCTGAAGACAAAAAAACAAAAAAAACAAGCGAAAACAAAAACATTCCTAACATCTGCATGGTCAGCAAACTCTCAGATTCTTGACGTTCCTCACAGGGTCTCATCACGTACGTTTCTACTCATTAAAAACATGCCTTTAAAAGTTGCTGGAAACCTAATCATAAAATTTACAACAACGGAAATGAAAACGGCGGGGGAAAGAAACAAAAAGGACACGTTGAACCCATGATGTACAGTAGATAACATAAAAAGCCACCCTCCCCCCAATCCCTAAGGATTATTTCATATTCTCATCCCTCTTGTCTCCCTTTCTCCCCCCGTTCGGATGTGGAATGTTGTTGCTCCAGATTGTTTAAGTCATTGCAGTCAGTTGGTTGGGTTTTTAAAATGTGGGCTCTAGGGGGGAAAAAAAATAATAACTTGAAAAGAACAAAAAGAGCTTGTTGGATGCTCCATGGCTCGCGGTCGGTCCGGTCGGGCCACCTCTAGAACACAGTCTCTCAGTAGTAGCCAGGCTGGTACTGCTGACTCCATGGCTTCTGGTTCCAGAACTGCAGGAGAACAGATAAGTGTTTACACACACACACACATTTTTGCATGCATTGTGGGGACCTTGTATGTTGGTCCTCGAAATGCAATTATCATGTACTTCAAGTTATTGCACTTTCAGATGTTACCAATGGTGGCAAATAATCAATGTTAAAAAAAAAAGAGACACCAATGGAAACATTTAGTAAAGTGCGTAAAGGACAAACTCACCCCTTGTTGCCAGCTCTGGTTGAAGGCCTGGGCCTTGTCCATGCCAAAGTTGCCATTCCTGTTGTTGCCGAAGTTTCCACTATTCCTGTTGTTGCCACCGAAGTTGCCATTCTTGTTGCCGAAGTTGCCACGGTTACCACCCCCTCCCCTCTGCTGGAACTGAAACGCGAGGGAAAAAATAAATCAATCAACACAATGAACGGAAAATAAATGTGGCTTGAAATTGCCTCCAGGGAATATACATGCTAGTTGTTATTCATAAAAACAGTACAATACAACAGTATTAGGCCTATTTCAAGAGACGGTGCTGAAACATTTATTCGAGACCCACCTGGCCGAAGCTTCCACGGCTTCCACCGCCGCCACGGTTGCTGTTGGCGCCGCCCCCACGGCTCATGTTGCCCCTGCTCATTGGGCCGCCTCTGTTCATGGACCCGCCCCTGGGGCCCATGTTGCCCCTCATTGGTCCTCGCGGGGACCCGCCCAGGCTGGGCATGAGCCCGCCTCCACCACCACCCCGGTTGTAGTTGCCCCGGTTGGGGTACCCTCCCCGGAAGGATGGGGGGGGCATGAAGCTACGCGGGGGTCGGTTGAAGCCTCCGCGGGGGCCGGGGGCTGGAGATGGAAAGAAATTATGAATTAATTAATAAATAAATAGACTTGGTAGACTAGTGTGGTTACTTTCTAACGGGAATTGAGCTGCCTTCAACTAGCAGCTAAATCAGACTCGAACAAAACGAGTTAAGACTAATACTTATTGTAGTTGTCCTTTCCCTTAATGTTGCTGAATCGGTTATTTATTAACTGAACAGCGACCGTCGGTGAAAGTTATCATTTTGGCATCCAGTTGACCGCCCGGTGCTACACAAAAAAAAAGCAAGGGCGGCTTCGATAGGCGCCTGATAATTATTTCTCGTATCGCAGTTTTTACGCTATATAAATAAATAAATTCAATTACAGTCGCAGTAACGTTTTACGACATGGGGTGCTGTGTCCTAAACGTCAAGGTTCTATACTTCCCTGTTGTATGAGCTTTTTTTTACACTTTTGAATTTCTGCTATATATTTATGACGCCCTTAAATATCAAGGAAGAAACCTCGAGATCCCTCCTTCTAGGGATGTCAGGAGTGCAACAATGAAACCCCCACTTCTCTCACCTCCTCTGAAGTTGCCCCTGTTCTGGAAGCCGCCACGGCCCCTCTGCCCAGGGCCTCCTCTCTGGCCGGGGCCACCGCCGCCGCGGTTGAACTGATTCTTGCCGCCGCGGGTCCCGCCACGCGGACCGCCGCCGCCCCTCTTGGGAGGCATGCCCCCCTGGTTGGGCCTCTTCTCGGCGGGCAGCGCGGTCTTGCTCTCCTCGCGGTACTGCTCCAGCAGCTTGGCAGACTCCTCCTTCTCCATCTCGGCGAAGGTCACGCCACAGAAGCTCTCACCCTCCTCGGGCAGGGAGAAGAAACCTGGGAGGACAGGACGGTCGTAAATGAGGCTGTGTTTGTGTGAATGGTTATAGAGTACATATTTTTTGTATTTTATAGTTGAGAAAATGCTGGAGAGTCATTTCAACAAAGAAATACAACAAGATGGCCTGTATGGTTTTCAGATTGAGATTTATAGAGGAACAATATATATCCATCTTGATACATTTAAACTAATTCAGCACTGCCACATGCTTTTATTTTAAAGCAGCTCTAGTCCAATGTTGTCATCATTTTTGGGTCCATGGGTAATGGATTACCCATTACATCTCTACATTTCAACTTAAACTTCAATCAAGACATCACTGCAGAGCATTGTGAATAACATTGTAAAGCCCAATGTTATCGTCCTTGTCATGTACCTTTCATCTTGAGCAACGCATGCTCAGGAACCTCCTTCCCGTCGCTCTCAGCCTTCTTCTGGGCTCTCTGCTTGTACTCCTCGTCCGAGGGGCACACCACCACCGCCTTGCGCTGGAAGCCCGCAAACAGACACATCTTCCTTTTCTGGCCCGGGGCGGACAGGTTGGTCTGGAGGGGGGGCGGGAGAGAGAGGCGAGGTCATGCAAGATGATAGCCGAGGGAATACAGCAAGACATTCACCGTCAAGGTAACGATTTGATTCTGTGTTTGCCTTTCCACGACTCGTACTGCATTTCTAGACTTTTTCATAAAATAGCTTATATTAATTCACAATACTGTCCTGAACTTCACTGGTGACACCCACATTTCAACTTTTATTTGTGTGGGGGGGGCGTTTAATGAAGTACAATTTATCTCAAAATCAAGTAACGTCTTAAACTTGCCTTTTGTCTCAAAAGCAGGCAAGATACAATAAGATTGTTTAATACCCAAAAACACAACCAAATATTTGCTGTGCTGAAGCCAATGCCAATCTAAACTTTAGAATTGAATCAATCAAAAACTATAAAATAAATGTAATGTCGATCTACTAGCTGCATCAATGTGACAACTCACGTGGTCTAGGATGTAGTTCCTCTTCTTGCGAGCGGCGATCTCAATGAATTTCCCCAGGAAGAGAGGAGCCCGCTGGGAAATGGCCGTCAGCTTGGTCGTGTCCTTGGACTGGCGCTTCAGACTGTTGATCTGTAATCAATAAATATACACGATTAAGTATCAGCAGGAAAAACAGTGCGTTGACAGAAACGGACAGCATTTGCTAGGCTAAGCTAGTGATCCCAAAGCTAGGAAATTAGGAATTAGAAGCACATGAGAGTTGTGGTCATGTACATGTTGCTCAACTAAAAGCAGCAAGGCATTAGAGGGTTAGGGGTTTGATTCCCACCGGGGTCCACCAATGCAAAGAATGTATGAATCACAGTATTGACTGTGGCCATGCCACTCTTGCAAAATACTTAAATCACTTTGTGTCTTCTACCTGGATAAATAAAGGTTAATTACATTTTGTTTTTAAGTATGGTTGGATGCTTTGGATCAAAGCATCCAAATGTCACATTTAATATTATGTAATTTAGAAATGACTGAAGTTGTCCATTCCCTTAATGTTGCTGAATCGGTTATTTATTAACTGAACAGCGACCGTCGGTGAATGTTATCATTTTGGCATCCTGTTGACCGCTCAGCGCTACTAGAAAAAGCACAAGCGGCTTCGATAGGCGCCTGAGAGTCTACCTCTCAAAATGCATCTGAGATTTAGATTTGTCATTTTAATCCCAGATGGGAATTTCTTTCGTCTCCATGCGTCCAACTTTCACACGTTATATTCATTTAATGTAGAAATGACTGAAGTTATTTCTACAAAACTAAAAAGTTATCATACACTCCAACCAGATTAATCTATCCCATAAAGTCTCACTATAGGATGTAGGGCTGGGTGATATGGCCAAAATCTTCTATCCCAATATAGGTCATTTACTATCTCGATAACGATGTATAGCTTGTTTTCTGGTAGTCCATATGAAATAACCACATGGTAAAGCCTATTTTTGTATACTCCTTTGTGAATTAAATACTTGACAAATGAAAAGTAACATCTCATTCTTTTCATCACTTTACTGTCATGCAGCCTTTAAAACCAGGAAAAGACAACACTTATGTCCCATCACAACACCCGAAATCTAAGACGATATCTAGTCTCATAACACAATATCGATATATTGCCGAGCCCTAATAGGAAGACGTGCAGCTGAACAGGAGGACTGACCATCATCTTGTCCACGATGGTGTCGCTGCCCAGGATGTAATACTTTCCAGGGCTCTCCTGCACGTGGTTCTTCACCCATGTGGTCTTCCCTGAGCCGGGCAGGCCAACCATCACGATCATCTGGAGCACAGCGGAAAAACACCGGTCAGAAATCACATGTCATTGTCTCGGGCCAATGAGATGCAGATGAGTAGATGCACACTAGAGAAGTAGTACGAGTAAGAATTTATTGTAGAAGATAAAAATAACCAAGTAAACATGAACAGTTGGCATCGTTTTCAGGGAAAGATTACACATGCCTAAAAGTTTGAGTCAGTGAAGGTTTCCCCATGCTTATCAAGTCAGGGTGACAGACATGTCTATAAAAATATAAAAAATGTACAGTTATGTACAGGAATTTTGGTCGAATGAACAGATTTGGTCTTCAACAACACACTTGTGTGCAAGGACTCAATTACCAACGAAGAGGGGGATTGTGCCAACTGATTTTAACCGCTTCTGTCAAAAGATCCACCAAGTATCAACTCTCCTACTGTATACACCCCCTTGTCCTCATTGCAACTGACAACTTTACGTCGAGACACGAATATCGCCATGGTTACCTCGCAGTCGGCCTTGGTGTCAGGGCCCTTGGGTCCGCGGGTGCGCTCCTCGAGGGGCACCTGCTGCAGGAAGGTGTAGCCCTCAACCAGGGGGAAGTAGGGCTCGTCCAGCTGGCCGAAGTTGAACTCCACGGCGCAGTTGTGGCAGATGACGTGGGGGAAGAGCGCCTGGCTGGCCAGCGTGTCCTTGGGAACCCGGAACGCCACAGTCGCCTCGCCGCCATTCTTGGAGAAGGACATCTCCACCTCGTCCGACTCAAAGTCCTGGGGAGAGGAGAACATTGGTTTACTCGATCCACTTCGACCCTCAAGATGGTGGGTCTAGTAGCCATGGGCCACCTCACTTTTGGTATTTTATATACACAACAATTTGTCATTTCCAAAACGTGCGGCCGGGCCCTTTTCCAAAAAAGAAATGTGCGGCCGGGCCCTACGGCAAAAGATTCACATTACAAATTGAATCATTAATTTATTTTATGATGGAATCTGCTGTGCATTAACAATGTTTTTGTTTTGCAAGTATAGTATTTTGTTGTATTCCTAGTATTATTTTATCTCATCCCTATTCTAATTTCACTTAGATTAGTATTTTGTCTTATGTGCGTTTTACCTGCAATTTTCATAAATGTTTCCATTTCTTTGTCTAGAGCTTGAATATGAGCCGTTGTTGGCATTGCAATTTCATTCAGTATTAATAGTCTTAGCTTAAAGTTGCCCTCGTCTTATGCGTTAAATGTGGACAAGTGTTTGAATACAGAGTTTTCTGGCCTTTGCAATCTCATTCAGTAGCGATATAAACACAATGCTTTTGGTCTTACAATCAGACAGCAGACGACGTCGTTCTCCTCGTAGGTTTCTCCAAAGTCTTCTGTCACGCAGTTCACCGTCTTCTTGGCCTTCCCAGAGTAGGCATAGGAGTGCTCCTCCTCACCTGCACAGAAACATGCATCAGCATTAGACTCCAAAATACATACACGTCAGGGTATGCACACAGAAGACAGATTGCCCGTCAGCTAATACAATGAGTAACTGCAGCCATTTTACACCACCTCATCTGCTCCATGACCACTAGAGGGCACCATTTAAGCATTTCCTTTACTCTGGTTTAAATAAATGTTAAACGGGTCATGGGAAATTGAGGTGGTAGGCATTGAATCTGTGCATTGGTTAGTTGCTCGAGAAAAAAAGTCCACATAATTCATCATCATCCACAAAATAAAATATACAAACTATCCCACTCTTGGATGAGTACAAAGCTTTGCTGGAGGAAGTAAACTACCCAGCACATTGACATTTGATTGTAAATTTAATTGTGGTACTGACCCAGCAGCAGACTGCCAGTGGCCAGGGACCAGCCGACCTGGACATCGTGGATCTCCATGTTCTTACTGGAGATGTGCTTAACTGGGATCTTCTCTGTGATCTGGGGATGGTAGAAAAAACAGTTAGAGCTCTGATAGTTGTTAAAACCATGGGTTAGCACCGCTGTAAATTTCAAGCCATGGGCTAGCACCGCTGTACAGCTCAGAGCTTCTCTGCATTTACTCCACCTCAGGCCCCTTAGACCCTCAGAACAACCGTGTTTAACTGTTCCACGATGGGAGGCTGGTGGGCAAGGGAGATCGTTCCTTTGCGGTCGCAGCTCCAAAGCTTGGAATAGCCTTCGGCTTTTGATCAAACATAACCCCTCCATTCATTCTTATATCAAAACTCGAGACTTGCACGTTTTCGATGGCCTTTGGTTGCACTTTGGTCAACTCTAGTTGTTTTCAAATGTGCTTCATGAATAAACTTGATTTTAAAACATGATTTGATAATCCAACTGACCATTCATCAGGTTATCCATCTAGTGAGAACATCACTAAATTACACTTTTTTGGTACTTTTGTATCCAAAAATGGACACATGGCTGAATCAAGCGATTAAAATAAGCAAGTTTCAGCCCTTCCATGTCAGAACAATGTTATTAGCGGTTAAGAGTTCATATCACTAGGGACCGCAACTAAATCTTTAAACAAAGACGTACCTTCATCTCGAAGCAGACCTTCCCAGAGTTCACGCCGTAGCTGGCGCGGCCGCCGGACCACAGGTAGGCAAAGCTCTCCATGGTGAGGGACGAAGCGCTGTAGCGGTCCCGCGACACCTTGAAGTGCAGGTCGCAGTTATCTGGAAAACACAGGACACCGGATTAATCACACACACACAACCCTTTTAGTGGAAATTGCAAAGTGCTCAATAGCGTCCCTTTCTTCCCTCCAATTGGTTTAAATAAAACATTTTAAATGTATTCTGTGCTCTATGCAATGTTGCAAAATGGTGGGGGGGGGTTTGACTGCAGAGTCCTGTGCTATGCGGCCGATCAATAGACCTACTTCTGTACAGTACTGGCTTGTTAAAATGGACCGGGGGTCATTAGAAGACAATTACCAACAAGATAAGACATGAGCCTCAAATGCTTGTGTCAAAATGGCAGATTGTACATTTTCCCTCCAAATGCCAACATATTTTACATGTACCTCGGCACAAGGTTATTACGAACACTGCCGATAGATCTACTCTACGCTAACTAGTTTAACAGCAACACAAGTGGTCCTATCGGGTACTGCGCCAGGGTGACTCACAAGTATCCAGGCAGACTTTAGTGTCATCAAACTCTTCGTCCTCTTCCTCCAGCGGTGGCACGGGGGATTTGAACGAAGCCCTGGAAGCGAGACAAGAGCACAGGCCGTCAGACACGCAGTGAGGGCAGACGGACGGGCAGACAGGCCTCAGCGGTCACACGCGGAGCCTGTGAAGGCGAAACCTGCTGATGATTACGATGGTCAGACAAAAACAAAAAACTACATTACAACTGACAAAAGAAAAGTCTGGCAGGCGAAGTTTTTAGTGGAAAAGTCACATGTATGGTCGGCCATAGCGGGCCGCACTTACCTTGCAGAGTCCAGCGAAATCAAGAAGAAAAAAAACAAACTACAGAGAGACAGATGAGCCGGGCGCTATCTTGGCAAGCCGGGCTAGCCGTTGGTGAAACCACCTCTCGGATTCCCGCGCCATCTTTATAAAGTGTTTATGGTTTTCCAGATAGCTATAATAAAAAAAGGTCAGCCATAGGGAGACGCATATTGGTGTATCCAACTGCCTTTGTGTGAAATTCCTAGCGAGTAGGTCATGACTAGCTCACGTTGTCTCATCAGCACAACAAAGCAGTTGCTAAATATGCATGCACAAGACAATTACAACAGGCTAGGAATTGAGCAATGCACATTTTAAAAGCTAAACTAACCACAGCCACTTACCAATTCTGTGGTGTTTCAAAATTAGTGGGAAAACTTAAATTGCATATATAGTTGTGCTCAAAAGTGCATGTAATGTAGCATAAATGAATGCTTGGTAATGCCGCTCAATGCCTGTGACTTCAACAGCGATAATGTAACAGAATGTCAGTGGGTCTGTTAACCAGTTCCCATAACACACTCCCCCTGTAGACACTGGGTGTCGGCCATCTTGTCGGTCCTCATAAAGGTGCAGTTAAATGGGCCGGCGTGGGAGAGTTACTGGGCCACAACCTAATCCAGCGTATATGGTCCCTGTGGCTGTACAGCGCACACACTGGGGAGGCGTCAGGGTTTGTGGGGACAGATCTGGCCGGCCCTTAAAGTCACTGTAATTCCATTTGTGGCATACATGTCACAAAAAGCTAGGGATTGGTGGAGAGAGAAAAAACAGATCCCGCCCACTCCTTCCAATAAGAAGGCCAATGGAGTCACAAATCTTGGAAAGTTCATGGGGAGCTCCTTGGTATGTGTACATGAGTGGGCTGGTTGTTGATGGTCCATGTGAAGCATACACACAAGAAACTGTCTTTTCCTGCGCGTCCAGGGCAAAATGAAAAACAAAAAAGTGACTTTTAAAGCACATGCACACACACACACACACGCACACCACATACACACATGATGTCACCTGCGCAGGGCGGAGGGGAAAGGTGTAAATACACACATACACACACGCACGCACGCACAGAAAGTGCTCCCACACACAAGAGATGAGACAAATATAGCACCTAGACACCGTACAATTGTTAACACAAAAAATAAAAATAAAAAAACAAATGAGAAAATACACCAGTGCGAGAGCGAAACGATGGCGACTCCCGAGTATCGAATTCTTCCGTGGGCGGTCCAAAACTTTTCCGGGAAAATGTCTGTGCTACGTCAATGTTCCCAACTCTGCACGCGTTGTCTGTCTGTCTTTCTCCCGCCCCCCCCCCCCCCAACCCCACTGTTTTCCCTCCTCCCTCCAAATGCAAAAAGTGCACTTTCCTCTACTTTCCACTGTGCTGTCGTTTGAGCAGCCTGATATCTTTTTTTCTCCTTCATCTTGAGGACACAATGGGCTCTTGAAACATATACGTGTCATGGGAAACAGTAGTCGATAATAATATCCAGCATAGGCTTAAAAATGTGCATCTGCTACGTGACAGCAGTGTTGTGTTACAGACACAAGTGTGAGTGGCAACTGCAACAAAGTCAATGGTAAGGCGTCTATTAAGTAGTCGGGGATGGACCCTCCAAAAACATGTGTGAAAATTAAAGTTATCGTTAAAGAAACGCCATGGTAGTGCAATACTTCAACAATAATAATAATAATTTTAAAAAAGAGGGTTCCTGTTTACTGTGCGCCACTTGGGCACATTGGCGCTTAACGCCAATTTTTTTTCCTTTTTAACTTTATTAAACAAAGCTACGTATGGCGCTTCGGGAATGCCGAAGGCCATCTTGGCTCTGTCCCGTCCTTACCAGCTGTATTTGTTCTCTTCAATAAATTCAAAGTAGCCCCTTCCATGTTCCTCCCGGCGTCTCTTAACACCCTTCTTATTCTTCTGATCAGCATTCGTGTCTTTGTCCGCATCCCCTTTGGAAATAAAACAAAGATATAGAATGAGGTGCTCCTTTTTTTTTTGGAGAGAGAGATTAGAGAAGATATATATATATATGAATATATATATAGAGAGATAAGAGGTGGGGCCGGGCCTGTGTTAATACTCATACTTCAATTAAATGATGGGAGCATCAACTGTGTATGTTCACATTTGGGCAAGGAGGAGACACCTCGTTCGTTAACGAGGAGGAGGAGGAGAAAAATACAAAATAATAAAATAGTGTACTGGTTTGGGTGGTGAAGAACATAATGACAACGGTCTTTTACTGGGATGGGGGAGCATAACTGTGGAAATTAAAAGAGATAAGGGGGGCAGCTATACTATACTATACTGGGGTTGTTTGTTTTAGGTTTTAAGTTTTAAATGGCATCTTGTTAAAGTCTTGAGTGTGTTTGTGTTTGAATGGGATGCGACCATCATGCAGGGGCGCCTCCATGCCCGTTAGACCTCCCCTCCCATGGCGTCTGGTGGTGGAGATGGTGGTAACTCACTGGTTTCTGCCATTACAACTCAACGTCTAGCGCCACGTCACGAGGAAATTAAAGCACGTGCATCACTAACAAGACCCAAAATAACGACAATTTCGCCGCGCGCCCATATCTTCATCACCATCATCATCATCATCAACAGCAGCGGCAGCGGTGTGCTAGCTAGCTAGCTTACCGGAGCTAGCGCGGCTCTCGCGGACACAAAAGAAAAATGTAGCTCGCCAGCTAAGACCGTTAGCGGCGTTAGCTGGGGGAAGCTAACGCGCTACAGAAAAGAAACGGAAACCCATTGACTAAATACAAATAAACAAAACGTCAACGGCGACGACGACGACGACCGAGAGGGAAATGTATCCGCCAGTCGTTACGATGCAACCCGACATAACGATATTTATTAAAAAACAAATAAAAATAAAAACGAGCGACGCTAATTCCGCGGCAACGCTAAGGGCTCGTAGCTACGGGCTAGGCTAAGCTAGGCTAGGATAATGAGGTCACGGCGGCTAGCTCCACACTCGGGTCGCTCCAACACAGTCCATCCACACATTTTTTTACACCCACAGCCCGGTTTGAGACTCACCCTCAGCCGCCTGGTCTCCGGGCTCACCGTCCTCTGCGTCGATCTTCTCCATGTCGTCCACGTCGGCCTTGAGCATGGGGTCCATCTCCTCCTCGTCTTCTTCCTCCTCCTCCAACTCCTCTTCCCCCTCGCCCATTTCTTCGTCCTCGGCCGCAGCGGTCGCAGTGGCAACGGCGGCGGCGGCGCCATCACCGCCGTCTCCGTTCGCCGCCGCCGCCGCCGATTCTTCCTCTTCGACTTCTTCGACTTCTTCCTCCACCTCATCTTCTCCCTCGGCCTCGTTGGCCTCCATGCTCTCCTCGACGGGTTCCTCCTCCTCCTCCTCCTCCTCCTCGTCGTCGTCCTCCTCGCCCTCGCCGGCCTCCTCTTCCCCCATGCCCTCCTGCTCGGCGGCCTGGGCGAAGCCGTCGTCCTCCGCCGCCGGCTCGTCGCCCACCAGGGCCTCCTCGTCCAGGGCGGCCTGCAGGCGGTCCATGAGCTCGGCCTTCAGCCCCTTGTCCGACAGCTGCCGCTTCTTCAGCTCGTCCTTCAGCTCGTTCACTTTCAGCTTCTTCACGTTCATGGCGCTCATAGTCGGGGGGGCCGTGCGGTTATCGATATGGTTTTTTTTCTAAATGAAAAATAAAAAAATGAAAAAAAAACCAGACGAGAACCGAGACGAGAGATGAGGGTGGGGGGCGCTTTTGTCTCTCTTCTTTTGTTTTTGTTGTTTTTTGCTAAGCGGATGTAATCTCTTAAACTGCGCCAAATGGCACCCGCGTTTGCTAGCCCTTTTTTCCACCGGCGAAGTGAGCTCAGAGCAGCGGCTAGCGGCGAGTGTGGGGGAGGAAGAAGACGGCGCTTACCGTAACTGGGGACGGAGCGGCGCACACTTAAATCCCTCCCTCCCTCTCCCCCATCTCTCTCTCTCTCCCCCATCCCTCTCTCTCCCCCTCTATACAGCATAGGCCATCTGTCACGGTCGGTCAGACGTGATCACAAAGAAAACATTTACAAGCAGCAGGACAGCAGAGGAACATGGATGGATGGATGGATGGATATCCATCCATGTTGGACCTGCTCATAACCCTATTTTATACAGTAATATGGTTATACTAAACAATAGGATATATATATATATATATATATATATATATATTAGGCCTGGGCCTATATTCATTTAGCATCGACCGCAGATGGTATACAATGTGCCTCTCCAATGAAATGTCAGATGCAGTTTAATCTAAAAATGTCATGTTTTACTTGAAGTTAGCCAAACCCTTCTACAAAATTGAATGCATATTGAATTGCTCATGTATCCCACAACTGTCCCCCTGTATTCTCCCTTTGAAAACGTCGCCTACTGAATCATATTAATAATAGCTATCATTAAGACCATCTTCACCCATACCATAATAAAAGAAAAGGCAATAAACAACAACAAAAACGTCCAGAAACACCCACTTGTAGCCCATTCAATGGTCTGTTAGTCAAATTACAACGACAATGGTCGGTCCTGGTTAGGTTTCGACGATACCATATAAGAGAAGACAATAAGAGCAACTGAAAAAATTACGGTTACACACATCTGTTAGTTTATGAGGTGGTCTTTAACCTATCATGTTTTACTTTAGTGTATCATCATTTTAATTATACATTTTAACGTCACACTAAAAGGTCAAGTAATTGAATTAAAGCCACTTAATTTATTAGGCCTCATGTCAAATCTTCACCACAAAATACGCAAAACCTCATATATCCGGTAGGGGGCGCAGTTGGCTTTCTTTCAGGTCTTTGCAGGTACCCTACAGTTGTGATAACTGTTGGGTGTTTTTTTTTAATTCTTTAACAATTAGATGGTTTAATGATTGGCCATTTCATTATTCAAATATATAATATTTTATACGAATTTTTAATTAAAGGGAAAGTGTGATAGACCGTGAGAACAATGCACCTTTTGTGCGTGACTTTCACTGAGCCGGAAATACCGTGATTTTTTTTTGGGGGGGGGACAATGCATCATTTTCAATAAACATGAGGCTACTTCTCAGATTAGGACCCCCAGCTTTAGATCAATACTTTACCCCACCGAATCAACCGGTTTGATGTGTCTGTTATAATAAAGCCATAATATAACTCCTGAGGTCTGCCGCCCCCTGGTGGACGACCCTGGACGTGCGCGTTAATTCACTGACGGGACGAGGACCGACAAGTGCGCTCCTCCTTCAAGGTCTCCACGCGCGCTCTTTCACAGACACACACACACGCACACACATCTGGACTGAAGATGGTTTCAGCTGGGCGATGTAGTAGCATTGTTTCAGCATCCACGGGGAAACTATACTACCTATTGATGCTGATGCTGCGCCTTTTCCGGGGGACTTTCGGATTAAAAACTAAATAAAACCCCCTCCACACTCGCCGCCTTTGTTCGCCCTTTCTCCGAAAGTTGCAATGTCTTATTTCCCGTGGAAAGAGGAGAGATGCTCCGCCGCGGGGAGAGGGACGCGCTGCTGGGTAAGTCACACTTGTTAATAGGATGGCCACCTATTAACAACTACACATCTTTAATGTCTTTCATGCGCCTGTAGGCTACATGTATGATATGTTAGTCTGATCTATCCGTGGTCGCCGTCTCGCCATCAGAACAACATTGATTAATTGTTAATGTGCTTTTGGGGTGTGGTTCGCTTCATTAGTATTTGATGCTCCTAGTTTCCACATCATCCATCCCTCTTTTACGGGATCCCGTAATTCAATTGTTGTTTTTTCGCCTCATCTCAAGAGCTCACAAGCGCCGGACTACAGTAAAACCATCGCCTTCTTGGCGGACGGCTCCGGGTCTGCGGGCCCCGAGGAGCGCGCGTCCCCCGACGGCTTCGGGACGAGCGCCGCCGGAGACGCGCAGGCGCAGCAGCACCGGAGGACCGGGACCGTCAAGTCTCTGGCGGGACACTTCGGCGGGTCGGCGTCCGACGCCAACGGAGACCATCATCATGGCCGCTCCTGCTCCCCGGCGGCTCTCCTCCTCCCCCCGGCGTCCGGGACGGGCCGGTGTGGACTCGGTGCGCTGGTGGGGGGGGGGAGAGGAGCAGGAGCAGGAGGAGGAGGAGGAGGAGGAGGAGGAGGAGGAGGAGGAGGAGGAGGAGGAGGAGGAGGAGGAGGAGGAG
>JAOPJH010000080.1:5944924-5955376 GCA_027122575.1 Merluccius polylepis
TAAACACTTAAAAAGGTAAAAACACTTAACCACCCCCCCCCCCCCCCCCCTTCTTCCCAACACCCGCCGCCGCCTCGAAGGAGTCTCGGTAACACACAGGGTTAATATCAAACATCTTCTTCATCCTCCTCTTCCTGTTTTTTGCGGTGTGCTCCGTGCTACAGTCGGTGAACATCCCACCACTAAACACCACAGGCAGAGGAGGGGTAGAGCTGTTTGGTTTGGTGGGGGTTGTGGCTGGTGGGTGGGGGTGGGGGGGGGGGGGAGGCAGGAAAAGGGTCAGAGGTCAGGGAGGGGGAAGGTTTCGTCACACAGCTGGTCCCGCCGCCACCACCACCACCCCCTCCCCCCTGGGTCTCTCTCTCTCTCTTTGAGGGGCAGTGGGCTTCTCCCTGCGCAGTCCGGACCCAGCGGTTCATGTGGTCTTGGACTTCTGGTTGCAGTTGCCGTCGGTGGCCAGCAGGGGGTGCTGGGCCTGGGCGAGCTGCGGTGGCGGGGTCTTGTGCTGGTCTTTGAGGCGCAGGTGGCGGGGCTTTACGGGCAGCGCCACGGCCAGGAGCACACAGCCCAGATGGAGGCTGAAGCACCAGGACCTGGAGTAACAGAAGAGAGACACGGCTGAGAGAGAGCCGAGTGGAGCTAGTGTTGCTTCAACAACCGCCAACCATTCAGAGAGACAACCCTTTGGTGCCCCTACCTGCTCCTTAAAAGGTCCCCTATTTTACTACCAGGTGTGAGTTCTGAAATCTGCCCTCTAGTGACAACTGGGAGTGTCCACCTAGATGTATGGTGGATAGATCAGCCTACCAGTTAGTACAGTCCACTGGGTAGGCTGGTAGGCTCTAGTGGATTGGGCATTTTGAGTGGGTCGCAGAGCATTATGCCAAACCTTAATCTTTAGAAAGAAGTCCATTAATTAAATGTTTCAATGACTGACTAGTAGTAGACGAGTAAAGCCCCAATTGTTGCAGCTTTTTGTTCGCTCCATGTTTTTAACAGTACATGAAGGAATTGTTGATTACTGCAATTTTTGCTAAATATATTTTTTACATTTGGGTCGTGACTTAATGACTAATGACACATGTGGGTCCTGAGGCGAGACCAGTGGAGAACCACTGCTCTAACCCTAACCCTAACTACACAATCCCCAGTTGGCCTTTAGCCTACAAGATACTTGTTTTTTCCCGTAGTCCTGTAAGCTGGGAGTGGGATTTTAAGACCGACATCACAGGGACAAGCTGAGCCAATCACAGACCTGTAGAACTTCATTGAGGGGCCCACGGACAGCAGTACGAATGGCACCACTGTGTAGCAGATGGCGATCTGGGTGGCCGCCCACGTGATGACGTCGTACAGGAGCTTGTGGGCGGGCGAGCACTGGAAATATGGCCGCACGTTGTGTCTCACCTGGGGGGAGGGGAGAGGAGAAACAGCGTTTAGGGAACATTTTGAAAAAAATAGCACCATGGTAATCCGAGGCTATTATCATCAATCATATTTCAGTTTTTATCATCAATCATATTTCAGTTTTTATCATCAATCATTTTTCAGTTATTATCATCAATCATACTTCAGTTATTATCAATCAATCATATTTCAGCATACATTTATTCTAGATTTCTATATTATTGATTATATATATATTCAGGTAAACCCTCAATAATAGACTCAAATAACCCCTGCAACCAACCAGACAGAAAGAGAGAGAGAGAGAGAGCCAAGGGGGGGGAGAGAGACGCCTGCTAGTGAACTCACAGCTCGCGCGGCCAGCGTGACCACAATGCCGGTGAGGAAGGTGAGGTAATATCCAGGGTACGCTCCGTGCCACATGGCCGACAGGATGAAGGTGGCCGCCGTGGGGTTGTAGGGACAGCGCTCGTAACAAACCCTACCACCACAAACACACGCTTAAGTTACACAAACACACAGCCGTGACAACCAGTTTTAGAACCAATAGTATACAATACATATCTCTAATCATTTAATAGTTTTTATTTTATTTTATGTATAGGCCTATATGCCTTGTTGTACCTTTGTGTTTTATATTCTCATTTATATATATATATATATTATTATATATATATATTATATATATTATTTTTTTACACAGGTCTCTTTCCTGAATGGAGCAATATTGTAACTGAACCAATTTCCCCCTGGGAGTAATAAAGTACACAGAATCTATAAATGGAAACAGTCGCCACTAAAACACGTTGGGCCTGTAGTGCGGGGTCCACCACTAGAGGGCAGCCTTTCACAAAACAGCGGTACAAGTGAGGCCTTCTGAGTGAGAGGAAGTGATTGAAAGCCAGAAAATCAGTTTCAGGTATATTTATTTCTGAAGAATAAATCAAATCAATAATTTTTCTACATTAAAGTCAAACCGACAGACAAAACAGGATAAATATTGTTGTTTGCCCGAAAGCGGTATTCTGTCCGACAGGACCGACACCTACCACACATTAACAGTTCACACACATTAACACAGTTAATGACAAACTTGACCGACCGACGGCGTCTTACCGTTTGAGCCAGTGTGCAGTCTGGATGTTCCAGTTGTCCAGGAACACCTTGAAGCTGGTGGCCAACTGAAATCCAAACAAGACTTTAGGTTTAAACGATGCCGACGACGCGCACTGGGACACTCCCAGCCTGCTCTGCATAATCAATCAGAATCAATAACACAGTCAATATTCAGTTAAACTGCTGGGGCATCGATTTCCAATTGTGACTAACCGATATCTTGTTTTTTTCCTTGCATTTTAGTGAACGTGATAGCAAAATATTTGTCATTACGGTAGTGTAGTGAATTATTCATTTTGAGGTATTGCTGCACAAATTCAGAGCTCAGGGCCAATATCCTGGGCTATTTGTGCGACTTGTGTTTCCAACAAGCATATCGACCATTCCTGGACCCTCTCCTGGACATTTGGGTGATTTGGGTCATTATTCCCTGGAAATATGGCCTTTACAATCATGGAGTGTCATTTGATGACGATTTTGGGTATTTTAGTGAGCGTCCAGCAGTCTTGACAGAAGGGTCCGAGTGATTGTGGTTTAAATGGCCTCTATTTTACCACCAGGAGTGGTGTTGACTTGCCACGACACGCCATTTCAACGCATACAGCCGAGTGGACCACGCCCACTTGTGATGTCACAAATGGCTAGATTAAAAGCTCAGCTCCTAGCCAGGCATGGGAGCTCCGCCTCACCTCGATGTTCTGGATCCTGAGGTTGGAGATGAGGTCCCAGCGCGGAGAGCCGTCCAGGTTGTAGCCGTTGAAACCGAAGCCCGCAGCATTGTTTATGGCGTCCGCTGGTTGGCGAGATTAAACACCAAGTTAGCGAGATAGTTAAACAAAAAAACAAAAAAACTACCACTACTTTCACACACAGATGTACATAATCCTATACACATTACACACACAGAAATATTCTGAAAATTAAAGTAAGTGTAGCTCCATTAAGCTAACTAGCTCCCCAGCCATGAAGCGCCACCTACCCAGCGTCCACACAAAGTAGTACTTTGGCCGGGTGGTGAGCATGGACAGGTACAGGTAGACCACCTGGGCGTAGAATGGCGTGTTGGCGATGAAGTCATCGTCGATGTTTCGCTCCACGGGGAACACTTTACACACCAACAGAAACACCATGAGCGAGAAGAAGCACGTCGCTATCTTCTGGACCACCACCGTCTGTTGGAAAGGCAAGACAAGCTTAAAGGTCACATAGGAGTTCATTGTATACATACATAATACATGCAGGGTTTGGGTTAGGCTATTTGTTTTTAAATATTTGTATTCATTTATTTATTTATTTGGGGACATGATACTAGTCTAGTGGTGAGGGTGTTTGACTCCCATTGTCGCTTTGGATGAAAGCGTTTGCTAAATGACGAAATAGCGAAAAGTATTCATGTACACACATGTATATACATTTTACACAATTTATTGAAGTCTAGATTTTCCCGCAGTATTTTAAAAGATATACTGGGACTCACATTGGGTGACGGCTCGCTCCCCTTCGCTTTCCCACAAGCCTTCCTACTGGCCTCAAAGTCTCTATGGCAACAGGTCCCGCCCTCGATGAAGGCGATGTAGTCGTTGTATGAGCAGGTGGGCCCGGCGAGGATGCCCATGAAGTTACAGTTGTAGCTGAAGTACTCCAGTAGGCTGGGCATTCTCCTGCACGCGACAGGACAGAGACGGCACACGTGTTGGGAAGACTCTCGGTACATCGTGACATCGTTGTGTTGATAACTGCCACAGCTTTTCTCATGCGAGACGTGGCAAAACAAGTTTTCGTTAGCCTAGGTTACGGTATATTTAAGTTGATTTAGGATTTTACAGTACTACAACTCTCTTGAGTCCTCTCAATATGGTGGAGTATCGCCCAAAAAATATCCCATGATACATTCTGATGTACAAGTCTACTATACTGGTACAGTACTACACGCAGTCACAAGAGGTGTGATTTTTTCATGACCATGAAAATAAGCAGAGTCAACTACCAATTGAAATAGACCTAATCTCATGAATAAAACATGAAAAAGAACATTTAAACAAATCCAAATGATTAGATAACTAGAACTGAAACTAGCACGTCTGGTTCAAGGCAAGTTGATATGAAAGATTATGCAAAGCAAAGGTTCTCAAGGTGAAACATGAAAGATATGATTTAAACCCAAACCTTATGGCCAATATCTTCTGCCCAGGCGTCAGATGCTCCTCCTTGCGTGCCATTCCTGTTTAAGAAAGACAGAAAAATGTGTTTATCTTTCCATTCAACTGATGAAATAGTGAGCTGTTAAAACAGGAATTTCAAAAACAACAGTGCATTGGGAGTCTCCTCTTCGTATGAACCTACCATCATGGATTTCAAATGCCAGGCTGGTTATTTTTTGTGTGATGACCATCATGGGCCTAGGGGAGAAAAGGAGGGCAGATATTTTAGCTTGAGATGAGGAGATTACCACAGTAAATAATGTCACCTCTCTGCCCAGGCCAAAAAAGGCCATGCATGATATACACACTGGCGGTACAATTGAAGAAGAATGTATTTCTTAGTATACTTTAAAATATCGTATGCCTTAAAACTAGGCCCCACTCAAAGTATATAGTGCTGTGTTGCGTCCTCTCTGGAAGCAATTGAGGGGCTGGGATTAGCACTAAACGGCCTGTCTTTCATCTTCATTGTGTTCCTGCCCCCCTCCCTGCCAGACCTCTGTTTCTAACCCCCAACTGTTCCTTGATCAGGAACCAATAGAGGTGTTGGGCTTAGCCCTTTCATGTATCAGTCAAACAACAAATCCCCCACAGACCAACTGGTCTGTGTGCCAATCTCACCCAGGTATCACATCTCGCTTGCTGTTCAACCTAGAGAGGTAGTGACCAGTTTGTGATTGGTTGTTCAAATAATGGTAACCCAGTAGGAAATACGGAGAATGCACCTTTTTGTTTAGTATAGCCTAGAGAAGGTGTGTTTACAGGCAACAATGGGAGGGCCTCCGATGGCCCCGCCGTTGCCATGTGTTTTGTGATACTGTTGTATGTGAGAAGTTTTAGTTAGTCCTGTGGAGTTCAGCTGAGTTCAGCTTTAGTTGAGTTCAGTTAGTTAGTCAGCTCTGTGGTGTTGTTGATGGCAGTTACCCCTGAAGGACTGCGCTGCTGGTGATTTTGGTTATCCTGCGTGAGCCCGTGAATTAAAGTATTGAACGTTACGTCTTGACTCCATGGCCTGGACTCTGTAGAACTGGACCTTGAGTTTTGAGAATTGTCTACACAATCCATAGACTTGTATTGCCATAGTATGACCAACAGGGTCCAAAATAAACTTTTACAATGTTGTCATTTTACCTGCCAGACCCTTTTCACAGGTCGTCAATAGCAGGGTAAAGTCACCTCCTGTTCCTGTCATTTTAACGTTAGGTCGGTTTAATTTATGTCCGTCTGAGCGCCAGCATGGTCAATGTATATTTGCTTGACTTGCAACTTACATGAGTTATTTATACTGGTGCACTGTCATAACTCAATTGAATGGACCCATCGAATGGTTTGTGTCTCACATATTGACCTAATGAGATTCTCAACTAAAGCAGCAAGAATTCAGCCAAAGCATAATTTTAACACATTATTAACACTGCAAAATGATACAAGCTGTTGAAGCCACCACAAGGGAATATTTATGTTGTTCATATCGTGTTCTTATGTAAATAGTACAAAGATGTGTCTCACGATGATATGTTAGTTTGCCTTTTATTGCCAGGGCCCATCGTTATCAAGCGAAAAGGTGAAATAGCCCTAGAAAACACTGGCGTTTTTTGCCGCCATCAAAAGTGCTAAGCAAAAGCACTCGGAAATTCTTACCCTGTGAAGTCTGCGGAGTACATCCCATAATCAAACACGTACACCCGTGTAATCTGACAGAAGCTCAGGTAACCAAGGGCGACCACCAAGCAGTATCTGAAGGAGATCAGAACAGAGAGACACGAATGAACGCAACACAGTTTGGAAACCTGAACCATTAGCCGTGTTAGCTTCATGCTCCACCGGTTTCTCTTAACAGGGAATCGAACCCATAACATATAACACATAATATATTCGAGTTTGTATTTCAATTCATATTGAATTTGTATTTCAGTTTGTATTGCAGCCTGTGTTTGAGGTTGTGTTTGACTTTTTTTCCAGCACAATATTATTCAGTATTCAAGAATTCATAAGATTCCCGCCAAATTCATACAAAGCTTGCCGACGTGTCTATAAACACTGCCGTATCTAAACACTGTTTTCATACAACTTGCGCTCTAATTTTAAACACACACTTACTGTGTGTCCATGGTACTGCAGTCTCTGTGATACTATATTTGTGTACCACTGCGTGTCGGCTCCCAGTAACCTTATATTTGAGAAGACTTAAGCTAACCTTCTGACAGAATGGAAAGGCAGACATCTTGACTGGTGTTAACGTTTGCTGGGCATTAGCCATTGTTAAATCACTCAGTGCTATGAGTCACACATTTAAAGTTGAACTAACAGAGCAGTCTTATGTTCGAGTAAAACAGAAGCGTGACCTTTATGTCGCCAGTTTGAATCCTAAACTGGATCTTCGTGAAACTGAAACCCTTTTTGACTTTCCCACATATACATTTTTGTGTTAAACAGAGAGGATATTGTGGATATTGACACTTTTGTCCAAAGCGACTTACAATAAGTAAGTATATTTCACATTTTTTAACATTGACCAACTTGTCAAAAGCACATGTCAGTTTGTAATGCTAGGAGCAACTGGATTGGTCAGCAGGTGAAGTCTTACTTGTGCATGTGCTCTACTCCCGTCAGAATCATGATGCCATAGGTCAGCCCGCTCTGAACCAGGAAGTGGAGCGCATACCTGAAACACACAGGAAGTGAGCTGTTAATTATTCTTTCTGACATATTACGCTTAAAAAGTCACAGTAAAATATATCATTAAAACACATTTCTTTGTATTTTTCTTGTTGTTCCTATCCAATACATTATCACACACTTTTAACAACAAACAAAAAAAAGTGCTTTGCTAACATTCACAGGAAGCAGCTCAGTCCATAAAAGGCCACCGTATCCAAATCAGCCAATCAGATAAAGATGTGACACACTAGCAGTCTACCAGCATGTTGAGTATTGTGAGAACCGGTCTTATGGGGGACACCCCCCCCCACCCACCCTGCCCTATGAAATTTGTCCATCAGTTGTAGTTTTGGCACCACCACCGTGTCTGGTTTCAGAATATCTCCTGAGAGCAAGAGATCATACACAGATGACAACAGGCATACGGCGCTACTGTCTGTAAACACTGCACGTGATTGGCTCACATCGATTCACTGTGTCCCTACAGACCCTGGGAACAAGAAACCCAAAACGCACACACACTCACACACACACACACAAGATGGGGACTAGCCGTTGTATCTGACACCCCCGGTACTGATCTCTCTGACGGGTCAAGCCCATGTACTGCCCTAGGAACTAATACGGTTAGATGCTATGCTACACAATACAAGCAATGTTTCATGCTATACACAATGCTACGTTCTATACACTATGCTATACACTAATGGCTATGCTACACCTTACATGCTATGCTACACCTTACATGCTATGCTACACATAACACGCTATGCTACACGCTGCCCGCTATGGTACAAGCTAAAGGCTTTCATGCACGCTATGCTATATGCTATGCTATATGCTATGCTACAAGCTATATGCTAATCAGACGCAGGGAAGTACACATTCATGTTTTTATAGGTAGTTTCAAAGTAAACTTTGTGTCTGCTCAACATAATCATAATACTAACAATAACACTTGATGGACATTAGCTGCTGAATTAAGGAACAACTCCCACTCCTACCAGTACTATTATCATTAAAAAATATATTTTTTACTTTATTTGTGAGCATCACGTGTACCAGCGGTGTGACCCAGGATCAGACTCATGAGCAGACTGTCCCCAGTTTGACTCCCAGTTGGTAGATCAGAGCAGGCGTAGCAAACTGAATTTCACCCTCTCCACTCAGTGGTCACGGTAACATCCCATTACCGTGACAACCAACTAGCGATACACACAGCTAAAGGGCTCATGAGAGACAGTTTGACAGTTGGATAATATAAGATTAGCTCGCTTGTGAAATTTGAATTTGACGATAAGTCTTGAATCCTTTTAGATTAAAGTGTTTCTTTGGAGAATAGGCTTGGCTGGTAGCAGGCTACAGTTACAGCGAGCCCAACAATTTTAGCCCTAGTCACAATATATGGATAATGAACAGCACAAATGATGTTTGATATCATGATATGTATATATGGCATTATTGGCATATACAGCGTTTTGCTATTCACATAAGTACCATAATGAATCATAAAGTATGGATGAAACACGCCGACTTCACTTTATAGCAGCTAGTGGTTAGCAAAGTACACCAATAAAAACAACAGCACCCATCTGGAACTGGTATACTATGTCAGTGGTTGGAGCTTAAGTGCAATGCTAAAATATGCCAAGCAATGCTAGGCTATGCTAAGCCCATACAGTTCAGTAGCTGGGAGCTAAAGTGCTATGCTAGAATACGTCAAGTAATGCTAAACAATGCAAGGCTACGCCCAGACGGTATAGTACACCAGCTATGCTAAAATACGCTATGCAATGCTCAACTATGCTAGGTAGTATGCTATGCCCATACAGTTCAGTAGCTGGGACTGATGTAGTACACTAGTGGTCGGAGCATAGTTCTATGCTGCTAGTTTGGTTGCTAGTTTGGTAGCTAGTGTGGTAGGCAGCTTGGTAGCATCGGTGACAGTTGGACTGACCAGCCAAAGCAGAAGAGGGCGAAGTAGAGGCCCAGCAGGGTGGCGACCACATGTCTGATGAAGGGACTGCTCCTCTTGGGGTGGAGGTACAGACGAAACCAGAACGCTGTTAGCAGAGCACATAGCTGGCACACCACAAAGTTCACCTGGGGAGAGAGACATAGAGAGACAGAGACAAAGACAGAGACAGAGATAGAGAGAGAGAGAGACAAAGAGAGAGCCAAAGAGAAAGACAGAAAGACAGATAGGAAGAGAAATACGGAGATAGACGGAGAGACAGAGACAGACAGACAAAGAAAAGGAGTAGAGAGGGAGATAATTAGTTACGTTAACATGTGTTATTGACAATGCAATACTGCGTCATGCCTTGACAATAAAGCTAATTTGAGAAAGAGAGAGAAAGTAAGAAAGACACGAAACACGAAAAAGAAACAAACAAAGACAGAAAAGATGAACTAAAGACAGACAGACTAGCTTAATTTTGTCAAACTAGCTCTTGCATGTACAACGTGACCCTATACACACACACACACCAGTGAACCTCATCCAGTGCAACTGAAGCCTCACAAGACATCCAACTATCAGTCGATTAGAGCAGAGCCTGGAGCTCCCAGCCATCACACTCCACCGAGCTCCTCTGAGCAGTAACGCGTTCACCGCTTCGACACACAGCGCCTGGGCCAAGCTTAACCCAGACAACCACTAACAAAGGCACTTGTGCGACAGCTAGACATAGCTGTGATTTTGTCTTTCAGTTTTTGTTTGGCAGGACACAGCGGAAAAGAGGAATGATTTCACCGCTTCAATGCACTGTGGACACTGAACACATGACACCTGGGCCAACCTTAACCAACGCAACCGGAAACAAAGGCACCGGTACAGCCACTGGACGAGCCATTGATTTTGTCCTCTGTTTTTTTGGTGAAAAGATGAACGACTTCACCGCGACAAAAGGGCCAACGGGCCAACCGTAACCGAGACAACCAGTGGCAAAAGCCCTGACACAGCTGCTAGACAATCTTCAGTTTGTTTTTTTGCGGTATAAAGGTTGACGTGGGTCTTTTGCATGTGCTCTCCTTTGCAGTGATGTGGCGGTGGTGGTGGGGGGCG
>JAOPJH010000080.1:5975674-5985746 GCA_027122575.1 Merluccius polylepis
ACACACACACACACACACACACACACACACACACACACACACACACACACACACACACACACACACACACACATACGCACACACACACCTGACATTCCAGTCATTCCACACACCTGTCTGAGCAGGATCTGGCTGAACAGGCAGGTCCACCGAAACCACTTCCTGTATGACTAAGTGGAAGTAGCTGTAGATGTGGCTTCCCTCTCCCGCTGGAGATACTTTAGCCGCCATTACTGCCTGTCTGTCCAGTCACAATGCAATCTATACAACCACCAACCCCTTGAAAACCCAATAGTTCACATTGACATGAGTACTGGAGGTAGTTGTGTGTTAGCTTAGGTAGCTAACAAGCGCTTTGCACTGTTAAGTGTGCTATAACGCTGTTGAGATTATGCTAAGTTAGTATGTCGGCTTCTGTTCATATACATGACATGCTAGCTTGTTGCATTGTGGTATAGAATGGAAGCTACTGGGGCTGCCTTGTCTTATTGCATAATTAAATAAAAAATATTTTTAAGGAAACCAAACTATATCGTTCATGGGCTGATAATGTAAGAATATGGTTTATGGGCTGATAATATCTTAAGCAATACAGATTTTCTTTTTGTTATTAGCGGGAAGGAAATAGGAAACAATCCTCCCAGCGGAAGTGAGAAATGCTAAGCCATTATTTTTTAATATTGCACGAGAACAAAGTCACGGTCGCCTCATGTTCCCACCATAGAAACGGAAATGTATGGGAGTCAATGGAGCTAAGTTTATCTACTATTATTTTATCTACTATGGCCATGTTGTCACAGCAGTGCCAACTTTGGGCCTTTTACAAAGGAAGTGAAGGACACTACCTGTCTGCCTGTTGTGACACATTTGCCTGTTGTGGATGACACATTTGCAGCAGCAACAATTTCGGTGTGGTGTGCATTGCTCTCATGTGACCCATTAAAAGCGAAATCCCTTTGCAATCAAGCCTGTGTGCGTGCGTGCGTGCGTGCGTGCGTGTGTGCGTGCGTGCGTGTGCGAGACTACCGCACCTCTGGCATGTGACTAATAGTTTCACATGTACAACCACACAAAAGAAACGACACGTGACAAATCCCAATATTAATTAATATTAATATTAATTCATATCAAATTGTTACTAAAAGGTTATGCAGAGTGTATTTCCAGAATGCATCTGTGATCACATGACGAATTGCAGAAATGTGTTTGAGAAAGTGCTTAAGAAAGTCCTTACAACACAAGTGTGGGGGGGCAGTTACTCAGAAATATACAACAGGATATGAAGCCTCCTCCTCTCGAATCATGGTTGGGAAAGAAGCTGCAACGTTGTGATGGAACAGATGGAGGATGATTCAAGCTCACACTAACTTCCTCTTTCACCAAGAACCAACTTGGCTCCATGTGGGGCGGGTTGTGTCACAGGGATCAACAGTTTTTAAAGCAGGTTCATGGGCCTTATTCACGTAGCGGCCATCTTGGTTATAAACACCAGCTGGGTGGGGGTCAACTTAGCCAAGTATCCCAGAATGCATTTCACACCGACCGGCGGTGATAGCGGGGGTGTTTAAGCAGGCTAAACGCTGTTGTAATGGTAACATGTCACTTTATTTACTTTATTTTTTTCGGTCAACAAAGTCACCCTGTAGATTTCCAATGTGTGGTCTGTTTATCTAAATGACGCCTGTTTGGATATTGGTTTCAACGTTTTCAGAGATGCAATGCATTGTGGGGCAGTTGAGTATGTCCAGTAGGCTCACGCCGCATACTCAGAAATTCTCAGGGCATTTCTCGCGTCCACAATGTCCACATACTATGCGGTGTGAATGGACTGCATACTCAATTTGACGTCATACTTAGTATGAACAGTGCGTTGGTATGCGATTCCGAACACGGTCTCTCAGCTTCTCTCTACTACTGCTACTACTGCTACAGCTCGTCTCCGCCTGTGTCTGTGTCCTCAGTTCACGTGGAGAACCTGGAGCTGTACATACAGTCGTTGGAGAAGTTTGGGGACAACTGTGAGGTCAGGGATGACGCCGAGGTGGGCTCCACCTTCCTCAAGTTCGCCGGCTTCACCAAGGAGCTCACAGCCCTCTTTAAGAACCTGGTAAGAGGACGCTCTTCTAAATACGCCCACAGTCTAACCTGTAGGCGTCCTTGGGCAATTATGCATAAACTGCTCCTTAATGGCATGTATCTGAATTCAGTGATAGCTGCAACAAGCAACATTTTCAGTTGAGGTTAAACTTAACTGCCAGGCAGTATCCTAACCCGTCTTTGACTTAACTGCTAATCCTCCCTTCTTATCGCTGTGCCTCCTGTGTTCTCGCTTTCAGTTACAGAACATGACCAACATTATCAACTTCCCCCTGGACAGCTTGTTAAAAGGAGACCTGAAAGGCGTGAAAGGGGTCAGTTTCAACAGGAAATCCCTTTTTTTGCTCTGAAAAAGAAAGTTGAACAAGAAAGTAACAGGCCGCTTTTGAAAGAAATAACTCAGCGACTTTGTTATTTGCAACACCTAGTAGCAAAACAAACCCACACTGCTAGGCTTTAAATAGTTCCTCGCTGAGTCAAGGAGTAAAGTCCACGACCCTGTTTGTGGCAATGAATCACACGTTGATAAAAATGTTTCACATTTCTTCTGTACCTAATCTCTTGTGTTTCTCTGCCTGTATAGGATCTGAAGAAGCCTTTCGACAAAGCCTGGAAAGATTACGAGACTAAATTGTAAGACGGATGTCATTCTCAGAACTAGCAAACCATTGATGTAAAATCTTTGAATTAAAAATGGCTGTTGTTTTCATCTTTTCATTATGTTGATGTTCGGGAGATTATTTAACCACTGGCTCGCCCAGTGGTTCATTTGTGATAAACGTCATGACACATGTGATTACTTTTAGCTGATACAGCTGGTGCAACTGATTAAACTGTGAACACAAGGTTCGTCATTTGGCTTACCATGACAAAAATGACTCTTCACCAAGAATAGTGAGAAAAAGTGAGAACAAAAAGAAAAAGTGAGAAAATAAATGTACTGTCCCATTTACAGTTTTTCAACCATAAATTTACCGTCAAACGGAAAACATATATTTAGCTACAGGGATTGATGCTAATGTGACATCATTTAACGTTAACGTAATGTACTTTTCAGTTCACTTTGCCACATTTGAACTGCCTTTTTGTTGTGCATAATACAACACCAGCAGAGTTGAGTTAACCAACCACAATGATATTAATTGAAGCTGCTTCAATAAATTCATTTTCTAAAATTAGTATTTTTAAATTTCAAGAGCTTTGCTATTTGCTATTTGCTATTTGAATTATTTTTAAGACTCCTATCATTAAGGAGCAGGTATAAGGGTTAGGTAGACTGCGAACATCGGCTGGGAGACAAACCCCCTCCACTTAACCTCTTCTATTTAACCTCTGACCCGTGTGTCCTGTTTTTTCCTGTCCAGAACTAAGATAGAGAAGGAGAAGAGGGAGCATGCCAAGCAGCACGGGATGATCCGCACCGAGTTCAGCGGTGGAGAGATAGCGGAGGAGATGGAGAAGGAGCGACGCATCTTCCAGCTGCAGATGTGTGAGGTGAGGTCAACTGAGATCACAGGTCAGCGACTCGACCACATCCTCAACTACCATGATGGGAGACCGGGACAACCTGGATGTGATTGTGACCATGTACTGTGGTGTGGTTGTCAATGATAAACTCTATGTAAACCTGGAATTTTTCACATTTACATTAAGAGGTTTAGACGCTTTTATTCAAAAGCGATTCATCAGTCAGGCTGAGAACAATCAAAACAAACATTTAGTGAAGTTCTGCAGTACGTTTCTAAAAAACAACAGCTGGACAGAATGCAGAGTAGCTGTAGGATATTTTCATTAGTAAGTATCATATTATCAATTCTAATTCTATTTTTCTATTTTATTTGAAAATCTGGTATACTTACAAGGTGTTATTATAATGTTGAACCTAAATCTATTTTGATCCATTCATAACGTTTAATTTCTCACCTGCAGTATCTGCTCAAGGTGAACGAGATCAAGGTCAAGAAGGGGGTGGACTTCCTGCAGAACCTTATCAAGTTCTTCCACGCCCAGTTCAAGTAGGTTAACCCTCCCACTCTCCCTCTCCCGCCAGTTCCTCCCTCCATCTCTCCCACCCCTACTCTCCTCCACTCTCCATCAGCCCCCTCCACTCTATCCCCTCCTCTTTCTCCTCTCACCCACTAACGATCACCCCCCCTGTGTCTGTCTATATCCCATCCTCTCGCCATCTCTCCACCCCCCTTCCATCCATCCCCTCCTCCCTTCATCTTCCTGTCTCCCCCTCCTCCTACCTCCACCCCTCCTTTTCTCCGTCTCTCCACCCCACTCCGCCTCTCCATCACCCCCTCTGTAGCCCCTTCTCTAGTCTTTAGTTATTTCATGTTAGCATTGGAAAAACGATGAGAAGCTAACCTGGGTGTGGCTCTCCTCCTCCTCTCAGTTTCTTCCAGGACGGACTAAAGGCTGTGGAGACCCTGAAACCTGCCGTGGAGAAGCTAGTGACAGACCTGACCACAGTAAGACTCATCTCCTCACCTCCCTTAGGCCAAAAGCACCCGGGCACAATTCGGTTCATATTGATTTAACGGAGCTGAGCACATGAGTGTGAATGTAGCGGGACTGTGTGTTTCTGATGTTAGTTAGGTAGTCTATGTTGGACAGGAAAATTCATTATTTTGCATCTGTCCTGACACGACCGTGTGCTTTTGTTTTTTGTGTGAACTCCTGCCTCTTCCCAACTTGAAAGAAGCAGGTTGATCACACTCTGAGAGAGGGCGAGAGATTGAGAGTAAAAGAGAGAGAGAGAGCTAGGGCAAAGAGAGCAGTTGTTAAACTGCTTTGCATGAGTGTTAAAAAGGTGTTTTGTATTTCTAAAACGAGAAAATGTAACAACAATCAAATAAAAAGAGTATCAACCGTTTTTATTGACAACCCCTAAACTGTAGGTTTGGTTTTATAAATGAGCTGACTCTCATCAGGTCTGTCTTGTCTCGGTGTGGATCAGATCAAGCAGAGCCAAGATGGAGAGAGGAAACAGCTCGCTCAGCTCCGAGATGTCCTGAAGAACTCGCTTCAGTCCGACCAGAAGGAGGTGAGGAGGTGGCTTAGTAATCAATTGAAGCCTGGTTTATGGTCTGGTTTCATAGTCTGGTTTATGGTCTGGTTTCATAGTCTGGTTTATGGTCTGGTTTCATAGTCTGGTTTATGGTCTGGTTCATAGTGTGGTTCATATTCAAGAGAGGAGCAACCGTGATGCCACGCACCAAAAGCGGTTAAACAAAATGTTCAACAAGAAATGCATTATACAGAGTGGTATGTCATATTTCGGTTGAAGGTTGGTTGCTAGGTGCTACATTCCTTGTTTAGTGCGAGACATGCATCATGATACAGCAATTATTTATGTCCAGATTTTTCTTCAGCTAACAAATATGTGGACTATGCTTCATGATCTGAAATGTCAGCATCGCGTCACACATTTCTAGGAGTTTTATTTTGGAGCTAAAGAACATTTTGAATGCGTTTGATCGGTTGCTGGTGCCGTGCGAGCTAATTCGAGCTACCTCTCCAAACAGAATTTGTTTTTAGACTGACATGGGGGTGAGCAGAGAATGACTACTACTTTCATAGTTGACCTTGTTCTTCAGCAGTATCTCTTCTCATCTGTCGCTGCTCCTGGGAAACTTGAGGATCTTGAGGATGTCCTTGGGGATCAAATAAATATAAATGCTATAAATACGATGGATGAATTATTAATAAATAATCAAATGAATAATACATGCGTGATGGATGCTCTCCCTACAGGATGGCCAGGGTAAACAAAACACAGGGTACAGTCTCCACCAGCTGCAGGGCAACAAGGCCTTCGGGACCGAGCATTCGGGGATGCTGTACAAGAGAAGTGAGGGGTGAGTCGAAAGTGATGTCACTTGCGATTGCTGTTTCTGATTGGCTCAAATGGTGAGCTGCCCAAATACCCCTAACCTTGTCATCAGAGATGGTGGTGTTTCAGCAGTTTGATTCGGTTAGTTGGAATAGCCTCTGATACAGTTGGAAGTACAATGATTGATTGTCTCCTCCAGACTGAGGAAGGTGTGGCAGAAGAGGAAATGTTCGGTGAAGAATGGTTTTCTCACCATTTGCCATGGAACGGTAGGAGACTAAAGCTACTTAAACTTCTTGTTCTGTCCTCCATCTGCATGCGTTTTTTTTTCTTTTGCTTGTTTTTTTTCTTTGACGTTTTTCGTCATTTATTTATTTATTTATTTTATTTTTATCCTTTTTTTTGTACATATTTTTTTATTTGGGACGTTTTTTTTCACGACCAGCCAAACAGCGAATCAGGACACAGGAACAGGAAGAGAAAGAGCAGGAGAAGAAGAAGCATGAGGAGAAAGATGGCAGAGAAATGGGTGCGAAGAGGAGATACTTTAATTAAAATACGCCTGTGGGGAAAATCCATAATCAATAATTATGGATTTGGTGTTATTTCTTGTATCACTATTTAAGTAGTATTAGTCCTGCTAACAGTGGGTGACTTCCTAGAGTCGTTCCTAACTGGATTCAGACTCAGGTAACTGTAAACCACGGCCACTCGTGGCTAATTGCTTTATTAACCAGGAGGCTTACCTGTTCAACTACTGTAAAAGATAGAAAGCACACTTCAAATAGAAAGCTTATTTGATTCAGAACCGTTGTATGTGCTTTTTATGACCAGCATTTCTCTGCTTCACCCTGAATCAGACCATACTAAATCTTGATTTTTAAGCTCATGTTCCAAGATCTGTTGTTTTCTAGTGTGTGACATTCTCCCGCTATGTCTCTCTTCCTCTTCCTCGACCCTGCTAGCCCAATACTCCCCCAGCCAAACTCAACCTCCTTACCTGCCAAGTCAAGCGAAATCCAGAGGAGAAGAAGAGCTTCGACCTGTTCTCACGTGAGTTCTCGCTCATTAACATATTTTAATGATTAACAATGCTTTTCGTTTCGTGCGTAACATTAGCGTCCACTTTGTCATATTTCCAGAATGAAGGCAGTCCCATAGATAACCTATCTGCAAACAAACGTTACCTGTTTTTCTTGTTTTCTATTCAAAAAACAATGATGCACAATGCGTATCTTTGTGCTATGACAGTGAAACTACTATTTGAACCACAACTTGTATATTTTGGTCTGATTATTGTTTTGGTGGTTCTCCTATCGGCAGATGACAGGACCTACCACTTCCAGACTGAGGATGAGTCTGAGTGTCAGATGTAAGTCAAGGGTTTCTAATCTTATTTAACCCTAATCTAATTAAATCTATTCCATTTAATCTAGTTGAATCTAATCTGCTCTAAACTGAATTTAACTGAAATTAACGGATCAAATCTATCCCCATCTAACCAAATCTCATATTCTATTCTATTTGATTCTAATTGAATCAGATCTAATTCATTATATTTAATAGTATGAGCGCACCATATAGTCACATTATATCATAATCCCATCGTCTAATGTAATGCCATCCACATACGTTCTGATGCTCTCTCTCCTCTGTGCTGCAGCTGGATCTCGGTGCTGCAGAACAGCAAGGAGGAGGCCCTGAACAAGGCCTTCAAGGGAGACCAAGATGAGGGCGGAGAGAACAACATTGTGCAGGAGCTGACCAAGGCCATCGTGGCAGAGGTGAAGAGGATGAGCGGGAACGACGGCTGCTGTGACTGTGGCGCGCCGAGTGAGTAGCAATAGAAACCAGCAGCTGTGGTGGTGATGATGATGGTGGTGGTGGTAGAAATGATGATGGTGGTCATGGTGGTGGTGATGAAGATGATTCCTGGGTGAGTTTGTAGGGGTGAGGTATCTTTGCTTTAGGATGTCTACAGGTTAGGCTGTGTACATTGGAGATCGAACCCAGTACCTTTCAGAAGGAACTGGACTAGCCCTAGCCCCCCAAAGGGCAAGAAAATACTGCCTTCATTATCAAGGAAGAGGAACGCAGAGTGGGGGATCCCTCCTTCCAGGGATGGTTAGGAGTGAAACAGGTGCCGTGATTGACACACATAGCAGACATTTGAAGTCCAATTTGAATGTAGTGTCTGTCTGTCCGTCCTCTCAGGCCCCACCTGGCTCTCCACCAACCTGGGAGTCCTGATCTGCATCGAGTGCTCGGGGATCCACCGGGAGATGGGCGTCCACTACTCCAGGATACAGTCCCTGGACCTGGACCTCCTGGGAACCTCCGAGCTCCTGGTAGGCTACCAGGAGTGGAGAGGAATCACTTAAAATGGGGATATGTATTGGCACTATATGTATTGCCATTATAGGGTGATTGTGGTGCAGTGTTCTGTTGTTGTTGGTTGTCGGTGCTGTTGTCGTAGTTGTCTGTTTGTGTGTCTGACGACTGCTGTATGGCACATGATGAATTTCCAAAAGGATTAATAAAATATCTATCTATTTATTTTATCGATCGAAAATTTACCTATCTATTTTTGTTCCACCACTGCCACACCAGTGTAATATGCAAATACAGGTTCACACAATACCGAGACCAAAGACCGTAACACAGAATACATCCAAACCTAAGAACAGGAAGCAAGCCGGCTCCAAGCCAACCAAAACACAGAGCACCCCTCTATATATCCCTGACAAAAACATTTCCCTCACTCACCTGTTCCCCCTCGGAATAAATAAATACTACATCATCATTTTAACTAAATCCCCTATTATACTATAAATGATGGTGTTGGCGATGTCGTTTTGTATCCTAATCTCATTTCAAACTACAAGCTGTATTAACCCTTGCCTCGCGTTAAAAAAAAAGAAGCATGGCCTTAATACGTGGTGGCGTTTTGTTGTCCTTCACAGCTGGCAAAGAATGTGGGCAACGCAAACTTCAACGACATCATGGAGACGGAGCTGTCGACGCTGGGCGTGACCAAACCCAACCCTTCCAGCGACATGTGAGTCATGTGAGGAAATTGAAAGTCAGCCACACACTTACAGTATTTTCAGTTTGTCACCTTGGCCTCCGTGCCATTAAAATAAAAAATAAAAACGAATACAGAAAACAAGCACAAACCGTCTTTAGGGTAGCCAATTCCCTCGCGCTTGACTCTCTGCATATCTCTCTCTCTCTCTCTCTCCCTCCCCCCCCCCCCCCTTGCAGGCAGACCAGGAAGGACTACATCACAGCCAAGTACACGGAGCACCGCTTCGTCCAGAAGAAGTCTGTGGACGGGGCGGCCCGGTTGCAAGCGCTGTCGGAGGCCGTGAGGACCCGACACATCCTGTCCCTCATCCAGGTGTACGCCGAGGGGGTGGACCTCAGCGAAACCATCCCACAGGCTAACGAACATGTAAGGGTCGCACAGCTTTTCTGGTTCCTCTGGTTCCTCTGGTTAAACTTAATTTCCACCACTGCCATATTCCACCCGTAGGTTAGGTGTTAGTTTCAGACCCTGAAAACAGAAACTGCTAAAAAACAAAAAGCATCTTATTTCTGGAATGAGCTACAGCGAAATCTGATATACAGCACATACTCATTTCTTTGAGGGTGTGTGTGTGTGTGTGTTGACGATGTGTGTCCGTTGTTTACCCACAGGAGCCAGGAGAGACGGCCCTCCACCTGGCGGTGAGGATGGTGGACAGAAACTCTCTGCACATCGTTGACTTCCTGGCCCAGAACAGGCGAGTACTTTAACATATCTGAGCCCTGTGGGTCTGGTACCAGATATTCTCAAAGTTTCTTCCTTCATCACTAAGGGAGTTTTTTTCTTGCCCTTTGAGAGGCTAGGGTTACCAGCATGTCGCAAAACATGGGCTGTGAAGCCCTTTGAGACTTGAAAATGACTTGAAATATCTTGTGTCTCAACAACACTTTTTCTCTAAACCGTGAATTAATCCGTCGTTCTGTTTAAAGCTTTCCAGCTAGACACAATGCTACATGGAAAAATATTTTTAACAGATTAGGTGTGTGTGTGTGTGTGTGTGTGTGTGTGTGTGTGTGTGTGTGTGTGTGTGTGTGTGTGTGTGTGTGTGT
>JAOPJH010000080.1:5993791-6007693 GCA_027122575.1 Merluccius polylepis
ACATCTGAACGTGAGCGTGGAAAAGGACGTACGCCACGTTTTTGTGCGTACGCAACCTTCGTACATGAGGCCCCAGGTGTCTTAGTCTGTTTAAAAGAATCGGGTGATCTACTGTATCAAAGGCAGCGCTTAGATCCAGTAGCACAATCAAGATGGGTCGTCTTAATGTTAGACATTTTTAACATAACATTTTTTATCTATAATTTTTTGTTAATGATCTTACCACTTCTTAACTTGATGTTATGTTTTTAACATGGTTGGAACAAAATAACAGTGCAACTATTCTGATTGAGACAGCTCCTCCCAACTCTAACTTCTTGCATGTATGTAGATCTGGAAAAAGAGGTGGAGGGGTTGCCGTTATATTAAAAAATGTATTTCAGGGTGAACAGATGTCATTTGATGATTTCCCATCCTTCGAATACCTTTGTGCTGTTTTGAAATGTTCCCCCAGAGTTCTTCTTTTAATTATTACAGGCCACCAAAATATTCAGCAAACTTTTTTGATGACTTTACAGAATTATTGTCTAGCATATCCACTGACTCTGACTGTCTAGTTATAACTGGTGACTTTAATTTTCATATTGATGATTTGAATGATAAGGGTGCGAAAGACCTCTTTGCTCTTCTGGACACATTTGAACTGTCTCAAAATGTGAAAGGGGCTACTCATTGTAAGGGATGCACCCTGGACTTAATTATCACAAAGGGTCTCAGTGTTTCTGGTATTTCTGTGATTGATCCTTCCCTGTCTGACCACTTTTGTGTTTTATTTGATATATATATTTATTCCTGACATACAGATCAAATCAAATACTATCAAAAAACGGTATATCAATGAATATTCTACCGCACTCTTTAAAAACGCCATCTCCATGTTACCACCTCCCTCCCCATGTTCTTCTGATGATCTTGTAGATAACTTTAATTCCAAAAGTGTGAATGTTATAGATGTCAGTGCACCTGCTAAGGTTAAAATAATCTCTGATAAGCAAAAAGCACCCTGGAGAAATGTTGCTTCTGTAACAGCCCAGAAAAGAGAATGCCGGAAAGCTGAACGCATCTGGCGAAAAACAAAATTTCAAGTTCACCGTGACATATATAAAGAGAGCCTCTGTGCCTACATAAAAAGTGCTAGAGAAACCTTTTTCTCCAATATCTTAATATTAATAGCAACACTAATAATGCACAAACCCTATTTGCAACCGTTGATAGACTGACCAATCCTCCAACACAAATACACCAAGAACTCCGTTCCACCCAGAAGTGCAACAAGCTTGCATCCTTTTTTGCTGATAAAATTGAAGGCATTAGACACAACATCAATATTTCCGCTTCAAACTAATGTTGGATCACTACCTTGTTTAGACAAAAGTTACATGGCAATGATGACATGCTTTACTGTCATAGACTCAAAAACTCTTGAGGAAACTGCTGCCTCGATGCCTTACCTACCAGCTTCTTTAAGAATGTTTTTGACTGCCTAGAAATAGATGTACTGCAAATAGTTAACAGCTCTCTCCAATCAGGCAATTTTCCAAAAACCTTGAAAACTGCAGTTATTAAACCCCTTTTAAAAAAGTGGAAAATAGATGCCTCTATCAGTAACAACTACAGACCGATATAAAATCTACCGTTCTTAAGTAAAATTATTGAGAAAGTTGTCCTCCAGCAACTTGATCATTTCCTGGCCTCAACTGGCGGCTATGATAACCTCCAGTCAGGATTTTGACCTCTTCACAGCACTGAGACTGCTGTTATTAAAGTTGTAAATTACATCCGTCTTGACACTGACTCCGGCAAAATTTCAATATTAATGCTATTAGACCTCAGTGCTGCATTTGACATTGTTGACCACTCAATACTTTTGGACAGGTTGGAAAACTGGCTAGGGCTTTCAGGCACAGACTTAAGTTGGTCTACAAGACTGGAATTATTTCTGTTTCGTCTCGTTTCATTACATGACATGTGGAGTCCCCCAAGGTTCAATCCTAGAGCCGTCTTCATTCAACCTTTACATGCTCCCACTAGGGCTAATCATGCAAAATGATAATATCGATTACCATTGCATAAATCTGTTATTATGGATTCTGATCTATATTTCAACAGCCATATCAAATCAGTAACAAAATCAGCCTACTATCACCTTAAAAACAGCAAGACTAAGAGGACTCATGTCCTCAAAAGACAAAAAACTTGTACATGCCTTTATTACTAGTAGGCTAGATTATTGTAATGGTCTCCTTGCAGGTCTTCCAAAAAAAGCTCTTAGGCAGCTACAGCTTGTTCAGAATACTGCTGCTAGAGTTATAACAAAGCCTAACCCTAACCCTAAATATAAACACTTTACACCAATTCTTAAATCCTTGCATTGGCTCCCCGTATTTTAGAGAATTGTCTTCAAAATATTACTGCTTACCTATAAATCACGACATGGCTCAGTGCCAAAGTATATCACTGAAATGCTTTCGCTACAAAAGCTTTCTAGGCCGCTAAAATCTTCTGGGACCAATCTGTTAATGGTTCCCAGAGTCAATAAAAAACATGGGAAAGCAGGATTTACTTACTATGCAACAAATAGCTGGAACTTCCTGAAGTTAAGACTTGCCCCAACTCTGACTACTTTCAAATCAAGACTAAAAACATTTATGATCACTTTAGCTTTCTGCTAAATCTTAACTATATTGCACTTTTAACTTTATTGCACTTTTTAAAATCTTCATTATTTTATAACTTTGTGTAACTGTTCTTTATTATTTTCTCATTTCATTTTATTGTATGACAGGTTTTTATGTGAAGCACTTTGAGTCTGCCTTGTGTATGAAATGTGCTATATAAATAAAGTTGCCTTGCCTTGCCTAGTATATAGACAAAACACAACCTACACTACATCAACTCAAACATGAGTAGCATTGACGAGTTGATGCTCAATGTTACAACTATGAAAATCACTACCTCACATACCTTTTAAATCATGTCAGCTACATATGTATACCATTTTAGACCTGTGGGCCAAACTTTATGGGATGATTTAGTATGATAACGAGTTCGAACGTTCCATGGAGAGCAAAAAAAAAGCCTATACGACACGAAGCTAAGTTAGCTGTTTTTAGCCGATTCTACCAAACTGCTATACGTTTGACTGCTAAGGGCATCTGACCTGGTAAAAACGAAATCGCTTTTTTAAAGCACTTACAAGGCTAGAAATAGCCTGACACTTCTTTGGTAGTATAACGGGGGTCTTAACATGTAAAACAAGGCATTGACAACTTTGTAAGTGTACAGATAGTTTATTAAAAAGCATATTTTATACACCTTCAGTAGTTCACCCGTCGACACCATGTTTTTTTTAGGCTGATAAGTCGATTGACGAACACAGAGCTTGCGTGCGATCACGCGAGTGCGTTAATGCGTCATTTTCTCTTAATCGAATTAAAATGAGCTTGCGTAATTTTGACAGCCCTAGTTTCTTCACATTACCGTTGCTGACTTTAGGTTTTCCGCAAAAAGTCATTTTAATGTTGTGGTCCATCATGGTCCTTTCTTTGAAATAAAGTGTATTTGTGCTGATTTGCTGAAGAGAAAAAGCTACGTCCTCCATTCTAAAACTGTACTTGTCAATTTGACGAGGGAGGTCTTTAGAAACCCCAGGCGATAGCTTCAGACACTCTGCAACAATCAGTTCCGCTACAACTTTCTCTGCAACTTTCTTCTTCCTGGTGAGTCGCGACATGAGGTTTATTCAGGTAGTATACTCAGGGCAAAAACATAGCATATGCAGATATAAGTAGTGTCAACAGATTCGCTTCAGTTTGGTTGTTCCACCGTCCACCATTTCCACTGCTGGGTATAGCTAATCGGGAAAGCTACTGGGTAAACAAAGGCGCTATTCCTCCTGGTTTGGTTGCACGCGCAATGGTTGACATGCCTTCATTTTTCCCGGTGGCAGACAGAATTGCACAGTGAAAGCGGGGCTTATAGAGACACTAAGGGAACCAATCTAAACACCGATGTCATTATTTTGTAGCCATTATACTGTGCAATCAAAATTTACTTCATATCAAAAAAGTTGTCTACAGTCTAAATACACGGCCCAAATCTTAACGAGTACTCGTTTTGGTTTTTTGTTTAAGTCTGCTATTGTTTCCTCCAATGTACATATCCACAGTCACCCGTATTTTATACAGTATGTGCGTTACATTCACACTGGCCACCGCAGTTTTTTACCTGCTTTTTACTGTTGTAGAGCTAGCAGGATACACTTCTAAACAGAGATTTTTAATGTTTTATCCATTCAGAACATTTTGTAACGTAAGACGTATCCCGTTTAATTGCAATTTAGTCAGGCTATTGTTTAGGGGAGGGTACTTTGTAATTCTCCTATTGTCTAGAAATATTGGCCAAACGATGGCTATAGAGAGGAATGCTGCTGCCCGACGGCTTCGCTTGGAAGCCCTGTCTCCTTGGCAGGTAGACACCACTAGACACACAGGATAGTAGTAAGCCCAGTGCATAACCACATGACATTGACGTGTCTAATTTAACTGGCCACATTACTCAACTGCACAATGCCAAACAAGGGGATTGGCCAAAAGTACATTTTACCATGCAAGGATTTCAAAAAAATATTTAGTGTTTTTGTACCTTTCTCTTCCTCATGTTGAAATGCTAACTAACTAGCTAGTTAATCCCTTGAAATGCCTCCGAGATAGACCAGTCGATCGCGATCGATAGGTTGGTGACCACTGCTTTAAAGCAAACTGTGATGTATTGTGTGGAATTAAAACAAATAAACGTCCTAATCTTTTTTACTTGCTAATGCATGTGAATTGCTCACACTGTAGAGCCCTGTTTAATAGACAGGCCTTTCTTTGAATACCGCTGTTCTAGATTAGTCATGGAGTTTTGATTTTGCATCAAGCCACAAAAAAGCTGTAGCATGACTGAGTTGATTTGCCTTACTTGACGTTGCACGTCTGCTACCACCCAATACACCATAAACCACATAGAACACAGTAGAAACCACCCAGAACATCATAGCAACCACCTAGAACAGCATAGCAACCATCTAGTACACCCTAGCAACTACATGGAACCCCATAGAAACCACATAGAACTCCATAGAAACCATACAGAACACCCATTACACCCTAGCAACCACCTAGAACACCATGGAAACCACCTAGAACACCCAGAACATCATAGAAACCACCTAGAACACCCAGAACACCATAGCAAACCAACAAGAACACCCTAGCAGCTGTCCAAAACTCCCAAGAAGCAGCATATAACACACTAGCAGCCCCCATAAAATAACAGCACTACTTCACTACACTCTACTCTACTATGTCACTCTACATTTCCAATATACCAGATACTAAAAACGTATTTTCAGCAATATGCACACACCACAATTGCATCTGAAATTATCATTTTTTTGTTTTTAAATACCAACTATGCCATTTTTAGATACATGAAAAAAGTTAGCAAGTTGTTTGCTATTCTTTATTGAAGTCAAATATTGATTGTATTTAAAACAGAATGAACAGTATGTTTTCTGCAAGTGCAAAACTAGTGGTCTTTTGTGGTCTACTACCTGTTTCATAATGGTCGACAATTGTATTTAAATAATGGCATTTCCTAGTAGAATAATTTTGTTTTGATAACTGACTAACTAACCCAGTTCCTATTTTAAGAATGCAAGCATGCTGATATTATCTCGATTAATCATAATGACTTAAGTATGTCAGACATGATGAGATATGGTAGTATGATGAACTGATTACTTTTTTTCTGTTTCAAAGGGTTCCTGCCTCAGCTTTTCTCAGCCAATAGACATGGACCTTGTGCACTCCCGCGTTTACTTTGTCAGAAGATGAACACCACTTCCTCCAAGATTAGAGTGGATCTTGACCAAAGCACAGGTATCATTTGTGTGTCTTCCAATGAACAAAAAATAGCGTCCATGCCAGCTAGCTAAGATTGTTTGACATAATTTCGGTGTGAACCCACATTCAAACTCTACTGTGCCCTAAACACCAAATAAATAAGTATTGTGTCAACTGAATCACAGTTCGGTATACTATAGGGCCAAACCAAAACCTTACTTCAACACAGGATTAAATCCAAATGTCACTAGCCTTCTTCATACACACAAAATCATACACACAAAATCACACAAAATGTTATGTCTTTTATGTCTGTCTTCACATTTTATGTCTGCTTTGTGTTGTGTAATGCAACACATTGTTCACTACACAGTCCTGATTGTCACTCTTAAATCTGACAAACTACCAAAGGTGTTTTTCATAGAGCTGTACCTTCTCCCAAAATGTCCCAAAACTGTTTCTGCTCAAATCGGTCATTCAGGCTAGGCTCTGTGGTCATCTTACACCCCTTGCCCACTGCATCCATCTGTCAACGGACGACGGAAGGCGTGTCTGACGGATGGTGGAGTGGAATTTGCCGATGGAGCCAGACGCAGCCAGCAGCCAATCAAATCGCTTCCCGCTTACAAAAACAAAGCCACGTTCTTCCTGCATTTTGTTATTGCTCTTTTGTATTGCAAGATGGATCCCGTCGTTGCAATAAATTCCGATATACATAAATCGAAAATAATCCGAAACATTATGTTTCCTGGTTCCCGCACCTCCAGTGACAACTCTCGCCACGCCAGGTCCCGGCCGTTGGTGTCCCTGTATAAAGACTGGTCGTAGAGTATAGCGTGATTACCCACCGCGATTATTAGTTTGTCCTCCATTATTAAATCCCCCGCTGCCGGTCGGCTTTTTTGACATACGTATGTGTTTTCCCGGGTTGTACCACAAAGGTGATTTCATTGGGCAGAGTCCAAGTAGCGTCACCGGACATATATTTGCATAATGCGATCTGATTGGCTGACGGATCCGTCGCAGCCTGAAAAGTTGAAATTTTCTCAACTTCTCAACGCAAGAGACGGAGCCGACGCAACGGACGGAGCCACAATGCATTGCAGCTCCGCCCCATTCAAAGTCAATGGGATGCGTTGACGGACGGATGCAATGGGCACGGGCCTTTAATGTCATGCTGAGCCGGACAGGAGGACCAACTGTATTACTGTATTAATGTATTACTGTATACGCTGGAGCTAACCTCACTCCTCCTGTGTGTCCAGACTACACAGAGCTGGCCATGGGCACGGTGATGCAGACCCAGGCCATCCCCTTCACCGGCCCCATCTCCCTGCTGGTCAGCCAGCTACGCAGCCTGGCTGGTGGGTCCTCACACTAGAGCTCTGGCTCCTGTTCTTCTCAGTCTCTCCCATTTTGTGTGTGTGTGTGCGTGTGTGTGTGTCGCTCTCACTTTTGCCGTCTCTCTTTCTCTATCTCGCTCTGTCTCCCATTCTCTTGCTCTCTCCCTCTCCCAATTCAGATAACTTTATTGACATGGAAAGTGTACATTTACATTGCCAAACTTAAAATAAGATGCAATAAATAAATACCAATGTAGATGGAGGAAGTGAGGTCACTCTCTCTCGTGTCACCACTGGTAGAGTAAGAAACCAGCCAGACACATGATTAATTTGGTGAGATGAGTCCCTCCTCCTCCTCACTCTGCTGTGGTCCTACCAGGAGACGTGGAGCAGGTGGAGGGGTCTGAGAAGATCACCGTGAAGATCTTCAAGAGCATCACGCTGGTCCACGAGGCAGGCATGGTGGTCCTGGAGGTAAGCATGTAATGCATGCAAACACACACGTGTGCATACACAGGAGAAATTAAAATTAAAAAACGTGATCCGAACGAAGATCTGAATATTCAAATATTCAGGCTCAGCACTAACACACAAGCACGTACACACACACACACACACACACACACATATGTATACACACACGCACACCATGTCCTAGCACTGTATATATTTATATACTATATATGTAGTAACCTGATGTATGTGAATGTGTGTTCTCTGGTTCCAGTGGGTAGCCAACCCGCTCAATGATATGTACGCCGATGCGGTTACCACTGTAATCCTGGAGGTCCAGTCCAACCCTAAGGCCCAGAGATGTCAGTCCCCCCGGAACACACACACACACACACACACACACACACACAACTGCTGCGTCCACAAGAATCCACATTTTACATGACAGCTGTTTTCGATTCAAGGCCAATTTCCTCAACACACACATCATTGGAATAAATAAATGTTGAATATATTTTTATTTTGTGTGTGTGTGTGTGTGTTTCCAGTCATTGATGCCAAGAAGGAGGGCGTGGACATCATGATGTTTCTGGAGCGGTTGGAGCTCATGCTACAGTAAGTCTGGGCAACACTGGTCTCACCAGTCTGAAGGCAGACAAGCTCAGATTTGGGTGAACGGGGCGTTTCACCCAGATCTGATTTGCCATTGTTAAATGGTGAACGCTCAAGATTATAGAGATATTTTCTTGTACAATCTCTTCTCTCCGTCTGTTCCTCCTCTCTCCACCCTCTCCTCCTCTCAGGGACATGTTCGGCGGAGACTGCGTGCATTTTAAAAACAAACAGCTGAGTGTGACGGTGGATGGCTGCACGGTCCACATCGACCCGGTGACGCGCGTAAGTAGAGACCACAAAGGAGCTGCCTGGATGAGGTTCAGGGGTCGCCACCCCTGTCGTTCTAAACATCTGAGGGCTGAATACTTCCAGAGCTTCTAGCTTGGGATGTGATCCTATATCCCTTTATAAAATGTCTGTTTACTCTCCTTGGTAGTACAGCGTTGTCAATCACCCGGGTTTCACCGGCGATGGTTCAGGTGGTTTTAATTTTGCTGTGTTTTTATTTATCTTTTCCCTATTTATATCTCGGCTTGACCTTTGATCCTGCACAGGTGGTGGTATTCGAGGAGGGGGGCACCGACGACGAGACCTTCAGGGAGATGGTGGACGTGGCCGTCCAGAGGCTCTACGACGCCCTTAACCCCGTCTTCTGATGTCAGCGCGGGATAGTGGGCAGTCACTGTGTAGCCAGTTAGCACTGGCAATACTGGTGTCGAAACCACCTCCTCCACCTCATTCCAGTCTGTTCAGCGGTTGCCTTGTCAAACAAAGATGGATTCTTTGTTGAAACAAAATGGTTCCAAAGGAATCACAGTGGCCAGCAGCTTTTGTACGTTTTTTTGTCTGTAAAAATGTTTTGTTGTTTTTCTATGAGAATAAAAGATCAGTGGCCAAGAATAGACGATCTTCCAGTCATTTAGATTTCACCTCTCCGAGCGTTACAACAGTACTGCGTCTGTTGTACTGCTGTTATGAATCAATCTTCCTCTTTCCCTTCTGGGAAATTTTGAAACAATTCACTAAACATGTGACTGTTATAAACCGGATCCAAATGGACCAGCATGTCTTGTCTTACAATACACAGATGAGTACTTCTGTGTTGGAAGTCCTGGCTGTGTTTTCTTTAAAGGGCCCCTATTTTAACACCAGGTGTGAGTGGGATTAGCCATTGCAAGCTGTTTCAAAATTATGATATCGCTACCCTCTAGTGACAATTCACAATTTTGAAAAGCCTTGTATCAGTAATCACACCTGGTGGTAAAATAGGGCCCTTTAATATCCAGCTACACGCTGACCCGATCCAAACAGACCCAGAATGAAGTGTAGTGTTATATGATCCAGTGGTCAGTTTGTTCTGTATCACATGGTTTGACACCGGTTAACAGGTCATGAGGACTTCTGGCTTTATTTTTGTTAAAATGTGTATATTGGTTTTGAATATATTATATATGTAAGCTTTGGTGAAAGGTGGAAGCTTTCATCCAAAGTGTCTTAAATATTTAATGTGCTCAATCAGAAAGACTAAATGCTTCTAATTTTCCCTATTGGCACACAAATACTATAAACAAAGTACAAACAACAGATTTTATTTTAAAAACATTGCCAAAAAAAGTAGTTTCCCCAATATGACACAACCCTGCCTACGTTGCCAACGTCTGCATAGACCACCTGACGACAGAAAAGTGAGTGATGATTAAAATACATCAGACAGTAACTGGCATGTGGGTGTGGCCACTAGGGCAGGGGAATGAGGAGATAACAGATGGCACCAATCAAAGTCCAGAACAGACAGATTATTATTATACTCTTTCAACAGCTTTTATCGTTATGACATAACACATGGTGGAGCCCTCTGACCCACACAGCATAACAACATAGGTTCTGGTACGGGTCGTAGGACTACTTTAAAAGACATGGAGGTAAATAAATGACAGGCGTTTTCATGTGAGCAGGCCTTTAGACGCAACGTTGTCGTCACGTTGCATGTGGAAAAAAAACATCAGTGCATGGTGCTGTGACCTATAGGCCTATGCGCATGCATTATGAGACGTGTGTGTGGAGTACGAAAAGTAAAATACGTTTATACCCCCAGGTACATTATTGGATGGTTTATACAAGATGGTAACAGTAGAAATAACACAGGAATAAATGGTGTGAAAAGTGGCGTAGTATTCCCAATATGGCGTCGTAGTTAAAGGAGCAGTTTGAAGCTTTCAAATGCTTATTTTTAGTGTACTGCCTCTGACACAACACCGGACACACACACACACACACACATGAATCAGCACCCAAGTATCGTGTAAACATCGAATCGGGAGATAAGCATATCGTTCCAGCTCTAGTGGTTGGGGTTTTGGCCTCCCAGCAGAAAGGCTATGGGTTTGAACCCCAATGTCCACCTTGACGCAGCCTAACCCCATACATGGCTTCTCCTTAAAGCTTAAGCTGCTTTGGATAAAAGCATATGCTAAATGACTAAATAGTGCAACAACGTGAACACAGATACATCGTACCTGAGAATGATACCCCGTGGTGGAAGAAGTACTCAGATCTTTTACTTCAACACACTGTAGAAATACTCTGTTACAAGTCAAAGTCCTGCATTGAAAAATGTTACTTAGGTAAAAGTACAAAAGTATCAGCATCAAAATATACTTAAAGTACCAGTAGTAGTCATTATGCAAAATGGTCCATTTCTAAATCATTTATATTAGATTATTGGATTATATTTATTGATAAATGAATGTGTTGATTGCTTTAATGTTGCAGCTGGTAAAGTGGGAATATATTTTATATATTACTTTAAATACTGCTGGATATTCCTCCTGGGGACCAATAAAGCATTGTTGATATAATAATATAATGTATTTATCGATTATATGTTCTATTGTTAATCTGGGTCTGCAAAGAAACTAGTAACTAAAGCTGTCAGATAAATGTAGTGCAGTAAAAAGTACAATAAGTAAAGTACAAGTACCTCAAATATGTACTTAAGTACAGTACTTAGTAGAGTAAAATGTACTTAGTTACTTTCCACCACTGATGGTACCACAGATACACTTAGCAAGACCGTGTAGACAGAGAAACGGCCCCGTTTTACCCTCCAAAATATAGCTTCGTCAATTCTACCCTCAAAGTCCCTTCTTTTGAATTCTTGCATGACTAGAGAAATGTAATTTTTCTGCTTCTCTCTGTAATACTGACCATGCTTCTGTCAAAACCAAACAAACCAAGTGGTATCGCTGTTAAGCTTGGCTTTATGGGCATTATTATAGCATGGCATTATGGGTAACTCTCGGTGTGACCACAGGCTCAAACTAACAGACTGGGGTAGTATTCCCTCACTAGAAAGAGACTTATATGGCTTTGATTTCCACTATGTTAAAAAACATAATTTTTTAGGCTTCTGTTAATGTGATATAAAATGCGTGAAAACAGATTTGAATCCTGAAATATTACCACTGCTTACAGGGTCTTTATGTTCACTGCTAAAAATGTGTTTGCGTTAGTTCGTTTTTTCTTGTAAATCGAAAAATTAGAAGAGATTCAATCCCGTGTCATAGTTTGCAACTTTTACTTTAAAATGACCGATGTGTAGTGACTCCTAAACACTCCCCCCCCCCCAAAAAAAAATTAAAAATGTCAGACTCAAATTTCAGCCAACCTGAAGCCAGAGTGTTTGGCCTCATCGTTTCCCAGGTGCCCCAGCAGCGGCCCCTCCCTGTCTCTCAGCACTCTGTTTCCTTGCTGTGGATGCGTTTCTGCCGCTGCAGCCTGAACGACTGCGCCTTGTCGCTACGTCCGGCCACGGCGTGCTCCGTCAGGTCCTCAAAAGAGCGTGCCTCGCCAGTGTGCCCCCCCGCCCCCCTGGAGAAGAAGGCCTTCTCCAACACGTCCTGGTCCTGGTGGGGGTCTAGCCCCGGGTCTTCCTGTATGGTGGCCATGATGTGGGGGCTGTCCAGCGGGGCTAGGCCGGGCGTGGAGAGCGAGGGAACGTGCGATTGGCCCGGCGGAGGCAGGAAAAGGGCGGGGCTAGAGAAGGACGGGGTGCTGGCCTGCTGGGGTCCGGAGGGGAGGTGGAAGCGGTATCCCGAGGAGGGGTGGGGGAGGGGTTTGAAGATCTGCATGGAGGCCGGCTCCAGGCTGCTCAAGAGCTCTGCGTTCTGGAGACCGGGGGGGGAATCAAAGGTTAAAGGTCAAAGGTAAAACAAAAAAAATGTAGTTATGTTTATGGGAAAATATTACTTTTTCTCTTCGTTCATTAATTTCTGGACCAAGTGGGTCAAATATGGAAGTCCTCCCCTGACATAACTTTCATCGCTTTCATAGCGCTCCCAAAATGACTTCTTACATTTTTAACCCTAACCCTAACCCTTACATTTTTTTAAATCTGCGGTCGGCAGAGGAAGTACAACTGCTTTTGTCATGATGTATGATCTGTAATATAAACTGCTGTCCCAAAATAAGATAAAGAATGAAAAAAACTAAAAACGCTGATGAAGGACGTGATGATACTCACGCTGGGGAAGAACATGGACTTGTTGTTCTGCTCAAACTGCCTGTCGAGCTTCTTGTCCTGCGGAGGAACACAATGACACAATCATGAAGAGAGCCTATAGTCTGGTCAGATTCATCTGTACAGCCCTTCATCACACTTACCGTCTTAAAGGGCTTCACAGCCCACATTAGACAACATCCACCTAACCCTTAGCCTCTTGAGACCATCCCGACCTCGCAAGCTCACATTCAGTTTCTCCCTGGAGATCGGTGTGCCCAGGCTTCAGGTTTGCTAATTGGTCGGAACCACATTGGTCCTATGAGGAACTACTGGCAGCTACGAGCGTGGTTTAGGTGTGACCAACTATGTCTATGGATGTGGTAACTGTTTGTTCGAAAACAACAATGGCGGCTCCTAAAGAGGTTAGCGTAGAGGCTGCTATAGCATCAGTAGTTATATCTGAACTGGAGAGTATTTCTTAATTGAAATAAGAGCAAAGAACGGCACTGAAGAAACCACTAAAACATAGGGAAGCATGGTTGACGGGTGTTCTAGCCTAAAGGTTCGGCTTGGGTTCGATTCCCAGATGTCCACAACCTACCAGGAGGCATCCATGAGCGAGATACCCTAACCTCCTACCTGCTCCTTACTGACATGAATCTGGAATCACTGTAAATCGCTTTGGATAAACTACAGGTGATGGCCGGATCAAAACCACCCACTCACCACACAGTGGACCAGGATGCTGAGCGGGACCCAGAAGATGAGGGAGAAGCCCACCACGGAACCCACGATGTTGTCCGCCAGGAACTTGCCAAACGTGTTGATGTCCAACTTGTCGATGAAGTCCCATAGACGCTCGATCACATCCTGGACCTGCTTCATACACTTCCCCTGGAAAACAGCACAGGGAGAGAAACCACATGACGCAGCTCTAGCCAATCACGGATCACCCTGAGATATGCCAACTAATCACGGATCACCCTGAGATATAACAACTAATCACGGATCACCCTGAGATATAACAACTAATCACGGATCACCCTGAGATATAACAACTAATCACGGATCACCCTGAGATATAACAACTAATCACGGATCA
>JAOPJH010000080.1:6012518-6027165 GCA_027122575.1 Merluccius polylepis
GACCAGGTAGTTGAGGGTATTGTGAGACCAGGTGTGTGTGAGACCAGGTGTGTCTGACTGACCAGGTAGTTGAGGGTATTGTGAGACCAGGTGTGTGTGAGACCAGGTGTGTCTGACTGACCAGGTAGTTGAGGGTGGTGCTCTCCTCCTCGCGGCCCATGTTCTTGAAGAAGCGGTGGTCGGCCACCAGGAGCAGGGGGCAGGTGTTCTTCTTGTGGTCGTACACCTGCCTCTTCTCTCTGCTGCGAACCTCTGCCGGTCACAAGAGGTCATTATAGGTTATAAATGTAAAGTCAGATGTACAAAAATACATAACAATATAAACACAAGGAATCGTGATTTGTGTAGTGATGTTGAAACTGTTGGAAATAGCATCCATAGCAAGGGTCTGTTATTCATAGCAGCGATCTGATATTCAGAAATAACAGACCGTAGAATGCCGTAACTGACCAATCACAATCAGGTATTCAACTATGTAACAACCTACCATGGTCTTCTTCCTGCTCCATCTCCGCCCTCGCCCTCATGTTGTCCGGTAGCGGGTGCCTGGGGTCGGGGCGCACAGAGCCGCAGACGTTGGGTTGGGCCAGCCTGCTGATGTTCCGGATGTCCCCCGAGCGATACACCAGCAGACGGCCATCGGGGGGCGCTTTGGTGAACCTCCACAGAGGCTGAGTGAGAGGGGGGGAGAGGAGAGAGGAGATGGGAGGAGAGAGGGAGGAGACAGGACGAGAGAATGAGAAAGAGGCGAGAATTGTATATTCTATACACCTTATTATCATTTCCCTACAGCATTCCTAGGGGTGTGACCCTAGGGGTAAACTAAACTATGTATTTGCACAACCCATTTCATCTTCACATTTCCACCAAGTAAAATACACTTATATTCATGTACACACATATATTCATATATATTAATTCATTCATTCATTCATTTCATTCATTTTTTTGCCTCTCCAAAATGTTTTGTGCCGGTGAAAGGGGTACTAATATCTTCGGGGTACATTACAACAGTAAAAATAGTTTGAGAACCACTGCTAGATACATATATACTGTGTGTTATACTACTATAGTATTATAGTAGTATAACACACAGTATGTACCGTGTATTATACTACTATAATACTATAAAAACGTGTAGCGGTGTGGCGCAGGCCAGGTGGTACCTCCAGGTTGTACTCTGCCTCGTGGGTCAGGATGCGGGCCGAGAACTCATCTCCATCCATATGGGCCTGGACGCGAGAGTTCTCCTCACCTGGAAGTGGAACGCCTCCGGGTTAACAGGGCAGCGAGCGCGCGGCCGGTGATGTCATTTCCTGTGTCGCTATCGTTTTCGAGATGCTAGCTAACCACCATTCATGAGATATTTTTTGTAGCTTTTATTATACTATTTTCATTTCTGTATACTATCTTCCCGTCTGGGGTTAATAAAGTAGGCTACATCATATCTTAACTTATCTTATGATGGACAAGGAGCACTTTTCTACCCACACACACACCTTGACATTTACCAATAATGTACATTTGTACTATAGGCCTATTGTTCCTCTCTAAACCCCCACTCAAAGTGCTTCACAACAAATGCCTAGAAGTCTTTACATTCACACAGTACTGACGACTTGCGTCAGACATGCAAGCGTAGAACCCGCAAATCAGGTGGTTAGGTGTCTTGCTCAAAGCCCCTCCCCCCTCTCCATGATTGGATGAGCCCTCTGAGTGACACGTGTCCTTACCAATGACATGTCCCGTGAAGTAGTTCTGTTTGTTGACCTCATAGCCTCGCTCCTGCCCGTCGCCGTCGACGACCACGACCTTGAAGTCATCTGTGAATAGCTCTGTGTTGGTCCGCAAGTACAGCTTGAAATGCCTGGAGAAATGGTACGGTGGTCTGTTATTTACATTTACATTTAGGGCATTTATCAGACGCTTTAGTGAGTCCAAAGTGAGTTACCTATAAGTATATTTGTTAAAGTGCAACAGCAAATCGCTATCAGTAGAGTAAGGATTCCCCAAGAACGAGTTTCAAGCACACCCAATTGCTAAGTTAACCCATTGTTAACAGAGATAAGTGCGAAAATACTAAGCGCAGAATATCAAAGTAAGAGCCAGGACAGACAAACACAGAATAATTGCAAAGTTGTTGTTTTTTATTAGTGGGAGGGGGGTAGTAGAGGCAGGATGCTAAGCGGGGTCCAGGTGAACTCTGAACAGGTAGGTCTTGAGTCTCTTGCGGAAGCAGGTGATCCATTAATGGTACGGTCCCATAATGGTACGGTCCATTTATGATGATGATACAGTATCTAGGAGGCTGTGTTGTGGCTGCGTGGGTCAGTACGTTAATACACGTGTAATAAGGCAGTATAGTGGTTAGGGTGTTTGACTCCCAGCTGAAGGGTTCTACCTGTAGGCATCCTTGCCCAAGATGCCTAACTCTGTATACCTGCTTCTTAATGACATGTATCTAAAGATATGTAATAATTTGTGTCGCCTAATAGATTAAAGCTTAATGACTAAATAGTAATAAATAATGATCTTTTTCAGTAAGGTCAGGCATATGTCCATCATGTCCACAGCCAAACTTGTAAGCAAGAAGCCCTAACCCCTACCCACTCCTCAATACTGCGGTCAGGCCAGCCTCCACTTGGAAAAGCACGATCAACAGCCCCCACGTTGTTTTGAGGTACGCGTAGATGCTAGGCATTACGGTAAGAGCGTGTAAGAAATGATTTCAAAATAAAAGCAAAGTTCCGGTGAACTTGATAGGATCCGGTGAATGTGCTTTCACATACATTCAATACATCAGTCAGTAGCCTATGTCTGCCAATAATGAATGAATGCATAAATTAATTAATTAATAAATAAATACATACACATAAACAAATAAAATAATAATAATAATTAAATAAAACATACAATGAATAATAATAATAATAATAATAATAATAATAATAATAATAATAATAATAATAATAATAATAATAATAATTACCACTTGCAAACTGGCTTGAAAATTGAGGCTTTCTCATTTCAATTGTGTAAATAATTAGTTAAATTTAATAATAAAGAATACATTTTCTGATGTGTAATTTCAAAGATAAAGCCCTCTAAACGGTCAAGAAACTCTGTTCCTCCTAAATTTAGATTGACATTAAACGGAATAATAGCTTCAGAATAATAGCTGACCACCTCAGTCTCATTCTGTTGTGGAATTTCAAAATTAAAGCCCTCTAAACTGTCATGTATAGAAACTTTGTTCCTTCTAAATGCAGATTAGTATTAAAAGGAAACCCCCTGTTTTTGTGAAATCCTTACTCTACTGATAGCGGTTTAGTGTTGCACTTTCTCCTAACAAATTCCACATCAGAATGAGACTGAGGTGGTCAGCTATTATATTGAAATGAAACTGGTCCATGAAAACAGGGAGTTTCCTTTTAATGTCAATCTAAATTTAGGAGGAACAAAGTTTCTTGACACATGACACATCAGAAAATGTTTTGTTTATTATTAAGTTTAACCAATTAGTATGAAATGAGAAGTATCTGAAATACACAGGCCTTCTCATTCCAATGACTGAAATGACTGTGTATCTGAAATGACATGTGGCTGATGACTTCATAAATGGCAGCCTAGTAATGCGCCTACTTGCAGGGGCGGGGCGTAGGCCTCCCTACCTGTGCAGGGCGCTGAAGCTGACGAGCCGTTCCAGGTGCGTCTGCATCTGTGTCCGGGTGTCGCGCCGGCGCACGGAGTGAGCCTGGAGGCTGGAGAGGGGCAACACGTCGAAGTCCGTCAGGGCGGCGCGTAGGGTGGCTGTGTTTAGAGAAAGGTTGTGGTTATCCACCACCTCCTCTTCCTCTATCTCCTCGTGATGGTGTTGTTGGTCAATGAATGCGTCTGAGTCAGTTCCACTGATTGAATTGACCAATTATATCGACCGAGAGTCCCAGACCTGACCAACGCTGGACTAACAGCAGACTGGTACTGTTAGAGACTAGTGCCATACATTGACACCAAAACATGTAGTTCAAGAAGGCTTGTTTGCATTGTGGTATTTGGCTTTGAATCCATGGCATGGCTGAGAGACATAGGTTATCATTTGCTTGGGCCTTGCATGCCCACATATTCTCCCCCACTCTCTCTACCTGTCACTCTCTCACTCTATCCATCTCTAATCTCTCCTTCTCTCTCACTCTCCCTCTCTCTCTGTATCCATCCATCTCTTAATCTCTCTCCTCCCCTCTCTCCCTCCCCTGTCCGTCTGTCTGTCTGTCTGTCTGTATCTCTCTCTCTCCACCTCGTGTGTTATCACAACAATGCGACTTCACGCCACAACTTTCCTTGGCCATTGGCCCACTGCTGTTACATCACCCAGTACAAAAAACACAACCACTAAAAAAGACTTTTAAAAAAGCCCAGTTGAATATTATACCGTATTCAGTGTAGTGGTCCACCCCGGCGGGCGGGGTCCTGGCTCCCTCCGCCAGGACCCCCCAGACGGCGGGCAGCAGTAGCACCAGCGGACCCATGTCGTCCCGGACCTCAGAGACCAGCTGGAGGTAGACACTGGTCCTTCCCCCGGACCTGAACCACACTGGACCACGGGCAAAGCAAAAAGGTCCCTCTTTTTTCTTTAATGAGTCTTTGCCATGAGGAGTCAATGAAGCCTCATGGATGAATAGAGAGCAGCGCCGCCATAACCAAACCTAAACTAAACCTTTGTTATGTTGAGGCAGCGAAGCGAGGGAGGGAAAGGAGAAAAAAAACTTAAAAAAAAAAAAAAAAGTCCGTCCCCCCTCACACACACACACACACACACACACAAACACATGAATCACACACACACACCCGGAAGTAGTGGAAAGCAGACTTATAGGAAGTGATGAAAAGTTAGCTAGCCGCTACAGGTTGTGTTCAGGGTAGTCTATGTCAGCCCAGGGGAACACTGGTAAGACTAGTCTACCTAAGCCCAGGGGGGGGAAGGGGGACTGGTAAGACTAGTCTATATAAGCCCAGGGACTGGGAAACCGGAGTGACATCTGCGCTGGTCTATTTTTAAGACCCGGGTCCGAGTCTCTCCGTGACTCACTCGGAGACATGGACAAGTGACAACAAAACGTCACATTACGAACAAAAAAATACATGAAGAATGAGCCGTTTGGGTACCGGTACTGCAGGTACCGGTCGACACGTATTTTTGGGGGGAACATTATGCCGGCAACGGATCTTTATTTAGCCTTTATGTTGGCAGAAGTGGCGCCGGAAGGACGGCTGAGATCCAACGGATTGTTGGACATGCGTGCGGTGTGGGCGGGGTCTCCCTCCGTTACCGGCCGGTGATTGGCCGGCGACGGGCGAGACGGTGCCGCCCCTTTGCACGTTCGAGTAAAACCATTGGCCCGTCACGGAGGAAGGTCCCGCCTACTGGGAGCCCATCCAATTCGTGACTGCCTCTTCACAAACACACTGAATTATTAACTATGACATGAGCATTATTAATGTTTACTGTGTACGGTGAACGCTGAACGGTGTAGGCACCCCTGTCATTGTTTTAATGTAGCCCTTAATTACAGTTAGTCTGAAAGGGCTTTACAGGTCATGTACCTGACACCCACCTAACCCTAGAAATAGAGGAAAAATCTCCCTTTGTTATCTAGGAAGAAACCTTGAGAGTGGGGGGGGGGGAACCCTCCTTCCAGGGAGGGTTAGGGGTGTAATGGGCGCCATAATTCACACGTCGTAATATTACAAGCAGACATTTTAGGTAAAGTAATGTAATAATGATTTTCATCATTTAAGTTACCGTTAAACATTTGTGCATCAAATTTATTCAGCTGTAAGCCATTGATAGAAATATCTTGAATTCCCAATTCGCTGTTCCTCTATAGATTCGCATTAGCAAATACACACTAGTGTAGTTGAGCTATAGGGATAAAACTGTAGGCTGTAATGAAGTGTGACAATAAAGGTTAATACCCATGGTATTCTGCTGAAGAAAACAATAGAAAAGTATACACAATATTTTCACATGATTTATAAAATGTTTTTATTCATATGACATGAATGTGACATGAGACATTTTCACAAGGCTGCAGGAACTAATCAAATATTGGCAAAAGAAAAACAAAAGTAAAAAAAACAAAAACACGAACCCAATAACCAATAGTGATCACCAGGCGAACCAAACACCTTTTCACGTGCACAAGCCCTTAATGACTACAGATCCGAACGACTGGAAAGGGTGCTAATGTAACTGGCTTCCACGACAGTGTAGTCAGCTTTTAAATAAAAACAGAAGAAGAAAAACAAAAAACAGGCATGCATGTTGGTCTCTTATCACCTCGGGTTTTTGGTCTTCAAAGTGTCCCCGTTTTCTGGACATGCTGAATTTCAAAGTGTCTGCCTTCTCGTTAAAAGCGCTTGCTGAAAGCGGGGCGTTAAACGTCACCACTGGTTTGAAAAACGTGTATGTCGGGGGTTCTTAGAGTCACAAAGCAAGGACATGTGTCCGTTTTATACCCAGAATGCAATGTATTGCCGTTCAACTGTTCACATTCCCATGAAAGCGCACCAAAGCAACCCATACACACCCACATACCAAACTATAACTTTCGTGACAAACCCAGACACTGGATGAAGCTAGTAATACAACTATAATCTACTGCAAGGGGAAGGGCCGAAATACAGGAATGGCAAACATTACTTTTATTTATTTATTATTTCATTTTTTCACCCCCCTCAAAACCAAAAGAGCCGAGTGTTTCAGACAGTAAACGATTAAAATTTTAAGATGCAGAGGCCGGTGTTGACAACTGACATTTGGGACCATTATCATGTCAAGTGGAACAATAAGGAATGAAGGAGTGTAAAAAGACTTTTTTTCTCTTGTAGTTCTTCACGGAGACCGCTAGGGGGCGCTTTAGTTATTCTGCCTGGGCCTGCTCGGGCTCTTCTGGCGGGTTGTCAGTGCTGTCAGCTGTCCATAGCTGTAAACAACAAACACACAGGAAGTTATCATAGGTGCCGAAGGAAAGTGTAGCAAATCGTCGTTAATTTGGAAATCAATTGCAAGGCCAGACTGACATTCACTGCGAACGTGAATATCTCACGAGGCTAATGTTACTGGGTAGCTCAACATAAGTATTACACACACACACACACACACACACACAGCCTCACCGTCAGGTTGTCTCGGAGCAGCTGCATGATCAGGGTGCTGTCCTTGTAGGTGTCCTCAGCCAGGGTGTCCAGATCCGTGATGGCGTCGTCAAACGCCTGCAGGCACAAAACGCACACGACTCAAAAATTCACATCCAAACCATTACATAACCCTCGGCTACTTTGTAATGTAAGCAAGCGGCATCTATTCATAATAGGGCTGCAACTTATGATTATTTCAGTCGAGAGAGAGACAGAGACGGAGACGGAGACGGAGACAGACCTGTCTGGCTAGGGTGCAGGCCTGCTCTGGGTCGTTCTGGATCTCATAGTAGAAGACGGAGAAATTGAGTGCCAGGCCGAGGCGAATGGGGTGGGTGGACTTCAAGCTGGCCTTGCCGATTTTCAATGCGTTCTCATAGGCGCTCTGGGAACATTTTATCGTCTCTGCGCACACACACACACACACACACACACACACACACACACACGTCATTATAATTAATCGCATACATTTTTTATAATCGATTAATTGTTTAAGTCATTATATATTATTAAGTACAAATACTATACATTTGCTGCTTGATGCTTCAGAAATGTAAATGTTTGGTTCATGGATCATAATAAAATGAAAACTTTAGTTTTTCTTGGCTGACATCACTTTGGACTGTTAACTCTTTGCAATGTGAATAAGGTGCTTGCACACTGCACCCAACAAACACCAACATTGTGTTGGTGTTAGTCGGGCCAGTGTGCAAGCACCTTATTCACATTGCAGCTAAAAGCATTTGTGATGTCACAGGTTGATCGGCGGCGGAAGTAGGACATTTGTGTTTCTCTCACCTTTCTTTGCGTCTTCAGGCTCGACCTCGGCCAGGTATCTGAAGTAGTCGCCCTTCATCTTCAGGTAGAACACCTGGCTCTCGGCGCTGGACAAATCCTTTTCGTCGTCACCCGCTTTGATGAGATAGTTGTTCAGCAGCTCCTGGGAAACGGAGCATTGAGAACACAACTTTAAAAAACGGTGCTTAAAAAAAGGTAGGTAAGGCTGAAAACTACAACTTGACCTGTGTTGTGGTTGGCTGTGCTGTATGAGTCAATGACAATTTAGATTTTAGACCACTCCCGGCTCATTCCTGACCAATCAGGGTGGTTCAGGGAATCCATCTTGCCTGTCAATTACGTGCACGAGTAAATACAATACTTCTCAATAGTGGAGCAACATAAGGAGCGAGGGAGCGTTAATAGGCCCTACGGCAGCCTCGAGTTGCCTTCAATCCTCAATTTGACCTCCCCGCCAGGAAGCGGGGTAGGGAGGGAGATTGTTCTGCTGCTGCAATACAGCAGGAGTGGGGCTGGACAGTGTCTGGTGAGGAAGGCCAGAAACTAGGGAGGTGAGGGCCCATCATGTGTCTGGATCTACAAGGTCCTAGCATAGCAGATCCCACCACCTCATCGTAGAGGCGTCTGCGACCCGTTCACCAGACACACAGCGGGTCACCTCCATTTCTAAAACGGGTAGTCCCGTTCCTTGATTTTAATAAGCTCGAAGCCTTTGTAAATAAAACACCTGTGGCCACATATTGTTTGTATTAATGCGCCTGTATGCTAAAGCCGACCATTTTCCTGTCTTGAGGAACTATATTGCTTGGCCGAAGAATGATGATTTGTTTTCAATAAATGTTCGCATTTTATGTTGCTATGCGTTTATTTTGTGAAATCTTAGGTTGTCTATAGTATCTGTTTTCTAAAAGCAATAAGCCACTTGAGGCCGTGATTTACAGTGATTTTAGAACAGCTAGGGGGCGTTGTTAGGCACCGTGCTCTGTTTAGGCAAAGGCTACTCTGCCCTCAACCCTGCTCTCGACTCTCTCCAGTTGTATTTTTGAAACTAGGTTATGCAGCACTACAACTTTTTTTTGCGGCTACTCCAATTTTGATTGTATGCTTTGATTGTCCTTCTCAGCCTCAGTTGTAAGTCGCTTTGGATAATAAAAGCGTCTGCTAAATGATTAAATGTGAATGCACATTATCTACTGGTAGTGGTATCCATCAATGTCATCGCTATAGAAACAAAAACCCAAACCCAAAAGCAGTCAGTAAAGAGACAGTGTTGTACCCAATAGTATGTGCCATATACTTAAAATAGCAGCGCAAAATAGGGCAGCCTCCAAACCGTGTCACTCCTGCACCAACCAAAGCTCAAGGCGGCATGCATGATGGCAGAAAAATGGAAGAGACGCTTTTATTTCCAAAAAAGGAATTAAGACAGGACTTCCGGTTGGGGTGGTGGGGGCACTCAAAGAGACAACACTTACGGTTTTACGGTTATCCAATCTCTCATATGGCCCCTATAGTGGCGGTGGTGGTGGTGGTGGTGAAGCCACTGTAAAACACTTCAGTTACGTAATCCCAGCCATTCTCACCACTCAACCCCCCTCTCTTCTCTGCATCGAAACACGCTCTACCAGACAGATGGCTGGGGGCAACTGGAGTGCATAGATGGACGAGCTGGCCTGCATGTTTCTGGACGACGCACGTGTCGAGAACACAGGCGGCTGTAAAGACTATTAAGGCGTGGCTTAACCTGCCATTTGATGGAAAAATATTAATGCAAGGAATAAACCGCGACAGGCCTTCCCGTTATTGGAAAACAATGTACGACAGGGGGGTGATGCGGCCGAGGTTCAGCTTACCACCGCCAAATTACCAGAGTGGTGGAATTTTTTTTTTACGTCGAGATTTTACATCTTGCCCGACATCTTAGTTTGTTTTTACTTCGCGCCACTCCACTCTTGAAACCCTGGCGAAACCATTATGTGTCGACTTAAAATGACGTTAGATTCAGGCGGATACGTTGGTCTCTAGTGATTGGTTAGGGAACATCAAATCCCCCTCCCTCACGGAAATCGGTTAGAGCGGAGGCAATGTCAGACAGACGATGGAAATGGAGAGTAACGAGTTGACAGTTCTGTCTCATATCAGGCTAAGACTGCACAGGAATGTCCGCTGAAGGTGCTGTACTGTAGGCGAGGTGATTGAAGGGTCCATTGTTGACAGGAAGGGGCTGAATTTCATTTCTTTCTCACCCAAAACACACCTGGGGCCAGAAGGCCGGTTGCAGCCATGTGTTCATAAACACCCTCAGCACCACCGCACACGCACACACACTTTCCCATTCACCTTGGAAATTCCTTGGATTCTTTGGAAATTAGGACTTACTGGCAAATGGTTTTGTTCCAACATGACGAACACCACCCATCTGGTGTCCAGGGAGATTAAAACAAATGCTACGGCATTTATGCCCCCCCAACATTACATTCCAGCCCCGTGGCTCCAGGCAGCTCTGTAACGGCTCCTGGACACTCGAACCATGAAGACCCCCCCCCCACACAATGGGGCTGCAACGATTAGTCGATAGACAGAAAAAACATCGAATAACTTTTTTTTTAACAATTAATTGTTCAGGGTCATTTATCAAGTACAAATACCAAACATTTGCTGCTGGATGCTTCAGAAATTCAAATGTTTGGTTCATGGATCATTATATAAAATGAATACTGATTGCGATCGGTCGTCATAATAAACCACCGTGTCACCATGTAGACTATGACCGTCTTCCTTGTTTTTTCACATGACAAACAAGGCAGGAAAACACGTCTGGAAATGTGACTTGCGGCAGCTCGTTGAGATCCACACTCTTTGTATTTGTACGGATCGAGCCCGTTCATTTCCTTTATTTTGTTGAAGTAGTGCTCCTTTGCTGCCTTGTTGAGTTTCTCTCGGTAAGGCATCTTGCACTTGATCTTGGTCCATTTGTGGTTTTATTCTCTGTTGATTTGTGTTGTGCATTTTGAAAAGCCTGTTGACTTTTGCCATTTATTTTACATACGCCCATTGCACCCCGTTTTAAAACCCTAAAATCGCCACTGGATATGCACCAAGCCGTCATCAGTTTTATTAATGAACCAACTTTCTAAGCTTTAGTTTTGTTCAAGATCTAGGTCTAATGGTGTAATGTTAAAGATCGCAGTAAGTGCTCCACAGATATTGAGAGTCATTTTCTGTAAAATGTCCGGTGTAATCGGTAACACCGGTGTTGTCACAAGTACATTAACCGGTGTAAAAAGGTCCTCACCGTGGCATCCCTAGTGTCCACCAGTAGAAGACTGTGGTTGTACTGGGCAGCTCCCAGTGTCCACCAGTAGAAGACTGTGGTTGTACTGGGCAGCTCCCAGTGTCCAACAGTAGAAGACTGTGGTTGTACTGGGCAGCTCCCAGTAACTGAAAGTACATTATGCTTTGTTGTACTGGGCTTAGAAATTAAATCCTTGTCAAATCCGATCCGCTGTATAGAAACTTCCATTTAACCACCAGTTGTGTGCATGTCCATACACGTCCCTCAGCAAGCATGCCAACAACTATAGTTCACCTACTGCCTCCAGTGCTGAAGCAGCAACAGTGGCTCCTGTGGAGGTGGTGTGTAGTGAGTGAGGATCTGGACCAGAACCAATCCAGAACAGACTCGACCAGAAGGACTAGCTGCCTGGGGCCTCTTCACTGGCAAGCTGGTGCTTGGAGTAGACATTCCTTGACAAGGTAGTGGTGAGAAAACCATTTACGGCAGTACGGATGTGTTTGTGTTGTTCATTAATAATGTCACGTTTAATTACAGGCTGCGTTTTCACCAAAAGCAAACCACACCCGGTTTCGCCATGTAACCGTACTTCTACATAAGCTTTGACATGATGACTTTCATTACTACTGAACTACTGACTAATATGTGAATCATCTTAATTGCCATTTGCAATAATTCATATGAATCATAGTTTTCTGTTGCATTAGAATTTGCCTGTAGACTCACTTGCCGGATGACTCAAATTTGATTTCAGGGAAGAAAAGGGAAAATATTGCCAGTAAGCTTGTATATTTTTTTTATGGGAAGTAAAGATTTTGTTTAGGTTGTTTAACCTTGTGCGCAAGGGATTAGTTCGTCAGTGTACTGCACATATATCAGGTCTGTCACATGTGACAGGTCATTTAAGTAAATGAAGACCTCAAACTTGCTTCCACCGTGATGGTGATCGACAGCCTAACCGGTTCCCTCTCATGGCTTTGTTAGGCCCGCCCACCTCCCACAGGAGAAGGACTTAAAGAAAGAAAAGCCAACTAAAATTCTACGTTATTTGACAACCGACAGTCTGAGCATCGCTCCCACACATTTACATAACCCCCCCACACATCCAGATAAGGCAGAGAGAGCGACCAACTGTCAGCCAGAGAGAGCAGGTTCTCCCCCACTCCCTCTTGAACAAAAGAGCAGGCAGAGAGCACATCTCACACACTGCCTCTGGCTCCTCTTATCCAGGGGACTTCCCAGCTGGATGCTGGGCCCCCCCAACAACACCGCTGCTACTGTGGTGGGCTTCGGTTACGTCCGCGAGCACATCACGCTCTTCGCCAGGCTGGCCCTAAGCTTCCTTGTCCCAAAGTACACTTTCTATTTTAAAAAATATTGTTCTGCTCCAAAAGACTTTGATACACAACCGCATAGTGGCTCTATGAAGAGATGAAAGCCAGAAAAATATTTTACTGTGGGCCACCACCATGGCCTGGAGGGGACACTATTGAATCTGATTCTACAGGTATACCTATATATATTCCTTGCCATCATATAACAAGGGGTTGATTTCTCATACCAGAGCTACGTAAAAATAGATTTAAAAGTATGCCTACACACACACACACACACAAATAATGAAAATGGTGTTAGAGAGCAGAGATAATTAATCGACGTGGCTTGGAGCCAGCCAGCCTCCCAACCGCCCCGTGGCCCAGTTCTACTGCTGCTCTGCCTTATTTAACCTAGAAAACCTCCCATCATTGCACTCTGCTGCCATGACACTACAACCAGATCTCACCACCGCACCATGTACTCTTCATACCGACATACTCTTCATGCCGACACGCATCCATTCTGAACTGCGAGAGTCTTAAGTGTTGGCCCACGCTCGGTCATACCTTTCCAACTAACCTTTGGTGAAAATGTATAGTCTTGTGTGTCTTCCTCTGTGCAGTTACAGTAAGAAATGTTTTATTTTCCCAACCAGAGGCGATGCTAGTGCACGCTAAACTCTATGCCAAGAACCCTTGTGAAAAAAGGCAAACGAAGGCAACGCCTGTCCTGTCCTGTTTGGACAGGACAGGGCCGACGCTAACTTCCCAGAGCCAATCCAACCACCAGCTACCATTTTACCATCCATGCACCAAAGCCACCACAACCAACACCAACACCACCTGGACATGCAATGATCTGGCCGGATTTTGAGTATCACTCAAAGCTAGTGAACGACCTAGTCTCTAGCATGGCATACCCATGAAGGTGCATAGAAGAGGCTTCAAAGCTAGTGAACGACCTAGTCTCTAGCATGGCATACCCATGAAGGCGCAGATAGAAGAGGCTTCAAAGCTAGTGAACGACCTAGTCTCTAGCAAGGCATACCCATGAAGGCGCAGATAGAAGAGGCTTCAAAGCTTCACAGTTTTGCAGAAGTCGTGAGATAGTGAGACGTGTCTGCACTACATCCTGTTGTGGTTGGTTGTCGTGCACAGCGCTGGTCTTGCAACTGTCGCAGGCTAGCGTGGGGATTAAGAGAGACAACGTAGCTCGGCTCACCTCGAAGCACTTACCCTGAGCACACCCATCCATGGGAATAATAAGCCCTTGTGTGTGAAGAAGTGTTACATGATGGGACTATATAAGGCCCCGCAGTGGCTAAATCTGCACCTTCCTGTGCCAATATAGTGGGTACAAATGTTGATCTCAATAACTCAGATTTGAATAATATTAGTGTTGTTACAATTGGATACAAATAAACAAGTTCAACTGATAATGGAACGACAACTTGGCAAGTAGTTTTACTTACAGACATCGCTAGCAAAAGGGCAAATGTGAATCCTGTACATTCATTTTATTTACTCACCAGAACGACGTTGCAGGTGTCACGGAGCTCACCCTCGATCTTCTGCCGGTACGCGGCGACCAACGGCTTTTCGTTCACCTCGGTCTTCTCCTCGATGGCGTGGACGATCCGCCACGCTGACCTCCGCGCGCCCACCTTGTTCTTGTAGGCGACAGAGAGCAGGTTGCGTTCGTCACAGTTGAGCTCTTCTCCTAGCTCCGTCACCTCCTTCATGGCCGCCGCCATGTCTTCGTACCGCTCGGCCTGCTCCGACATCCTGGCCCTTTGCATCAGGTCATCTTTATCCATGATGTCTGTGTGCGTGTTTGGCTGTGTTGGGATGTGTTGTGTGCAAGCTCTTGGTCGCTTGGCTTGGTTTGGTCCTGAGACACACTGGCTTTGAGTGGGGCCACTGGAGGAGTGTGTGTCTGTGTCTGTGTCTGTGTCTGTGTCTGTGTCTGTGTCTGTGTGTGTGTGTGTGTGTGTGTGTGTGTGTGTGTGTGTGTGTGTGTGTGTGTGTGTGTGTGTGT
>JAOPJH010000080.1:6059857-6080942 GCA_027122575.1 Merluccius polylepis
GAAGACCAAACACAGACTGCAGAATGAGATTGAAGATCTCATGGTGGATGTGGAGAGGTCTAATGCTGCTGCTGCCGCTCTGGACAAGAAGCAAAGAAACTTTGATAAGGCAAGGCAGTACTTGCACAGAAAAAGACAATGTGTAGAATGCATATAACAGAGAAAATCATGAAACATTATATTGGGGTACATTTGAAGGAATGATCAAAATAACACCATTGAAGTTATTGTTTCTTTAACATCTGGAATGCATGACCATCATCAAAATGTCACACTATGCGTTTGTAAATGTAGGTCTTATCCGAGTGGAAGCAGAAGTATGAGGAGTCTCAGTGTGAGCTGGAGAGCTCCCAGAAGGAGGCCAGGTCTCTGAGCACTGAGCTCTTCAAACTGAAGAACTCCTACGAGGAATCTCTGGATCACCTGGAGACCATGAAGAGAGAGAACAAGAACCTACAGGGTAATATCTCAGAATATGTTTTTGCTGGGTTAGGGCAGAAAAGTCCACCATGACCAACGTAAACATGATTTCCTTCTCATGTGATCAACAGAGGAGGTTTCTGACCTTACTGAGCAACTTGGTGAGGGCGCAAAGACCATCCATGAATTAGAGAAAGTCCGCAAGCAGATGGAGCAAGAAAAGAGTGAGATTCAAGCTGCTCTTGAGGAAGCAGAGGTGTGTAATGGCTTAATAATTTTAGATCCAACAAGATACAAATGATAGCCAATTCTGATGACCATATCATTGAATCTAGGCCTCTCTTGAGCATGAGGAGGGCAAGATTCTCAGAGCACAGCTGGAGTTCAACCAGATAAAGGCTGACATTGAACGCAAGCTGGTGGAGAAAGATGAGGAGATGGAGCAGTGCAAGAAGAACATGCAGAGGACTATTGACACCCTGCATAGCTCTCTTGAGTCAGAGACCCGCAGCAGGAATGAGGCCCTCCGCTTGAAAAAGAAGATGGAGGGAGACCTCAATGAGATGGAGATCCAGCTCAGCCAGGCCAACCGGCAGGCGTCTGAAGCCCAGAAGCAGCTCAAGTCTGTCCATGCTCATCTCAAGGTATACATGTGAATTTAATGTGTTTAATGTAACTTTGTATAGTACTCCTTGGCTTGGTAGGAACCATTCAATGCATTTTACATTTCCTCCCATCTGCAGGACACTCAGCTTCAGCTTGATGACTCCCTTCGGTCCAATGATGATCTTAAGGAAAACATTGCAATCGTTGAGAGGCGTAACAACCTGATGCAGGCTGAACTGGAGGAGCTGAGGGCCTTGGTGGAACAAACTGAGCGAGCTCGCAAGCTTGCTGAGCAAGAGCTGCTGGATGTCACTGAGAGGGTGCAGCTATTGCACTCACAGGTACAGTCACACTTCAGAATTGTATGGATTTTGTTGCATGATAGCGTTGTGTAAAAATGGTTCTAACAATCTGTTCAGAACACCAGCCTGCTAAACCAAAAGAAGAAGCTGGAGGCCGATACGTCCCAGCTTCAGTTGGAGGTGGAGGAGGCTGTGCAGGAGTGCAGGAATGCTGAGGAAAAGGCGAAGAAGGCCATTACTGATGCTGCCATGATGGCAGAGGAGCTAAAGAAGGAGCAGGACACCAGCGCTCATCTGGAGCGCATGAAGAAGAACATGGAGCAAACCATCAAAGACCTGCAGCACCGTCTGGATGAGGCTGAGCAGATCGCCATGAAGGGGGGAAAGAAGCAGGTCCAGAAATTGGAGAACAGGGTGAGTGTCTTCAGCCACAGTTTTAAATGAAAATGAGAACATTTAGAACAAGGGATCTTATCACTTCTCCTAATTCTAGGTGAAGGAACTAGAGAATGAAGTTGAAGCCGAGCAGAAGAAGAATGCTGAGTCGGTGAAGGGGATTCGCAAATATGAACGTCGCCTTAAGGAGCTGACCTATCAGGTTTGAACCCCAGAGTTTACATCCTCCTTACCAAAGCCTCATCCCTATCAAAGCATCCTTAGATTTACCCAAAGGTACTCAAATGATTATTCTCACCAATCACAGACTGAGGAGGATCGTAAGAATGTTGCTCGTCTCCAAGATCTGGTAGACAAGCTGCAGCTGAAGGTCAAAGCCTACAAAAGGACAGCTGAGGAGGCTGTAAGTCCAAACATTACTTATTCTCACACCCGGCTTTTGTGCCACCATGTACTGTAAGCACAGGCAACAATTGTTTATTCGTCTACACTCAGGAGGAGCAGGCCAACACCCACCTGGGCAAGTTTCGTAAGCTGCAGCATGACCTGGACGAGGCTGAGGAGAGAGCGGACATCGCTGAGACTCAGGTCAACAAGCTGAGGGCCAAGACCCGCGACGTGGGCTCCAAGGTTCGTAGTGTGCTCAAAACTGGTTTCACTGTGCCTGACTTGGATACATGCTGCCCTCTGCTGGCTCCCTGTCTTATTAATGCTTCATGGTGTACATACATACTGCATAACCAATGTAATCTAACCCATGAAACCTCACTAATCTAAACCCAACACAACTTAACACATGTTTCTGTTTTATTTCTTTCCCAACTTCCCCTTGCTTTCACAGAAAGGGTTTGATGAGGAGTGAAGCTCTGGACTCTTCCTGCAATCCTTTGCTGTGTGTAGTACAATACTCACCACATGTAGTGTTAAATAAAAACTCCTCATGCAAAAACCAGCTGTATCCTACTTCTTATTTCCCAGTAACTAAAATGAAAGGAACACGCACATTGGAATGAGTATAATTGTTCATCTTACACTGTGCGAAATAATATACTAACCGCCACAAGACATTTATTTACTAGAAGTTTTCTTACTAAATCAAAGTTGTGTGGCTACTGTCCCTGTTGAGATGTTGCTGCCCAATATGGCAGCTGAGATGAGAATTGAGATAAAATGTCAGGTGCCAGGCCAACTTAAAAAACACACCTTGAAAAACAATGAAGAGGCTGGAAGATGGCTTTAAGGAACCAAAGGTAAGGTGAGGTTAGCTTCAACAATGTGGCAGAGAGACACAAATACAGATCGCAGTTCTTAAAATAGCCAGGGCCCCAAGGTCAACAATAGCCTGGTCATCCCAGGGGCCCATAATAATGGCATGGATAATCACTAGCAGCTGGCCCAGCTGAATCCCTGCCTCCATCTCTGCCCATTCTCAGACTGGCAAAAGAGGTCTTAACAAACCATCTGTAGCAGCAAAGTGCATTGACAATCTTTTTACAACTGTATCATTGGTCATTGATTATCTGTAATCGATTCTGTTTATAGACCAGGCCAACTGAACATTGTGTACTGAAAATACTACTTTTATGATAGACGTAGTACATATTTTATGCAAATAGTAACCATAGGGTTAGGCTACAAATCAGTATTATACTTAGTTCAGAATGAAGGTCAAATTCAGACCAGCCAATAAAGTTTAAATGCAGACTTCACAACATACCATATGCATATTGCATATCCCAATATGCAACCTGTAAATCAAGCCACAATTTGAGCATCGTTGTTGACTGTACTCCCTTAAGCCGTCGGTGCTATACATGCACATCTGTCACTGTAGCCAATGGGATTTACCTCGTGGTGAGACAAGTCAAGCCCCTGTCAGGTTTGTCCTGCTGGGTCTAACCATTAAGGCTGGGAGGAGGGTATAGGAGGACAGAGAGGGACATGCCCATAATAACACACCCAGACCAGACCATTGAGGAAGCAAAGGGAGTGCTTTGAGCTATCTTATTACCCATCCAGCAGGCTGAGAACACGTGGCTGGGATTAGCATCCAAATATCAATGTAAAGACATACACAACTCATGTGTGCTCATTAAAGCATTATTCGGGCAATTAAGAGTACATTGACTATGTTATGTGACTAGGTCAATGTTAATACGTTAACAAACGTATGTATTACATGTAAACTACATGCAAACTCTGCAAGTAAACTGTTAAATATGGTTCCTCTGACACAAACTTTTAGAAAGCTATATATAAATATCAGCTAGTGATTTATCAAAGCAACAAAAAGTGCAGGACAAAGACAATGACAGAGAACAGGAATAGTGCCTCTTCATGATGGTGCCTCTGCGTCTTGTTGAGGTGTTAATGTGACTTCTGTCAACGTGGCCCGCGGGTCAAGCTAGCAACATGCTACAGGCGGACAGAAGTCCAACAATAACAACTGCAGACCTAATCGGTGCCAAGGCACTCCTGGGGCAGTGGCATGCTGTCAAAATTCTCCGTCCAAAGAATATCTGACACAATATCTGATTCATTATATATAGTTATTCCTGTATCGCAATTATATTTTACATTGTGTATTACATTGTGACTCAGTGATTTAATTGTGTCAAGTCAAATTATGTACATTTGTATTTGTATAACCCTTTACCATAGTCTATGATGTGTGATAAACAAACTGAAAATTCTTCAAAGGCACCGATTTGACACCCACTAAAAGTTTAAAATATAAGTAAGAGCCGTTGCTTCTCCATTAATGGCTGTGGTGGAGGTTTTGACATAAGGAAAGTGGTAGGTCATCCTTATCTCCACCAGGTCTTTAGAGGAGTATGGAATCTGTCAGCCCCCCTATTTGGCACCGTGACGCCAGCTGACATTTATAGGGTGAGCGAAACTATAAGAATGGAAATTATCTCTACACTTGTCAGCAGTTGTTGACCCTCTTTATATCTTGTGACCTTTGAAGGGGGCTGTGATTATTAGAAGTGACTGCACACAATGTTTTTCCATAGTGGATTCCAGTTCTTCAGTGACATCTCTGATTAAAAAGGGCTTGTTCGAAAAAGGGCTTGTTCGATCATATACTTTCGGAGCAACATTGTCAACTGTTTTTTGCGGAGGACACGCCTAGCATGTCAGCCTTAAGACCTGAAGAATTAGCCGCTGTGAAGTAAAAACAGTTCAGCTTAGAGTCTGTCTCCGAAGGAGGCTAGATATTTATAAATATAGAACACAAACCACGGGCCACAGTAGATACCACTCATTCTTCTCGGTTTTTGGTTCTGGTTTGTTTACATGTACCTAAACACTGAAGGTCTGCCATCTGTTTCAAGTTGATCCGATGGCCGAACCCCAAAAAATTCCTCCCCCACCGCGGGCCGCGCTCCTCAATCAGTAAGGAGCGCTTTACCGGAATCTCACACAGCTATCTTTATCCTCAGAGAAACAATGCCATGTCAGCAGCCAAGGGCGGGGCGCTTTCAATAGCAGCTTGGTGATAATGGAGAAGGCTTCTCTGGTGACCTTGGCATTACATTGTCCCAACGCTGGGGTATGCCTCGGTCGGACTCGGCCCTTCACTGTGTGTCATCATGACTTCAGCCTCCAGACGAGCGTGTCACCTGTGGCAGCGCTCGGCGTGTGTTGCCCCTCACTTGCCGCCTGGTTAATCTCACAGACTGATGTTCTTTATTTAGACCAGCCCACTGGGTATCTCATGGCAGCTTGTGGACAAAAGGAAAAAGAAGCCATCCTAAGATAAAGCTACCCAATATGTTGTCAACGTCCCAACAGTGGCTCCCTCTAAGCCCTCTGGGTAACTGAGAACCTTGCACACATACTGCCCTGTTTTCTCTCTACATATATATACTATATCTATTGTGTTGGTAAACATACCACAAGTATACATGTATTACCGCTTAGTATAAACCATGTAAAAACACACCCATATACACACACTCATTCATATTCACTTTTAATCATCATTTATTCATTACATCATTTATTAATGATAAGTTATAAATACTATTATTATTGTTACCTACTACTTAATATTATTTGGTCTGCTGTTATTATTATTATTATTATTATTATTATTATACTACTAAATATTATTTGGTCTGCTGTTATTATTATTATTATTATTAGTAGTAGTAGTAGTAGTAGTAGTAGTAGTAGTAGTAGTGGTAGTGGTAGTGGTAGTAGTATAGTAGTAGTAGTAGTGGTAGTAGTAGCGGTAGTAGTAGTGGTAGTAGTGGTAGTAGTAGTAGTAGTAGTAGTATAATATAGTACTAAATATGATTTGGTCTGCTGTCATGGATAAAGTGCATGAGTTCAGTGGTCTGTAACACATTGTACTGACATTGCTCCTCTCGACTATTCCAAGATGGATCCTGAGGAGGATACATAGGATTCATGGTGGCATTGCATGGATCTCCTAATATGGCACAGTGAGGATGCCCAGCCAACCCTATTACTGATAAGACCCTGACCTGCTGATTTCTATATTGCTTTTCCACCAATCATTAACCCCCTCCCTCCTTAGACGTCAGTCCAGTACAGACATAATAGCATTCCTGGACCTGGAGTACTCCTCCATATATGGCAGAGGGGGGCTTCATTTATAAAAAGGGCCCACAGTCAGACCCCTCGAACTGGTAACCATTCTTCTCAAGGTAAGATGGAAGCACACAGCCACACATCTCCAACTGACTTGCTACTGAGGCTAATGTGGCAACAGTTTGATTTTTCTTCTTATGGACTGGAAAATACTTTAAACTCTTTGCTGTTTCTTTAGGACCAGCGCACCTCCAGTCTTCTTCTGTAGGGGTTGAAAAGGTATGCATTCAAATCTTTCCGGATCACAAATTATATTGCCGTCCTTCCTTTCCTCTACTGATACACGCATGACAGAGATATCCTGATGGATGCTCGTGTTTCCATAGAAACAGTGTAAACATGGGGGATGCTGCCATGAGAGAATTTGGGCCCGCCGCTTCCTACCTGAGGAAGTCGGACAAGGAGCGCCTGGAGGCCCAGACGCGGACCTTCGACATGAAGAAGGAGTGCTTCGTCCCCGATACCGACGAGGAGTACGTCAAGGCCTCCATCACCAGCCGAGACGGGGACAAAGTCACCGCTCAGACCGAGAGGGGAAAGGTGAGGCTTCTCTACTGGGATCTGCTGGTCCTCAAGCCAGGGCATCTTCAACAAACAATAGGAACATGTAGACTTGACGAGGGGTGTTGGTATTAACTAAGAGATACATCATTTTGTTCAACATATGTTTTATATGTTTTATTAAGGTTTGCTATGTTTTATTAAGGCTGCTAAAACGTTTTCCATGTATTAATTAGTGGCTGTTTATTTTTCTCAGACCGTGACGGTGAAGGAGTGCGACATACACCCTCAGAACCCGCCAAAGTTTGATAAAATTGAAGACATGGCGATGTTCACCTTCCTCCACGAGCCCGCCGTGCTGTTCAACCTCAAAGAGCGTTACGCAGCATGGATGATCTACGTGAGGCGACGTGAAAAACTGCGCTTTTCGTTTATTAAAAATATATATATTTTTTAAATCTAGAAAAGGTTGCGTCTTCATCCACCTCCCCCGTTTCTGATTCCCTCAGACGTACTCTGGACTGTTCTGTGTGACGGTCAACCCCTACAAGTGGCTGCCGGTCTACAACCAAGAGGTGGTGGTGGCCTACAGAGGAAAGAAGAGGAGTGAAGCTCCTCCTCATATCTTCTCCATCTCTGACAACGCCTACCAGTACATGCTGTCAGGTGAAGCCTATTTGCTAATCTTTACGGAATTAGCCTTGTTTTGTTTGCTTATTATTGTTTCTTATATATATTGTCTTTATGTCTTTTAATTCACAGACAGGGAGAATCAGTCAATCCTCATCACGTGAGTCAAGAACAAACTAAAGAATACCCTGAACTGAATGTAGGAACAAGAAAGATTATTGACCCTGGTCTGATTTATTTCTGTCGTGTGTCTAGCGGAGAATCTGGTGCTGGAAAGACTGTCAACACCAAGCGTGTCATCCAGTACTTTGCCAGCATTGCTGCTGTGCCAAGTGGGAAGAAAGATGCAGCAGCTGAGAAAAAGGTTTAGTACTGACAAATATATAACTATTCTATATACTGTAACTAACTCTAAAACTTCTCCGAACTACTACAACTATTGGATTATTTGAACAGGGTACCTTGGAGGATCAAATCATCCAAGCAAACCCAGCTCTTGAGGCCTTTGGTAATGCCAAAACTATCAGAAATGACAACTCCTCCAGATTTGTAAGTGTTTATCTGATTACAGTGAAACAAACAAAATCAACAAATAAAGAATGTATTATACCAATAACCATCTAATTGTGCTGGGTTTTCTTAGGGTAAATTTATCAGAATCCATTTTGACAACCGGGGAAAGCTAGCCTCTGCTGATATTGAAACATGTGAGTTAACAAAAAAGATTTTAAGAAGAGTTAATTTACAGACAGAAATATATAATGATGTGTGTCCTGGCCAGACCTTCTGGAAAAGTCTCGAGTGACCTTCCAGCTCAAGGCTGAGAGAGATTACCACATCTTCTACCAGATTCTGTCTCAGCAGAAACCTGAGCTGCTTGGTAAATCATGATTTCTGCACCCTGTACAACTATCAGTTTAGCCATAAATGTAACTCTATATCAAATTAACAAGATCTTGTGTTTTAGAAATGCTGCTCATCACCAACAACCCCTATGACTATGCCTTCATCTCCCAAGGAGAGACGACCGTAGCCTCCATCAGTGATTCTGAAGAACTGATGGCAACTGATGTATGACCACAACCTTTCCTTTTCCAAGAGAAACTCAGTCTAAAACTTAATGAGTCTCCATGGTGTGTTTTCTGTTAAAGGATGCATTTGATGTGCTGGGATTCACTCAAGAGGAGAAGAACAGCATTTACAAGCTGACAGGGGCTATCATGCACCATGGCAACATGAAGTTCAAGCAGAAGCAGCGTGAGGAGCAGGCAGAGGCTGACGGCACTGAGGGTGAGAGGCGTGTTTGAAAGAATTGTTATCTTGTGTCTAATAACTTGTCTGCATCCATATGTTACAAGAAGCACTACCAACCACCATGGAAAACCTCAGTCACTGTCATGGTATTTCATTTGCAGTCTATTGTGCATTCAATTTTCCAAAAATCACCTGCCTAATGTAACCCCCCACCCCCAGTGAGCTATAGAAACATACAATAAGTTAAGTTAAGTTATCCTTACCTTTCCCTTTTTGGGGGAAATTCTTTCTCTGCTTTTGACCCATCCGGGAGCTGGTGAGCACCCGGAGCAGTGGGCAGCCGCAGTGCAGACCCGGGGAGCAGTTGGGGGTTTCAGGTGCCTTGCTCAAGGGCACCTCATCCGTGAATGAGGACGTAGGAGAGTGTTGCACAACCACTCCCCCCATCCATATTTTTGCCTACCGGTCGGGATTCAAACCGGCCACCCTCCGGTTACCGGTCCAACACTTTAACCAGTAGAGTCCCGAAACCAATGAGAGAAGAGATGCCTGGTCAGAAATCAGGCGGGAGCGGTCTAAAAAGGTCTAAAAGCTCCGCAATGGCAATCTTACAATAATAAATAAGGTCTCTAAACGCTAAACGCTAAACGAGCCGTGCATGGTTACTCCATATTCAGGCGCCGTCATGAAGTTGCTCTTCAATGGGGAACGAACGGGGACAATCGGCGTCCCGGTCTTGCGGTGTTGAATTAAAACCGAAACGCCAAAAACAATGGCGTTTAAAAAGAGGTTCCAGCGGTTAACACCGCTAGACCCACCACGGTGACTTGGACCGCTGAGTGTGCCTTAGTTTCGCTTCCCGCTTCGGATCGCTTTATTGTGGACCGCTTACTGCTTAGTGCAGGCTTTTCTAAGTTTGTGTGCTTAAAAAAAACCGAATCACAACAGGCCGGGAGTACGCACACGCGGCGGCATCGCGTCGGTGCAAATTATTCTCTGTGGTGCATTTTCCCCCGTTCTATTAAACCGAACGGTGCTGCGTTTGTTCTTTACGCCGATACGCATCATTCACACATATTTTTTATACGTATATACACATATCTTCTACTTTATCATTATCAATTAGGAACCGTGATGTTTGCCGATGAATGATCGGATGCAAGTACCTTGCGTAGTCAAACAGAGCTCTCCGTCTGTTTAAATACCATATCTTATATTGGCCTATATTATATAATATTAGGCTAATAGCAGCCTATATTTTCTGTCAAAATGACATGAACGGACGGAGCGCACGTCGTCATCGTCCTAACTTTTTTTTTTTCCCGCAGCCTTTTATTGCGAAAAGTTAATTTGTCTGTAGAGGCAGCGTTCTGTAATTTAGCGGAAGGCGCCTGGCGTACAGACAGCTGTGGGAAACCCTGGTCCTGTTGTTGTTGTGTTTCGGATGGGTGGCTGTTGTTATTAGTAGTCGTACAAGCCGACGAGCCACACTTGTTTCTCTCAGCCTCTCAGCCCGCCTGGGTGTTGAATACAGAAACACAACACAACACGCTGCTAGCGGCAGCGGTGGCGGCGGCGGCGGCAGCAGCAGCAGTCTCTTATTCAGCAGAGCAGCATTCATGACAAGAAATTACAATCGCCGTCTCGTCATTAGCCAGGGCGAGCGGGGTCTCGGCGACGCAGTGTCAACGGTTTCCAGATGGCCCGGTGGCGTCATCCGGGTTTCCCGTTTTTTGGAATCGCCGCTCGACATGGCAACCGTGGGACACGCGCCCTCAGCCCGGTGGCGTCCACCCCCGCGCCCGCGGGGCGCCCCCCCCCCCCCCCCCTAGTAGGAGGACGATGTAGGGTTTCTGTCTCTGGCGACGCCTAGAGCAGCCACAAGGTTGTGGGTTCAAGCTGTGGCCTGACTAGGATGGGGGGGGTAGTTAGCGTATCCGCTCTCTGTGTTCACAAACTCCCCCCCCCCCTCTGAGGTATTCTGGTGTCCTTATTTTTACTTCCCCGGAGCCAGGCCTGTTGGGGTACTCAGCAGGATTTGAATCTGACGCTCGGTGAGGCCTTCCCCCGTGCAAATAAAGGGAGGGGAGCCAAGTGTGGTTAGGGTGGTTTTAAAAGCTCTGGGTTCAAGCCCCCAATGTCCGCTGTCTTAATTGTAGGCGCCTTTGGGCAAGACGCCCCCCTAAACCCCTACCTGCTCCTCGATGACACGTGTCTGAAAATCACTCCAAGTGACTTGGGATGAACATGTCTGCTAAATGACAGTGACATAGTAAAGGAAAGACTCCTCAGCCAATCAGACTGGAGGTAACATGTGATGTCATCTCCCGTCCCCCTCCAGGCTGACCTGATGCATCAGTGTACGGTTTCGACCATGGAGCAGGCCCGGTCGGTGGCCCGGCCCGCCGGCTGCAGCGGCACAGTGGAGTACCATGACCTGGAGGCGGCCGAGGCCCTGGTCAGCATGAGCTTCTGGGGTCAAGGGTCACACAAGCCACGCCCGCTGACGCCCACCTCGGACTCGTGCGACTCCATCCATCTCCAGCCGGACACGGCGGACACGCCGAAAGACCTCGTCGCACTTTCCACGCTGGTAAGAAAGTCGCTGGTGAAGAGCAACCATGCACTTTAAATCAAAGCGTATGAATGGCACCCCCTCTGGTGAAACAGGGGCTACTACAATAGCCAATAGTGTTTCTGATTGGATCCATCTTTGAATGACACATTTGAGCCAATCAGAAACAGCAATTACATTCCCTTTTGTTTTTTTCCCCCTGGTTTGAGTTTGATTTGAGTGTTTGGGTGCACTTACAAGTAAGTCATAACAACCTATACTCGCGTACGGAAAAGAAACTGTGAGTCACACTCACGCCGTGTATCTTCTGTGTCTTCCTCTCTCTTAGTGTATGACTCCACCTCACAGTCCGAGCTTCTCCGAGACCTCCACCGCAACCACAACCACTGTCCTCAATGCCACCACCACCTCCACCTCCTCCTGCTCTGTGAGCAGCACTGGCGCCAGACCAGTACTTCCCAGGCCCCGGGTCTGCTCCGGCACCCTCCTCCGCACAAGCCTCCCACAGCCGGGTCTTCTTGCCCGGGGGCCGTGTCCCAGCGGCACCCTGACATCAGAGACCTTGGGGTTGGGGTCGGCGGAGGGGCCGGCGGTGACCCCCGGAAGAGCCATGGTCACCAGCGTCATCCGACACACCGCCGATCGCTCCCCACCCAGCCACAGCGCGGCCCCAGCCCCGACCCCTTCCCCCTGCCAGCAGCCAGGGGCCCCGACACAGAGGTCCCCCTGCTCGACGGGGGGGCCCGCCCCACAACAGCAGCTCCAGAGCACCCAGACCAAAGAGGACACTGCGGGGGGTCCGTGCGCCATGGACACCTCAGACGGATCACTTCCTTCGTCTCCCGAGAGCACCTCCTCCTCGTCCTCCTCCCTCGTTTCCCCGGTTCACTCCCCCCCTGCGGCGCCTTCCTACCCCCCCTCCTCCTCCTCCCCAGCCACGCTCCCCAGTTCTCCGGTCCTGTGCCAGGTGTACCCGGTGAGGGGGAGGTCCGGGATGATCTCGGCGTTCGTCCAGGCTCCGGTGCAGGTTCAAGCCCCAGGGGGGCCCAAGCCCATCCTGCCCCAGTCGTCTCCCTCATTCTCCCAGCAGCTCCTGGTGGGCTCCTCGGTCACCCAGGGCACCGTGATGTTCGTGGTGCCCCAGACCTCGGTGTCGCAGGCCCCCCAGGGCGCACAGCAGGTCATGACCCTGGGCAACACCAAGCTCCTCCCCCTGGCGCCGGCTCCCGTTTACATGGCGACGGGGCAGAGCGGCGGCCCGTCGCAGGCCGACTTCTCCCGCCGGCGGAACTACGTGTGTAACTTCCCCGGGTGCAAGAAGACATACTTCAAGAGTTCCCACCTTAAGGCTCACCTCCGAACCCACACTGGTGAGTGTCGCTGTTGCCAGGCAACCGCAACAGATATTACAGATGACGACTATTCTTCATCTTTTTTGTTTTTTCGTTGATCTAAGACCAATGAATTACATTTTTTAATTCATCATCTGTCATCAGCTATCATTTAAGTACATTTTGTTCATGAAGTTGGCTTCAAAGATTATTTATTGCTAGCATATTAAAAGACAAACAATGTAATATTGGAATTGATTTCTGTGCGACGCGAAGCGTCTTGAGGGTTCTGTTTTTATGTTTTTATTAATGACGTGTTTGTTTCTTCTTCTTCTCAAGGTGAAAAACCGTTCAGCTGCCACTGGGAGGGCTGCGACAAAAAGTTTGCGCGTTCCGACGAACTCTCCCGGCACCGGCGGACGCACACCGGTGAGAAGAAGTTTGTGTGCAACGTGTGCGAGCGACGCTTCATGCGTAGCGACCACCTGACAAAACACGCCCGTCGCCACATCACCACCAAGAGGGCGTCGTCGTGGCCAACCGAAACGCGTGACCTCAACAAAATGGCACTGCCTAAGACCCAGGCCAGGGCCGCTCCGCATCCTGTCGGCATGCTGGTGCCCAGCCCGAATTAACTCAAAAACCCAGGGGCACCTCAAAAGGTCCCTGACTATAAGGAAGCGTTCAGGTGGAGGATACCGGAAGAGATCCACCCAGGTGTGGCTGTTGTCTGGATACCTTTTCCAGCTGTTTCTGTCAGCTATAGGACGCGGCCACTGATTGGCTCGTTCTTTATATAACTGAAATAACTGACATCACAACTGGCAGTTGAAAGATTGGGAATTGGGAAAGGTGTTGGGACGGCGGGAAGGCGGTTTAGCTTGCTCAGGACATTTTTCTCACCAACCACACGGAGAACAAGGACACAAACAGAACAGGCTGCTATGATTCATGGACAATTCACAGACAAAACTGACATTGCACTGGATTTTTTGTATTATGCTTGTTTTGTACTCTATACATACAGGTAATCATGTTTACTCAATGTTTATATGTCATGTTTAGCAAATGTATGCACTCTTTTGTTTTTGCCAAAGCCTCTGTATTGTGCTTTTATTAGCCAATTCTTCTTTTTTTTTGCTATTGTAAATAATGTACATGTATTGATATCTATATGAATGTTATGTGTATTCCATTCTGCATTTATTGATAGTACATGAATTATTTTATTGATATTTTAAAAATATCAGTGGACAGTATTCCTCACTGTGATACTACCTACCATCATGCTTTATACAATATTATGATTATTTAATAAACTTTTGTTTAAAAGTGCTGTTTTTGATTGTTTAATTTGGCTTATACAGTGTCGCCAGTAAGAAAATACCTCATATTAAATGTTATTCTTAATAACATCTTTTATCAAAATAATCCCATTTCTGAACACTTGCCTGTAAGCAATGTTAAAGAATATGGCTTTTGTAATAAAATGCACCACTAAAACGGTCTGGTTCTTGGGTCACTCTTTTCCACTCAACTACATAACAAATGTCCTCATCAATCAATCAAACTTTATTGTCAAACTATATTTTATACTTTATATAGAGCGCTTTTCATGCAAAACAGCAACACAAAGTGCTGAACAAGGGGAACAACACAACAATAAATGGTTTAGTATAATATTTTACTGGTTTAGTAAGATATCTGAATCAAAGAGCTAGAATGAGAGCTAGAATGTAACAAATAAAATTAAACATTGTTTGAATAATAATAATAATAATAATAATAATAATAATAATAATAATAATAATAATAATAATAATAATAAATAATAAAAATAATAATAATGGACATTTTGTACTGTGAAAGCCTCTAAATCCTTATTGTAGCTGGGTCCAGCTTGACGACAATGGGCCCGTTACGTGCTGTTATACAACTTGAAGCACAGCGCTGGTCTCCTCACACCACCCAGTAACAAAGCTCAGCCAATCACATCGCAGCGTTGAGGGGGTGTGACCAATGGGATGCGACGACGTTGAGCTGGAACAGGGATCTGTTGACGTCACCGGCTGACTAGGCACCCGCCCACCTGCCTTACTGACCGACATTCAACAATGGAACAAATCCTCAATGAAGTGCGAGTTGAGATGCTGTACAACAGCGCCGCTCAGCGACGGAGCGCGGTAACGCAGGATATACCAACATGGAAAACAATAATCCACAGGTTTCTTTAAAAATATATATAAATTAAATTGCATTTAATGGTCAATTGCTTTTAACATATAAATTAACATTTCATTGGACGTTACAAAAGCCTGTAGAAATATAGGACGCGCATTAGCTACAAGGACAATTGTCAGGCTATGTAACACAAATACATATATGAAATACCAGCTGTTAAGGCAAATGGGAAACTGCTTATTATGTTATTTTCTGCGAAGTAAATACATTTAATTGCATTTACGCATACAATCACTTTTAATCGATTAGTCGACATGGAGAAGAAGAAAAAAAAGCAATTTAAGCCTACTGGAAATTAAAACAATGAAACATTTCATTGGACATTACAAAAGCCTGTAGAATTATAGGACGCGCATTAGCCACAGGGACAATAGTCAGGCTATTAAACACGATACTTAACGACAATAAATAGCACAATAAATAGCCTACACCAATGGTTTGGCATCTTCCTGTTGACCCTGTTTTGTAACGTCGTAATGTCAGTAGACATCAAGCGGGAAATGAGACGCGGTTTAACGACTTCACTGCAGCTCTTTGTTCAAATCGAATAGTCCCCTTGCTGTCGTCATCTGTTCCAGGTTTCACTTTAAAAACGCGCTATTGACTTTATCTAAATAGCACGGCTGTTTGCTACTACGATTACTACAAGTGCGTCACAATCAAAACACTTTATACAAATCATCAAAAATATACGATACAAATATAGTGGAGGAAAGGTTTTGTTTCTGCATGTTGTATTGCCGCCTCCTGGCCGCTGGGCGTCCCCTCCTTATTGTGTTGTGGTGGTTCCGCTACACAGCCGCTCTTTCTAAACCGGAACTGGAAGTCAGGTGTGGTTCCGGATCAGAGACTCTCTTTTCTTCACTGCTGTGCAGACTGCAGACACGAATAACAGTTGTCTACAAAAATAACACGTTTATGGGGTAACGTGGCTGCTGATATGAAGTATATCCGACCAGCATGACAAAATAACACGCTCAGTTGTCATGCCAACCATGTTCAGGTCCACTGGTCATCTGACGGTTGTTTTATTGTGGTTAAGAAAGTACAAGGACGTGGCTTAACAGTGACTTTTCTTTACTTGAAAACCTTAAGTTTCTATTGAAATTGTGTTTCATATGCTTATGTACGATGTGGATAAAATGGTGTTTGATAAGAGGAGACGTGACGTGAGGCGCAATGCCGCCACGTCTAAACTAAGGAAGCGCGGCGGCGGGAAAAGTCATGATGTCTGGGTGGTACCGGTACCGAGTCCTGGTTAAAGTACCTGGAGTGAGACTACATGTCAATGCCCATATAAATACACGTTTCCTCAATTTACCTTTTAGTGAAATACCAGCTGTTAAGGCAAATAAGAAACAGCGTATTGTTATTTAACTGCGAAGTTAAAGAGTGCTAACGTTACGGTTATTTTGGTCAAACATGTTTTAACATTATACGACGGTCATAGTTAGGACATAGGAATGTGTCATTTATATAATTTGAGGTTTTATTGTCTACATTAACATACTTGCGTAAGCGCGCGTTTGGCCGTTTCGTAACCTTTCTTGTTTCGTCAGTTTTGTAACTCGGCGCAAACAAAGCATTCGAAACTCCCGCATATTCACCACGTCACGTGTGACGTCCTCGCCTCCCCATTGGCTGGAGCCACCCTGGCCCAGCGCGCGCCACGGTTCCCATAAATATGGCAACCTGGGGATGCGAGAAACCTCATTCAGTCTCCTGCTCGCTGCTGCTTTGTTTAGTTGATACAGGGCATTTTATTTGTAGTTTTAACCTTTTTTGTAATTCTTAGTTTATTTCTTATTTATTGACCAAATAGTCTTAAAAGCCAAGAACCATGTTCACCGCACGCTCTCCACTTTCCAAGAAGGACGACAACATCATTTCCTCCGGGATGGGCAGCATGTCCCTGAACAAAGAAAACACGGTAAGCTTAAATAGTGTGCGTAAAAACCAGTAGAAGTAGTAAATATGCCAGGCACAAGTTTTATCTGGGTAGGCTCTGCAATTCACAACGCGGTAAGTTAGTCAGCTGGCGCTGATAAGACGTCAGATGTAGACGCTGAGAAATTACCTTTAAAAAAAAAGATAAAGTCTGAAGTCTTGTAAAGCTACAGATCTGGTTTAATGATCTTGGTTGTTTTTTGTGTTTTTTTGTCCTCGCAGCCGCCAAGTCTGAACAACACACGCATCCTGGCGTCCAGAACCGCGCGTAAAATATTTGACGATGCTGAGGTGAGTCTCCTCAATCTCACTGAAACAGAAACAATAGTCCATCTTCTGGGTTTGATAACGTGTGTGTGTGTGTAACGTTACATCAGATCCACTTTGGTGTGTGTGTGTGTACATTAGGTCCACGTTTCGCGCTCTGAATCATGACATGGCGCCAGAATGTTAAAAGGCGCCATGTCATGGTTCGGAGCGCGAAAAGTCTTAACAAGGCACAGCTGTAGTGGACCCTGGGTTAGTGTGCCGGTACCAGGCTATCGGTTTAAACGGGTTTCCCCACGCTAATTTTCAAATTCAACCGATTTCCAACCTTTTTCTAACTTTTCTGTAACTTTATACCCAAATGTCGATGTCTGTATTTCAGATGTGTCGTGACCAAACAAGCTGTGCTTTACTTTGTCTGCTGCTTAAACTTGTTCTGAAAGTTAGCTAACTGCTTACAAGTTGGAAATCGCACAAAAATAGCAACCGCCACAGTCTCTCCTTTAATTTTCACAATTGCGTCGCATAAAAAGATACAATTCTGACCAGGGCGAAGGCTTTGCCATGATGAGACGCGCTGGGGTACGGACCCCAGCCAGTGATGGGGGCTGGGTGTTGGCCCTGTATCCTCTGTCGGCGGGCATGTGGCTTACTGGCAGGGGTGGGGGTCAGCACGATATAGACGCTAGTCTGAGCAAAGCCTGGGTTCTGTTAGTCCAATGTAGGAGCTCTGTGGTTGATCTTAAAATGGGGACTTGTCTGTGCTACACTTCGGGATGTGTAATCCTGATGAATATGGAGGTACTATTGTCCATACTCGACATCATTTGTTGGGTGACTTATGGTTTAAACGTTGTGCTTTTTTTCTATTCCCCCCCCCCCCCTTTTTTCATTTTTAAAGATTTACAAAGTGGAGAACCCCTTCGACTTCATGGAGAACATTTCCCTGGAGGGAAAGACCAATTTCTTTGAGAAACGCGTCGGGGAGTACCAGAGGATGGGCGTCATGTCGGCCTCCACAGACAACACCTTCAGACTGGACGCCGACTTCTAAGAAAACCTGGGAACAGAAATAGTGCCACTTTTTTGGGGGGTGGGTGGATGGGGAGTCGTGGGTGCCACTGGACTTGAAATGGCGGCCTTCACATATATATGTGGGTGCCATTTATGTGGTGTCCATTTTGTGCTCCTGCAAAGCTGGTGGTTATAACAACGGCTGCTCTCGGAGGGGCGTGCTCGGGTCGGAGGTTATGCCTCACTTCATTGAAATCTCATCAGTTTATTCATTTTACAAGTAAACCGGACCTCATGGCTGTGATGTATTCAGTCAGATATTGCACTCTAGTATTCAGTCAGATATTGCCACTCCATGGTACTGCCAGTTGTAGTGCTCTTTATGGTCAGCTCTTGTTTTTAACATGAAAGAACTGTACTGCGTCAGCTACAAGTACTTTTTTGCTTTGTACTTGTCCTATGTTAATGTATAGTTTTTTATATTTTGTAATTAAAAATACAGTGTTTGAAATTTTAACTTGTTTACGACCACCTTACTAACATGAGCCACTGTGCCACCAATTAACTGCGTCAATGAGCCCAGTTTCTGTCTGACACTGGTGGGGGGGCCCACAACACCAGTTTCACTGGACAAAACGACCATTATGTCGCTGAAAGAGGGCAAGAGACATCACAAGACCACTAATTTCATAAAATGTGCAGGTGCTGAGTAAGTGCATTTATGAACATGGAGCATTTACGCAACGTACAACGAAATTCAAGGTCTACCCCTCGATTAAAAGTCCTCAGTGTTTTATTTATGCGTAATCTATGAACTCCATAAACGTTTTAAAGTAACAGCCATCCACTGCAGGTGGGCGGGGCTATATTTCATATACCGGAAGTCCAAATCTGATTGGCTGACGCGCCCGCTTGTCTGTTCTCGTATGCGGAAGTAAACAAAGACTTATTAGCTAACTCGCTGCTTCTGGCTGCTTTGTCGAGATGTCGACGGCTACTGCTAAACAAACCATCTTGAATCCGGTAAGATACTAAGATAACGTTGACAAAATGGTAACATGCAGTTGTTTTAGTGTCAAAGTCAACCAGGGAGTACGTTGGATGAGCTGTGCATCGGTGAATAAAGTCGCAACCGTAGCTTTGCTTGTAGATTGTCGCCTCGTCCCAATATCGTCCATTTTCACCATGACATGGTGACTTTATTGGACCATTTCCATGTCAAACGTTGAGTATTTTGTCAACAGGCGATCCCCTTCGCGGGGACTATCCTGGGAGGTCTGCTCCCCGGGGAGATGGTGCTCATCCAGGGCACGGTGTCCAGGGACGCAGACAGGTACCCTGTATCCATGGTGATATGTATGATTATATGTATGCATGTAGTGAACACGCAACATGCTTGCTCCACAGGTAGGGCTGATGTGTGACTATAAAACGACAATAAAACGTTTTCATTTAATATGTATGTAACGTTAGCTGTTTGGTGTTAGGGTTTCCTATAAGGTTTAGGGTCTGGTTTATGGTGCTAGGATCTGGTTTTAGGGTTAGGGTTTAGGGTCTGGTTTATGGCAGCAGTCTGGTTTAGGGTTAGGGTTTCCTATAAGGGTCAGGGTTTAGGGTCTGGTTTATGGCAGCAGTCTGGTTTTAGGGTTAGGGTTTCCTATAAGGGTTAGGGTCTGGTTTATGGTTCTAGGGTCTGGTTTTAGGGTTAGGGTTTCCTATAAGGGTTAGAGTTTAGGGTCTGGTTTATGGTTCTAGGGTCTGGTTTAAGGGTTAGGGTTGTAGACATTGGTTTTAGACAGTCCTCTGAGGCCCACAGAAGCTGAAAAACGAACCAATGGGACTCACAGTCCCAGCATGTAGCCCAGCGATCATCCAGGTGTATCGGACCGGTTCTGTGTTTCAGGTGTATCGGACCGGTTCTGTGTTTCAGGTGTATCTGACCGGTTCTGTGTTCCAGGTGTATCTGACCGCTGCTGTGTTTCAGGTTCCAGGTGGACTTCCAGTGTGGCAGCAGTGTGAAGCCCAGAGCAGACATAGCGTTCCACTTCAACCCGCGGTTCAAGAAGAAGCCCCTGAACATCGTGTGCAACACCATGCAGAAGGAGTGCTGGGGCAGGGAGGAGGTCCACCAGCAGATGCCCTTTAGCCTCGGCAAGATGTTTGAGATCATCGTCCTTGTGCAGAAGGACATGTTCAAGGTGAGATAGGAAATATATTTTACCCAAATATGAACTATTTGAAAACACTGTGCAGTTCCCTGAAACAACAAGGGCTTCCTGTTGGCTGTGTGTAGCCAGGGAAACCTCTCACTAAACTGTTCTTTTATATGTTATGTTTATATGTGAAGAGCGGGGGTCGATATGTAACTTTATAGAGAAACATTCCCTGGATGGATTGAGTGATGATTGGTGGATGGACGTGTTTTATTCTTGAGAAACTTTCTAGTGCAGATATATTTAAATGGAGCTGCCGTTGGAAAGCTCATTTTAATTGAACACATTTTAGTTTTTGTTATTTTAATCACATGGAACAAAGTCTTCAGTGTTTAGCTAATGCATGGAATCCTCGGCTGCCATCTTTGTCTATGAAGGCACATGATGGATGACATGAGGGTCACATGACTTGATGTTCCTGCACATGGCGCCTTACAGGTGGCGGTGAACGGGAACCACCTGCTGGAGTACAACCAGAGACTAGACCTTGACCAGGTGGACACGCTGGGCATCTCCGGCAAGGTCCAAGTTCAAGCCATCGCCTTCTACCCGGCCGAAGTACGTATCAACTCTGTGGTTTTGCCCTCTTCTCACTAGCTATAGCTGGTTTCTTTTGGATGAGGACATACATAGTACAGGGTGTCCGCGCATCCTTAAAAAGTCTTTAAAAGTCTTAAATTCATGTTTTTAAATTTAAGGCCTTAAAAAGTCTTAAATTTGTTAAAAATGTCATATGCTGGTCTTAAATACTGTAACTCAAGGTCT
>JAOPJH010000080.1:6179087-6195008 GCA_027122575.1 Merluccius polylepis
CCGCCGCCGCCGCCAGCTCCTCCGCCGCCGCCGCCGCCGCGTTTTCCGCGTGGGTCTCTACTGGGTCCTGCTGCCCCTGCTGTGAGTCCGGGTCGGACGGGACGCGTCGCCTCACCTCGTGCGGGTTCAGCTCGCGGTGCCGCTGGAAGACCACCTCTATCTTCAGGGAGTCGTGGCCCACGAACGGCTTCCACGTGCGCTTGTCCTCCTTGTAGAACCAGCGCACCTCCTCCGGGCCCAGGTCCGTGACCACCTCGCCGCGGTGCCGCGAGCTGTTGGACCGGTTCCGCTTCTTGACGGCGGCCACGCCGCTCCCCACGTCCACGTCCACCGCGTCCACAACCGCGTCCAGGTCCACGTCCAGGTAGCCAGGGAACTGCCCCTCCACGAGGCCCAAAAGGATGCCGTCGCGCTGCGGGTCCGCGCGGGTCAGCGGCAGGTGGCGCCTATCCAAACCCGGCGGCGCGGCGACGGCGTCCGCGTCCCCGTCCGCCAAGGGGTCCTCGTCGTAGCAGGACACAAACACGTCGTTCGCCATGTCCCAGTCATTGCTGCTGCTGCTGACCGAGTTGTTCTCGGAGCTCCGCTGGCGGACCGCGGCGGCGAACGGCAGCAGCGGCGGCGGCTCGTTGAAATGGCTCATGACTGGACACAAATGACGAAGTCCAAGTCGACGCGCCCGCACCGCCGCCGCTGCGGGGCCGCGCGCGGGTCAGCAGCACACGCGTCCGCGCGGAACGGCGCGTTAACGGTGAGGTCGGTGATGGTGGTGATGATGATGGTGGTGATGGCGATGATGATGGTGGTGATGATGATGCGGGTATCACCGGGATCGCCGTCTCGCGTGATCGCTGCCTCCTCTCTCCTCGCGCTCTCTGCGCAGCTGGCGCGACCATCCGCGCGTCCCCGTTTTTCCCCAACGGTTTTTTATTTTTAACGTTGATCTCCGGTTTAACGTCGCAGGGTTGAAACGCGTCCCATCGTTGTCCCGCCGCGAGGGTGGGGGGGAGTAATTATTATTTGTGTGTGTGTGTGAAATCAATGGCAGCTAGGAGGATGTCACGCGACGCGCTCCTCCCAAACAGCTCCGCTTTTTCTTTTTTCCCCTTCGCGGTTTGGGCTCGCCGGCTTCCGTAGGCGGAGCTTGTTGTTGTTCCGCCGCCCCGTCTGTCATGATGATGATGGCCACGGCGCCGGAGCTGGTTTGTTGTTGTTCTGGTTATTGTTGATCCGTATTTCCGAACTAAATTGGAGTTAATCCGATGACAAGATGGCGGCCGTGTTTCTGGTCACGCTGTACGAATACTCGCCGACGTTTTACATCAGTGTCATCTCGTGCTGCTTCCTGGTGACGGCCGCCATGGTGCTGGGCTGGTGAGGATGCGCCACTGGGCTACCAGCTAAGGAGCCTATGCTTGTTATTAGTATTATTATATATATATATACATAGAAATTTGTTTTCGCAGCATGTACATGTCCTTCAGACATAGATACATACACATACATATATACATAGACACAGGATACATATAGACACCACGACATAACAAGAATATACACTTAATTCATATATGTTGTTGTTGTTTTTTTTGGGGGGGGTGTTGCACAATTTAGTAATGTTGCTTCCTCATAGAAAAATTATGTAAAGTTACATTGTGTTTCTTTCTGTTGTGTGCATATCCTCATTATGGAACAATATTGCAAACTAATTACCGTATTTGATTGCATTTACCAATCAAAAATGGTCAAAAATGTAGCATGCAGTTGTCACACTTTGTTGACCATTAGTCGTGCATTGAGTGACCTTCCATGTCCTCCCGTGTCCTCTAATGTCCTCCCATATCCACCCATGTCCTCCCATGTCCTCCCGTGTCCTCTAATGTCCACCCATGTCCTCCCATATCCTCCCATGTCCTCCTGCAGGTTCGGGTTTGACGTCCCGGTCCTCCTGCGCAGCAGCGAGGAGACAGAGTCCAGCCTGCCCACCCCGGAGAAGAGGATGGTGCAGGTCACCAACCCGTTCGCCCTGGACCTGGGCTCGGACCCGTCCTCCGTCGGTGGTGAGGATTCATTAATTGAAATAATTAAGCTGAATTAGAGGTATTTCAGGAGGAGGATCCTGGTGATATTTTCGGTTTGAATTTAAGGTTTTGTGCAAAACACGGTGGTTTTGCTGGATGTGTGGGCAATCAGCAACTGCCATTGATGTGCTCTTGAGACATAGACAAAGACATTTTATCTATAATATTTAACCTTTATTTAACCAGATTAAGAATATATTTTTCGAGGGAGACCTGGCCAAGACAGGCAGCACCATGAATAAAAAACACAGTTACAGATAGAAAACACAAAAGGAGACAAAACTAAAAAGACTAATAATATGATTCTGCGTACTAAATGAACTTTTTTTTGTTGAAACTGCGCCACTTGCCTCTGCAGTAATAAAAGCTACTATGCTTATGTTGATGTGTGCGTTACCGCCGTCCTCCAGAAGGGGTCGCCCTGCGGCCCCGCTGCCTGGAGCCCTGCGTGCTGAGCTGCTTCTGGGGCTGCGGCGTCCACGCCCTGCAGGGGGCGCTGCAGGCCCACCAGCACGGCCCCAGACTCAGCAACCCCCGGCTCTTCCAGGAGGCCCTCCACTTCCAGTACCACCATTGCCAGACTTTCCAGTATCCTTACAACCCCCCCCCACCAGATGCTGTGAACACATAGGGGTGAAGAGGTGGATGTGTAGTTCTTTGGCAGAGGCTTTTATCCATAGCGACTTGCTAAAATAGTGGTGAGGGGGTTTCAACTCCCAGGCGAAAGGTTGTGGGTTTGAACCGGACTGTATGAAATAGTTTGATGTCCACAGACATCGGGGACATATAAACACGTAGGCATCCTCGAGCAAGACGCCTACAATTCACCTACAAGTTGCTTCTGATAAAACCGTCTGCTAAATGACAAAAATAAATAAACAAATATATATATATATATTTAAATTATAATAATTATCAGATCTTGTACCAGAAATAGATATGAACAGCTGAACAGTATTTTCAGGTTAGACACGTTGTTCTCCACGCTAGTACTCTTTAACCCAAAGCCTCAGCATCGACAGTGACGACACGGAGGAGCGCCACACACAGATGCCGGCCGAGCTGGGCGTCCAAGACTTTGGCCTGTTGCCACGGGAACGATACCCGCTGGTGGCCGTTCTGACGCTGGCGGACCACGAGGCCAGAGAGGCCTACAACATAGTGGGTACCGGGAGGGGTTTTGTTGAAAGCCATTTTAACTGTTTAGGTTGTTAAGTACTCAGATCTTTTACTTCAGTAAAAGTAGTAAAAAACTTGAAGTACCAAAAGTAAAAGTACTCATTATGCAGAATGGCCCATTTCATAAAATATATTATGATTAGATTATATTTATTGATGCATTATCACTTTAATGTTGCAGCTGAATCTGCAAAGTAACTAGGAAGTAAAGCTGTCATAGATTTGTTCCTGTGTTCAATGTTCATTCTGTGAACCACAGGTTTTTCCACCTCTTGGTAGCCTTGTCATAAACACACCTTCCTCTTTCTGTCTTCCTATTGGTCCGTTTAGGTGTCGAGTGTCACGGTGGTTCACGTACCGGATAAGTCGTACGGTCTTTCCTCGCGGACCCTCTTCCAGTACCTGCTGACCACTCAAGGGAACATGTATGAATTAAAGGCAAGTCATAGCATCGCAAAAATATACACAACACCGGTTATCTCTCAATGCATCACGTGACACAAGTGTCGTCCAATAGTATTAGTCATGCGGTGCGACTTACAAAACAACTAATCAGTCAAATCACAGAGACAGCACTAGGGCAGAACATCACCTGCTGGCACTAATTAATCCAACCACAAATACCCATGCAGTGACATTGGTTTCACCAGAGGTGGTGCCTCTGGTGAAGCTGACATCAAAACATCCACTCCTCTCTGTAGCCTCTCTTCATGTCGGGGGAAGGGGCTGGACCCTCGACGGGGGCCCCGGACCCCAACCACAGGGCCCAACCCCAGGCAGCACCGGCCCCAGTGGTGCTGGCCGACGGCGAACCAGCCCTCGCACCGGCGGAGGATGAAAACGACGAGGAGGAAGAGGAGGAGTGGCTCGACGGGAAGGGCAGAGACTGTGTGGTGTGTCAGAACGGCGCCATCAACCGCGCCCTGCTGCCGTGCCGCCACGCGTGCGTGTGCGACGCCTGCGTGTCACGCTTTCAACACTGTCCCATCTGCCGCGCGTTCGTCATGGAGTCCTTCGCCCTGTCGCAGGAACCCGCCGCTGCCGGCACACCATCAGACTGAAGATACGACTGAAGATATTAATTTATTAACACAGGAGGTCGCTGTGATCTCAAATGAAGGTTGTTTCAAGTATTTTTGTTTTAATTCGTGACTGAGCCGCTTTATGTGTTTAAATAGTGTTAGACTTTGGACAAAGAAGGGCCGTTACCACAGCTTCTGTTAGTTGTGTATGTATGTACAACCAGAACCTAACATTGTATATTTCAGAGTGAAATAATTTATCGTCATATGTTTGCACTTGTTGAAGCAGTTTTACCTCACTACTACTACTACTACTATTGTATTTGTTTTTCTTTTGGTTTTAAGGTTGTAACCCTGTCTGTTAATCTCAGCGTGTAAAATTATTTCACACATTGGAAAGCACCGTTCTGGACCAAGCACATGTTGCTGCATGTGACTCAAATTGGGTTTGAAAAAAAGTTCCTGTGATATTTGATCTATTCTGTGATATTTAAAACGCTTTCGCTTTGAGTCCAGGTCAGGAAAATGTATCTCGTAAACCACAGTAGGAAAAAATGACAAAATAAATGGTTATTAAAACATTCAGCCATTCGCTGAGATATTACATTCGTAATAGTAATCAATAAACATTCAATCATCAAAACATATCCCTCTAGCTGGCTGAGGAAGCATTTATTCACCTGCCAAACAATGTTCTTCAATTTAAAAGGTTAAAACTATAAATTCAAAGTCTTGTGATATTTATCTTGGCACCCATTTGAAAACTTTTATTTTGAATAGTAACAGTGGTTCCAGAACAGACCTGCCACCGAGGGGCCCAGTCCCAGTGAACATTGAGCAGGTAATCAGAGAGACGTACCATGATGATGTGCGTCCGGGCTCGGTTGGATGTGGCCCATGCACACAGACATGTCTGTGTCCAGTGTCTGTTGGACCAGGAGTAGGACATTCTGTCTGGAGGTCTGAAGGCCCTGCCCTTCGTCTTTGGACTCCGAGAGGACCGATCAGTCTGGTGACTCATGAGCCAATCCATAGCGAAACATAATTAAGTTAAGGAGAGTTTATGAAACAAAACAGTTGATTTTAACTGTCCAGTCAAGCTGCACTCCCCACTTCTCGTCCATTATTTAAAAAAATTAAAAAATTAAACCATCTTCCTTTCACAGGTTTTAAAACAAAAGAATGAAGTGAATGGCAGTTAGACTCATATCAGGCTGGAAGAATAGTGGAGCCAGTCCTGGAGAGGGAGTCTGGTGCTGATGAGATCCCATGGGGGATTTCTAACAGCAGTGGATTTCAAGTACGCCTTGTGATGCTATTGAAGTGTAAGAGCTGCACATTGTATAAAAAATGTTTTACCTAAAAATGTGCCACTGGTTATTTCAAGCCATTTCATATCTTCTGATCTTTAAACCAAATGTACACAGTACTGCTGATGTTGGGTTTGTTCGTAAAGTGAACTAGAAGGAACTGAAACTAGACTCGCATACAAAGCTCATCAGAAACGCTCCAATTACAGGTCATCAAATGAATGTAATCTGGTGTTCGGTGGAAACCAGACCTGCCACTCCTCTTAAAAAGCACCAAAGCAAGAATGAGGAACCAAGGCTAAAGATTTAGCAAACAGGTTGATCTGGAAGAAACCATTCAGTAATGACCTCAATGCCAAAGAACACCATGGCTAGCAGCTAGAACGACACCTGCTTTTAAAAGGACCAATACAGAGTCTCTGTATTGGTCATTCTACACTGTAGAACAATGTCAAAAATGAAATGTAAGATTTAGTTGTGTGTGTTTCAAAGTGTCATCTAAGTTACATTTAAAGGCTCTTTAAGCTGCAGTGTCTTGCCGCCGCTGGCAGATATCTAAATTCCCTTCCCTGTCGAGTCGTCACGTCTCCTGAAACCAGAAGTAGCCATTTGACGAATCGACGACAACAACACGTTGCCGCGGTAACCGTAACTCAATTGGGAACAGTGTTTGTGTGTGGGGGGGGGGTCACGGGTCATCGACGGAGGCGGACGCGCGCCAGGATGGGCAGGTGGTCGGAGGAGTGATGATGATTGGGCAGACCGTTGACGGCCTTCAGCTCCGACTGGCCGACCAATGACAGCCTTGCCAGCAGCTGTAGGCCCCGCCCACCAGGAAGTGAAGGGGAAGTCATGGAGTCTTGAGGAGGGAAGAGAGAGAAGAAAAATGAATAAACACAACTTGGACAGAAGGGTGAAGAAGAGGAAGAGGGCAGACTTAAAAGACATGAGAAAATGTAACTTTTACATAATTTCTGTGTATCCATGTGTGTGTACACGCGTGGGTATTTTGATTGGATTGTCTATGTGAAAATCTACCCGGTGTGTGTGTGTGTGTGTATTTTATTAATTAAGAGTGAGTGTGTGCGGGCGTGTGTACACAGGGTCCAAAATGAACCCCTGCCACCAGCCAATGACTGATTGATGTTTTCACTCTGGCAGGTAAAAACACACAATTCTACCGTGTGTGTGTACCTGGTGTGTACAGGATGTAGTCCACCGTCATGGCGGTGCGTGAGTGACAGGTGGTGATCTCTGCCCTCCCATCAGGCATCAGGAGGTGGGAGTAGGAGGACTGGAGCCCCACACTGTGTGTCAGCCTGGTCCGACTACACACACACACATTCAATACAATACACACACCAGTTACACATTAAACATTCCATTCAATAACACACAGACACAGACAGACAGACAGGCAGGCAGGCAGGCAGGCAGACTGATTACCTGCTGTTAGAGGTGATGGTGGTCAGCTGTTTCACAGTCAGAGCAGCGATGGCTCCTTCAACCTCTGAATAAACGACACAACACAACACATGGGAACACAACAAACCAGCTTTAGACTGTAGCTTTTACACACAGACCACTCATTCGTGGACAGGAAAGGAAGCATTGTATTGTATGTACTGTACTAGACTGTATTGATCTAATATTTGTCTTATTTTATATTATATTAAATGTCCCTGCCTCCAAAATCCACATAAACACAGGTTTTTCAACTACATGTGTGCATTCTGAGGTGAAGTACCATCAGAAAACATTAGAAACATGACGATGATTTCAGCCGTCTACCCCGATGCAAAAATGTAGCGTGCACTAGAGCATCGCTGCTAGCCATGCTTTAATATTGCTGCTACCTCAATTAACTACATTTAGCTTACATGGTGAAGAACATATTGGGTTTGTTCTTATAAAAATAATATATAACAAAACTTATAATATAATAGTATTTTAGTAAATAAAGCATGACATATAACCAATGGGAAGGACCTTTAAACTTAACTAAGCTTTGAGTCCTGCTCTGCATTCCTTTCTAGACTGAGGCTAGTCTAAACTAGACTAATCTAAACTTAACTACCGGTAGTGTAAACTAGACTAATCTAAACTTAACTAGTCTAAACTAGACTGATCTAAACTTAACTAGGCTAAACTAGAATACCTTCGGATCTAGACTTGACTTCTAAACTAAACTATGGCTCCTGTTCTGTATACTTTTCTAGGCTTTAAACTAGACTAGGATAAATTAGCCTACACTAGACTAAACTACCAAGCTCATGTTAAAGTAGCCGATATGTACCTCCTGGGAGGCTGCTGGATGGGGGCTGGCGGGCGGGCAGGTTGTCGTAGCGACAGTCCTGGTTGATGCCCAGACTCTTGGACCAGATGGGGGCGGTGAGGACACGCTGGCCTCGCCCATCCTCCTGGCCTGATACCTACACACGGACACCCACACCCACACCCACACAATGACCGCCGCCATTTTGGAAGCAGAGGAGCATTGTACCGTTAGTTATTACATTGGTAGGCATGGTTTTTTGGTAATTGTTTAGTCATTAATCATAAAGTGTTTTGTCATTATAGGGAGACATTGTGTTTGAAACTGGGTGCGTTCTCCTCACCATCCCTATGGGCATGCCTTTGAACTCCAGGCAGCCCTGCGTAAGAAAGCTGTACAGCGGGCTCCGGGGGGTGGAGTTAAAATCCCCACACACCACCACTGGATTGGCCGAGCCATCCGGGAGGCGGGACAGCCGGGAGATCTCGGCCAATAGGATGGCCAGCTGAGCCAGCTTGATGTCACCGCGGCGCGGGTTGTAGAGGAGGTGGGTGTTTGCCACGCAGATGAAACCTGAGGGGTCTGATTGACCCACGGCGTCGGTGGGCCTCAGCAGGAGGACCAATCCGACGTTGTCGCGGTCGAGGAGGGCGTCGCCAGGGCGGAGGTACTCCAGGGGGTGGGCAGAGACCAGCGAGAGGCGGGAACACTTAAAAACCACAGCACAGCCCTCTGGCTTCTTCCCCGTCCGCTTTTTATACACACACGTGTAGCCTGGAGATACACAGAGAAATATCATGTTGCAAATACAAAACACAGACACACAGGTAGGATACATCCTTTCTCATACACACACTGTAGCCTGGAGATACATAGAGAAATATCTAAAGTACAATTTTCAAAAAGCATAATCCAAACCACAGCACCTAGTGCCTCTAGAGCAGGCTTCATCTGGGCCTCGTAGTGGTCCTGCTGAACCTCCTGTAGACAAAGGACCTGGACAACACAGGAGGGAACAGGAACAGGCATAAATACATGTTTAGATTCATAGATAGTGTAGTGGCTAGGCATTTAATTGCTAAGGCATTGGGCTTCTAGTCAAAAGGATCTGGGTTTGATCCGCACTGTATGCAGCCTAACCTGTAGGCATCCTTGAGCAAAATGCCCCCTAACCCCTGCCTTAGGGATTTTGGTTGGCAATAGCCCTACCATATTAGGAGAGTTGTAGTACTGTCAAATACTAAATCAACGTACATATACCATAACCTAGGCTAATGAAAACTGTTTCCCCATAATGACAAATCATTTCACGATTAATGACTAAACAACGACCAAAATATAACATAATAACTAACATTCCAAAATGGCAGCGGTTAATGCGAGGTGACGTCATGATGTACACGCCCTATATCTGAATTCACTGCACGTGGCTTCAGATAAAAGAGACTTGTAATAGTACATTTTTGTGCAGGAGGTATTTGTGTCATCACAAGTGGGAAGGCTAATCATCAACAGCACAGCTGGTCGTAAAAGGGCCATTACATACAATATATATACAAGACTCACATCTGCATCGTACTGCTGGATCTCCCCCAGCAGGTTGGGCAGTCTGAAGTCCCAGGGCAAAACGCTGGGGTCACAGTGGCGGTACAGGTAAGCGTTCTCCTGCAGCAGGTCCTGGGACAGGATGTTGTAGGACATGACCGAGAAGTCAAACCCACCAGCGCCGCCGCACCCCGGAGGCTGGAGGCCGGTGCAGGTCGGAAAGTCCTCCCACTGTCTCTGCAGCGCTAGGAGAGGAGCAGTAGGTTTAGGGCTGCAACTAACAATTATTTTAATAGTCATCATTTTGTCTAGAAAATGTCAAAGATAATAGCAAATGCCATCGGGTTACAGGAGTCCAAAGTGAGGTCTAAAATGTGCTTGCTTTATCTGAATCAGCCAAGAAAAACTAAAGTATTCATTTTATGAATTATCCATGAACCAAACGTTTGTATTTCTGAAGCATCCAGCAGCAAAGGTTTGTTTTTTGTAATTGATAAATGACCTAAAAACATTGAATCGATTATAAAAATTAAATTTGATACATTTTCTGTCGATCAACTAATCAATTCATCGACTAAACATTGCAGCCCTAGTGTAGTGTAAAAAACGAAAGTTGGCTATTCATTCAAGTATGACGTAAACACTTAAATACTTAACCCATAACTGTTCCTACATGGATCTGAATTCACTGTTAGTCGCTCGTCTGCTAATCACCGAGTAGTAAATAAGCAAGAAACACTCCCTACAGCATACAGCAAAGCCTTATCTGGTTTTGACGCCTAAATGAAAAATTATATTTAAAAAAAGCGCAGTTTTTTAAGCCACGGTCCTCCACTTACGCCGAGCTGCCGCTCCCTGGCTCTGGGTTGTCTGATGAGGGGGGCCGGACCCGGGGAGAGGAGGGAAGTCTTCAGGGTTCCCTAAGGGTCCAGGTGGAGGTGGGCTAGGTTTCCTTATTCCCCAAGGGGCAGCAGGGTTCCTCGAGACGGCAGGTGGACGGTTCCACGATGGAGGTGGAGGTGCTGCGTTCCTTAACGTTCCGAGTGGTGGGGGTTCAGGTCTTCGGTTCCTCCAGACCCCAGGAGGAGGAGGAGGAGGGAAGGTCCTATGTGGAGCCCCAGCTGAGAGACCCGGGTTGGAGTTGCGATCGACGCCGTGAGGCCAATGAGGAGGAGGCCCAGGGGGAGGAGGGACCTCCATCCTGTGGTGCCCCCTCCCCACTCCACCTTCCCAATCCCGCCTCTTTTTATGGCTTTTCCCTTCGCTCCCTTCTCTACGTTCACTTTCCTTGTGGTTTTCCGACGTCCTGCATTCTCCACTCCGGTCGTTGCTCCACGACTTGGAGCGAGGGGCGCCCGCCTCATGATCCCGACGACGGTGCTCCTCCCCGTGCCTCCTTTCGGTGGCCTTACCCCCCGATCCTTCTGCTGCTCCCTCCCTCTCCCCTTTATTGTCCCCCGTACCTTTCCAGCGCTTGTAGGGGGGTGGCCGGTCCCTGCTGGACCGCTGCATGAGGAGACCCCCTCCGGAACCAGAACCGGGACCAGAGAAGACCGAGGGGGGCAGCGAACACCCACCAAGTGTGGAGAAGCAGCGTGAGGAGAACCCAGGAGGAAGGTTCTGGTGGTGTACAGGCAGACGCAAGAGAGGACGGGATCTCCTCTCCTTGCTAAAGGGGAGGATTGCAGGGCGAGAGGGGGGGAGGAGGAGGAGATGCCAGGGAGGAGAATGAAGAGGAGGAGGAGGTTGTCCTGACGTCGAGCAGCATGGGTAAGGAGCACTGCGGAGAGGAAGGGAGGAGCAGCACCGACTCCTGAAGCCCGGGGGCCGGAGGAGGAGGCCGGGGCACCGAGGGAGGTAGGAGGAGCGCAGGGACCTCAGCAGGAGCAGGGACATGAGTTCCCTGGAAGTATGGAAAAATCAAAGAGCGACGTCACGTAAGGAAACATGGATCAAGTCAATTCAAAGCCTCAAAATCTCAACTGTCTGAACAGAAACTAATCAGAGTTATCAGGCATGTATCCACCTGTGCAGGTGAGGATGGCTGACCCTGCAACAAAACTGAATCGTGCATTAATAATACAAAACACAGGCTACATGTGACGTCACGTTGGGACTGGAAAAGTTAGCTTTGGGACCGTCCCCCATAGTAAACAGTACAGTAGATTTAGCATCTGCTGTTATGTACACAAAACGAAACATTATGTAGTTTGAGCAATTATTGGGTTTAAAAGCTGTTAACTGGGCAACCGTACACACATCATAAATATATATTGGCAGTCGGGGACAATAATAAGTATGTTATTGTCAGATCAGCTTGAGACTCAAGCTGATCTGACAATAACAGACTTACTATACGCTACTTACTTCCCGTAAGCGACGGACGACTCATGTTTTTACGTCAAGGTACGCAGGAATACGGCACACATACAGCAGAGCTGGACTGTGGACTCTGGACCAGGACCCGGACCCGGACCAAGGAGACCAAACAGGTTCACGGCACCACCGAGGACCATGCGTGGTCCTCAAAATAATACGTAATGGGGCATACGACGTGAAAACCAGACGCCGGTCAGCTAATGGGATTGTAGTTCTTTTGTTTATTGTGCACCCATCGGCGTAACGCGGACGGGGTTCTGGTGAAAACTACTTCCGCTCGGTGCGGACGAATAAAGGGTCCGGCTGGAAACGTCGTTCTATGTCTCTCTGTCTACTTTTTTTTTTGTGACAAAAAAGCCAGACAAATATATGAGTTTGAACCATCGGCTTACGCGTCTAAACTGAACATTACGGCACATTATTATGACACCTCAGCTGTGTTACTGTGGTGACCGCGGTAGTAGCCGGTAAAACACGTCTCCATACAGCAGAAGGTCACAGTACGTACCTATAGCGATGCTCCGTCAAGGTAGCCGGTAAAATGTTACAGCACCGTCTGATGTCCGCATGGGTGAGGAACCATCACTACCCTCCTGAGGGGATAGGACACAGGATAGGATAGAGGATAGGACAGAGGATAGGAGGATAGGACAGAGGAGAGGAGAGGATAGAGAAGGGGATGGGATCGCCAGTAAGTGAGCATCGTGTTCTCTGTGGCTCTCTCTCCCCCCTCCCATCCGCAGCTCTCTCTCTCCCCCCTCCCGTCCGCAGCTCTCCCTCTCTCTCCGCCTCCCTCCCTCTCCTTCACTGTCTCCCTCTCTCTCTTGCTCTCCTTCACTCTCTCTCTCTCTCTCCTTCTCTCTCCCCCTCCCTCTCTTCCAAATTGTGGGAGAGAAGAAATACTACAATAATAGATGCAGTATAACTGTTCATCTGTTTCATAACTATACCATTTTTTGTAGTTGCCTAATTATATTGCTATAATACTTACATTAAATATTTGTTATTTTTTTAATAGTAGTAGTGGGGACATGGACCGTTACCGTTGCATTTTTGTCAAACGTGACATTAATAAAGGATAGTAGACCGAACTTTCTACTTTACTTCTGTACACTGTAGTTGACGATATCCTCTATAAAATGTATGTGTGTGTGTGTGTGTTTGCAGTTCACAGGCCATTAAAGACAAATAAATTCAGCCATTACAAAATCTTTATTCAAGAAAGCTCAATCAGGATATCAAAATCGGTCACAAACATCTGCGTTCGTCTCCCCACCATAACCACAGCCTGGGGACACTCCTGGACGTGGCACCCACAGGCCCAGGAGTCACACGTAGAAAAAGTCGTCGTGGTCGTCATTCAGAAAGAGTTCAGTTTTTGAAATAAGATAAGATTTGTCAAATGTTTCTGCCGTCTTCATGTTGTCGTTGTCTCTCCGGAGGTTTTTACAGAGCAAAATATCTAGAAAGACATCCACATCTGCAGGGGTCATGACCTGTAATTATTCAACCTGTAATTATTTGTTTTTCAAAAGGTTTCCCAGGTATTGAACCACTTAAGGTGCGTTAGGGTTTATCTCCCCAGCCTCAAAAGAAAACACTTGAATTACATCCCATCATCAAACACACTTGTTGTGACAAATAGAGGCAAATAATTTGCAGCGTCTTTTTAAAAATAATTGCTTATAAGACATTTATAGACAAACCAAATGACGGTTGTGGTAAACGTCACCCCAAGAGGCACGTGATATCTAAACAAGAAATAAACTGTTGTTCTCCATGGGCGGAAGCAGCCACAGTTACGGTTGCTCCAGTAACAGTGTCACCCCCCCCCGTACACTGACCTCTGACCTCTAAGATGGCCAACAACATAAAGTATGCTGCATGCGTGCTGTGCTTGTATTATTTATAACTCCTGCTCTTTGTGCCCTTCCTCTGTCTCTCGCTATTTCAAGGCTCCACTCTCGAGGTCTTTCTCTTTCCCGAGGTCAATCTGTGTATTTTCTTACACCACTTAAGTTTTTGTTTGCCCTTTAATAAATGCACACAATCACCCACTCTGTGTGCAGTCATGTCATGCAGAATATGTGGATTATCAAACAGAATCCAGAAGTGAGAGAAGCAGTCCTGATAGTTTTCAAACGGCCGCTTGTTGCCTCGAATGCAGTCAGAGACATGCTCGTCGATCGCCTTCAGATCACACCTTCCCAATGGTACAGTTCTGTGTTTAAGCAGACAGCAACACGGCATCCATCTTGAGACATTTGTCAAGCAAACAAACGTGACAGACCATGGATTAGGATTTGATCGCTGAGACAATCCTACCAACAAGTAATTATTGGAAGTGAGCCTGACATACGCACTGGATATTCACTTGCTTATACAAGGTATACAAATAAAGTTTATATTATGATTATTATTATTATTATTATTGGGAGGTGCAAAATTTTAAATAAAAGCTGTTTCGAGCCCTCAGAATAAAACAATATAATAATATTTTATTTTCCCCTTCTCATTAAATATTTATTTTTTAAAAAGCCAACAAGTTTTTCTAAAGTGTCCTTTTCCCCCTGTTCCTCATGATGTCATCACCATGGGACCTTAATTACATAACCACATGTGACAAAATCTGGACCATGTGACCCCCAGTCTGAGGGGCCCAGGACTCCAGCCAAGAGAACTCATTCCTGTTGTGTAAACACAGCTGGTGTGGGGGGGTCCAACAGATTCACCATTAAAAATAACATCCCATCATTTTCTGCACGGATAGCAGCATAAACCAGAGGAGACGCATCCTGAATGCTCCACTGCAGCAGGGCGTACCTGGGACCAGGCCTGTGTGTGTGTTCATGTGTGTGTGTTCATATGTGTGTGTGTTCATGTGTGTGTGTGTGTGTGTGTTCATGCGTGTGAACGTGTCGTTGTGAGCGAGTGTGCACGAGTTACTTGAGATCTCACTTGAGTGTGTGTGTGTGCTACTTAACAACTCATTCAATGCAACAGATGTGTGTACGTGAACGTTTTTGTGTGTGTGTGATGATGTGGGTGGGGTCAGAGTTCACGGGGGGTCAGGAGAAGGGGACGTCCCATCTCTGTGTGTAGGCGCTGAGTTCGCAGGGGCTGATGACCAACATGCGGGAGGAGTCCATGCCGTCCAGAGCCATCTCCGAGTCCAGGCAGAACCGGGACACCAGGTGTTCCAGGTGGGTCCCCGACTTCTGCCACCGCTGGGGAACAGGGGCCCAGAGGAGACCACCGCAGGGGTTACATGGAGACACGTTCACACGACACCGCTCTCTTATCAGCTCTTGCACTCGTCTACCTTAAAGGGCCCCTATTTGACCACCAGGTGGGATGTTCGTTAGCCATTACAAGTAATTTCTATATCTACACCCTAGTGACACAAACGGGAGTGTCCCCGGATTTATGATGGATGAATCAGCCTACCAGTTGGTAAAGTCCACTGTGTAGGCTGGTGGGCTGATCTATCCATCATACTTGTGGGTGGACACTCCCTTGTGTGATGTCACTAGAGGGTGGATTTTGACATGGCCTGGTGGTAAAATAGGGGCCCTTTAAGGGTTAAAGGGTGTGAGGCTGAGGAGTCATCAACACAATCTAATCCACCCACTTGTGACATCACAAGCGGGGGTGTGAGGATGTCGAGTTACGCACAGGGTGGTAAAACAGGTAACTACTTCTTTAAGACATGCTCATGCTTTCTCGTCGAACAGGTTAAGTCCAGTTCAAGACCTCATTTAACTCTGTAGTTTCCATAGAGCAGCAGTCACTAACAGTCACCACTAGATGGCAGTATCTTCTATCTTTTGCCTTTTAGAAGCACGATAGATAGAAGCACGTTAATAAAGCCCAAATGAGAAGGCAAGAGCTTCTATGGAGCTGCATTGTGTAACATGAGAACAAAGCAGCGGATCTGATCAGACATGAAAAGAAGCTTATATCCCATCAGGACTGCCGAGTGAGAGAGACATGGAGAGATAATGAGAGAGAGAGAGAGAGAGAGAGAGATTGAGAGAGTGTGTGTGTGTGTGTCTGTGTGTGTGTGAGAGAGAGAGAGAGAGAGAGAGAGAGAGAGAGAGAGAGAGAGAGAGAGAGAGAGAGAGAGAGAG
>JAOPJH010000080.1:6434612-6448409 GCA_027122575.1 Merluccius polylepis
CATCATCATCATCATCATCATCATCATCATCATCATCATCATCATCAACCTTTATTTAACCAGGCAGAAAATTGCTATGAATAAATTCTTATTTGGGCGATGGCCTGTAGGTTTGGGTTAGGGTTAGGGTTAGTTAGGGTTAGGGTTAGGGTTAGGACCTCCTAAGGGTTAGATTAGGGTTAGGTTAGGGTTAGGTTAGGGTTAGGGTTAGGGTTAGTTAGGGTTAGGACCTCCTAAGGGTTAGGTTAGGGTTAGGTTAGGGTTAGGACCTCCTAAGGGTTAGGGTTAGTTAGGGTTAGGGTTAGGGTTAGGACTTCCTAAGGGCAGAGGGAGGGGAAGTACAAGGACATTAAAATATAGACAGTAGACAGTAAAAGCACACATGACAACAGTGACACAAAACATAGAAGACATAGAGACGATTAGTTAGACATAAGCTGTAACGTATTACATAGTGACAGTTAGTTTGACATACAACATAGAGACAGTTAGTTTGACGTACAACATACAACAGTTTGACGTAAGCAGTGACGTACAACATAGTGACAGTTAGTTTGACGTATTACATAGTGACAGTTAGTTTGACGTGTTACAGTGATACCAGACAGCCATAGAGTCATATGGCTCCACACAGCGATGACAGGAATCAGCTGCTGTCTTTATAGCTCAACCACCGAAGAGATGGAGAAGAAAGTCAAACTTCAACCGCTAATTATTAAGTATTGACTGAAATAAAACTAAAGCTCCTACAGTCGGGACGTTACAACGCAACACAGTTTATGAATCAGCCTCATGTTAAATAATGAATACATCCACTCATTTCCATTCTGCCATGAGTGGATGACAAACCTGTGTTGTGAGGATGAGGAGCACATTTGATTTGTCTCCATGGACGGACGCAGGCTAGACCTCGTGAAGCCAGGATTAGATCAACTCGGAGTGTGTGTGTGTGTGTGTGTGTGTGTGTGTGTGTGTGATCCACACCAACCATGCGGAAAATGACTCGCAGGATAAAAGATGCGAGATGAAAGGTCCATGAAACCCTGCTTCGCCAGACAGCCTAGATGTCCTGGAAGCCAATGACGCAATACGCATGACGCAATATGCATGACGCAATATGCATGACGCAATATGCATGACGCAATATGCATGACACAATATGCAGGCGTTTTGCGGCTCCATGTAGCATTAACACACCAAACAGGTCTGCATAATAACTCTGTTAGACCTGTTACAGTTCTGTACAATAACCTGTTTGGCAGCACAGCTGTCAACCTAAACCAGTTGCAAGTCGCTCCTCTGCACCACTTCCTTTCACCAGCAGCAGATTCAGCAACTTAACCATTTATTTTAATATTGATCAATATATTGTAATCTGTTGTTGGAGGGCTTGCTCCTCTTTTTATTATCACACATGCGCGTGATTGACATGCATGTTTCAGTAGTTGGCCCTACTCCTGGTGGGCTCTACTCCTGGTTGGCCCTACTCCTGGTGGGAGTTTTACTCCCAGTACTCCCACCTAGGTGGATAACCGGTCGCTTCATCGTCCTCCGATCGGGCCGGCAGATCTCGCGAGAGCGCCGCCAGGGAGCTGTCCGCTCGGGAAGTAGGTTAAGACGCAGAAAGTTTGAACGCCGACGGTAAAAGCAAATAAACTACCCACAGTGAATGTAATTTTGAACAATGGCTGATACTTCTGATGGAACTTTTCTCACTTTAGGACTTGATAGTATTGGTGATGACGATAAAAGGTTTTGGGATGTGGTTACTGGCATCAAGCACAATGTAAGACAAAGATCAGAGAGTGAAGGGGAGTCTATAGAGTCACTGGTTGTGGCGATAAAGAGCAAAACAGACGGTAACAGGTCTTTGAGGCCTCAGGAAGATGTTTGGAAAGTGATGTTAGTGTTTGAGCTAAAGGGTGGGCCAGATCTGCACCCAATCCACATTACGAAGGCAATAGAGAAAGAGATAGGTATGATTAATCATGCGCGATTCATGGGGAACGGGAGGATTCTGATTTTTGCAACATCCAAGGAACAACAAAATAACATACTCAAGAAAAACACACTTAATAATCTCAAGGTAACGCCACACATTCCGGGTGCAGCAACAAAGGTCAGGGGAGTAATATCTGGGATCCCAACATCAGTAACAATGGAGGAGATCATGGAGAGCTTAAAAGAGCATGATGTCATTGAAGCTAAGCGCCTGACAAGAGGTAAAGAAAAAACAGAAAGTTTATCTATTCTACTATGCTTTAAGAAAGAACTACCCTCTAGGGTTCAACTGGGATACATGTCATATTCAGTGCGAGAGTATATACCACCGCCAATAAGATGTTTTAAGTGCCAACGGTTTGGTCATGTTGCTACCAATGTAGAGGTAAAATTAGATGTGCGAAATGTGGAGGAGACCATGAATATGATAAATGTGACAAAGATGCAGTACTAAAATGTTGTAATTGTGGAGGCAATCATAGTGCAGCATATGGAGGTTGTGAAAAGCACAAAGAGGCAAGAGAAGTCCAGAAAGTAAAAATCATCAACAAAATGTCCTATGCAGAGGCGACTAAGAAAATTGAATTAGAGAAGAAAGGTACCAGCCTTAAAGTCCCCTTCTGTAGGCCTACATCAGAGAAGGATTGGGAAAAAATGCTAGCAACCCAATAAGTAGAGTGAATCACAGGAGCAATGTTCAGGAAAAAGCCCAACAGGCCAGTAGGCCTAGACCTAACTATCATCAGTTAGAATGCTGTGAATTCAAAAAGAAAATGTCAGAAGATGTGTTGTTGGTCAAGAAAAACGATTTCCTTGCCTTTATTTGCGCAGTGATTGATAAAGCAATAGAACTTCCTCATGGAAGTGACAAGGTCAATTCAATTGTGAATATTGCAAATGATTTTCTAGGGTTTAGCTCACAAGCTAGTAAGATTAAAGAGATGCTGAAATGTAAATATGATGGTCAAGATTTTGGTTAAAAGTGTTATGGTACTTCTCATCCTTCAATGGAATGCCAGAAGTTTAATTTCAAATGGTCAAGAATTTAAAAGGTATATACACAATTTGAAAGAGAAACCTGATGTCATATGCATCCAAGAAACATGGTTAAAACCAAAACTTGACTTTATATTGAAAGGATATAATGGCAGTAGATATGACAGAGAAAAAGGCAGAGGAGGTGGGTGTATGACATTTATTAAATCAGGAATTCCATATAGGTCTGTTAATTCCAAAGGGCATGAATGTGTGATAACAGAAATATTTAATGAAGGAAGGGGTCACTTTACTATCATTAATTATTATAATCCATGTAAAGCATGAAATAGTGAGATATTGAAAAGTATTGTTAAGAGAAGCTACAGAGAAATTTGGTGTGGGGATTTCAATGCTCACAATAGTTTATGGGGTAGTAAACGGACAGATATTAATGGTGAGGCAGTTGAAGACATGATGAATGATAGAATGTTGGTGTGCCTAAATAATGGTTATGGTACCAGAATTAATGCGTATAAAAATGAAACATCTTGTATAGACTTAACTTTAATTGATAGTAAAATTGCTAGTAGATGTGAATGGGAAGTAGATCAAAACACAAGCATGGGTAGTGATCACTTCCCAATTACATGTGAAGTAGATATTGAATTCAAGTTTGAACAGAGTTATGTACATCAAAGATGGGTCTTTAAAAAAGCAAATTGGAAGAAATTTGTAGAAATCTGTGAGAGTAGGGAAGATATATCGGCTAATAATTGTCAGACAGTTGATGAAATGAATAACAGTGTAAGTTGTTTTATACTGGGTGCTGCCAGCCAAAGTATTCCTGTTAGCCAGAGTAAAAAGAAACAAGTGAATGTTCCATGGTGGAATGATAAGTGTACTGAGGCTATCAAGGAGAGGAATAGAGCATTTAAGATTCTACGTAAAACACTAACAATGGATAATCTTATCAACTACCAAAAGATGAAGGCATTAGCCAGGAAGGTTATTAAAGAGGCTAAGAGAGAGTCATGGAGACAGTTTTGCTTAACAATAGGAAGAGAGACCACTTTGAATGATGTCTGGATGATGATTAAGAAGATGATAGGCAAATTTAAGCCACCACATGTTCCTGTATTAATCAAAGATGGGACCCATGCAATATCAGATGTTGAGAAAGCCAATATGCTTGGTAGAGCTTTTGCAGAGATACATAAGGGTAGCCATCTGGAGGAGCGTTACAAGAAAAGGAAAGAAGAGGTACTGAAAGTAAACAGAAATATCTTAAATACAAAGGAGTCAAACATGTCTATTATGGATTGTGAGTTTAATATGTCAGAACTTAAAGAGCATTAAGTAATACTGCATACTCTGCACCAGGGATGGACAACCTGTGTTATGCTATGTTTAGGAAACTACCTGATAATATCTTGGAAAAAGTTCTTAAACTGTTTAACAAAACATGGAATGAAGGCAAATTACCAAGCAAGTGGAAATGGGCAACAATCCTTCCTTTTTCTAAACCAGGTAAAGATACAAGTGACCCAGGAAACTATAGGCCTATTGCGCTCATTTCACATCTTGGAAAATTAATGGAAAAACTTGTTGTAGCACGTTTTAACTATTTTCTAGAGTACATTAACCCACTTAAAAGTTATCAAACGGGGTTTAGGAAAAGCAAATCCACAAATGATGCTCTGGTTAAAGTTTGCAATGAAATTGAAAAGACTTTGATAATGAAAGAAGTAATGGTGGCAGTTTTCCTGGATATTGAGAAAGCGTATGACACTATGTGGAGAGAAGGTGTACTGATTAAACTAGGAAAAATGGGAATTCATGGGAAAATGTATAATTACATACTTGATTTTCTCTCTCAACGGTCCATCAGGATTAAAGTAGGTGATGCCGTATCTAATGAGTTCATTGTTGAAAATGGTATCCCGCAAGGGAGTGTTATTAGTCCCATATTGTTCAACATAATGGTTAATGACATGACAAACTGGGAGAGAATAATGAAGGCCTATTATATGCAGATGATGCTGTGATTTGGAGAAGAGGACGCAACATATCATATATTAATGATAAGATTCAAATTGACATTCATATACTTGAACAGTGGGGAGTTGATTGGGGTTTTACATTTTCTCTATCAAAATCACAGGTTGTATATTCTACTAGGAAAAAAGTCCCTGAAACTTACAAAATTATGCTCTATAATCAGCAACTTGTTAGAAGTGAAAAATTTAAGTACTTGGGAATATGGTTGGATGACAAACTCACATGGAAACATCACATTGATTACATCGAAACAAAGTGTAAAAAGGTAACTAATCTTATGAGAATGGTTACAGGGCATAGTTGGGGAGCAGACAGGCAGTCACTGATCTACATATATAAAGCATTGATGAGATCAACAATTGACTATGGTTGTATAGTGTACAGCTTAGCATGTAAGACATCCCTCAAGAAAATTGAAAGAATGCAGTATAAGGCGTTGAGGATTGCCCTAGGTGCTTTTAAAACAACTCCTACAAGCGCCTTATTAGTAGAATCTAAGGAAGCCCCAATTCATTTAAAGGTATGAGCAATTGTCTTTAACATACTGGGTTAGACTAAAAGGAAGTGTTAACAACCCATCTATCTCAGTGCTTAGTGATTGTTGGGAATATACAAAAAAGGCCAATGGATTTGGTTGGAATATTGACAATTTAGTGAATGAGTATGGATTGAAAGAATTAAAGTATGGTCCAACATTAGCTTTAAGTTGTATTCCTCCATGGCTGCTCCCTGATCCAGAGGTAAACATTGATTTATTAACAGAAAAAAGCGAGCATCTCACCAAGCACCAAGTTTTGCTCAAGCCTGCAAGTTATTTAAAAACTTCATACTATGGATATCTGAACATTTTTACAGATGGTTCTAAAGATCCCAAAGGGCAATGTGGTATTGGTATATATATTCCAGAATTTGAAAAAGGATATGGATATAGAGTGAGTGACTTTTTATCAGTATACTCAATAGAGATGACTGCAATACTAACCGCTCTTAGATGGGTTGTAGATATTAAACCTCTTAGATCAGTTATATGTACTGATTCTATGGCAGTACTACAAAGTTTTATAACAGATAATTCAATACGTGAAGATTTGGTAATAGAGGTAAAGCATCTTCTTTTAAATATTATTAGCCTTGGATTAGTTATTCAGTTCTGTTGGATTCCAGCCCACTATGGAATCTATGGCAATGAAATTGCTGATAAATTAGCTAAAAAAGCACTGGAAGTAGACCAAACAGATATTCATATTCCATTGGGCAAAGGTGATGCTATATCATTAATTAAATCAGAGGTTATGTTAAGGTGGCAAGATGAATGGGAGTCAGAGAGCTCAGCCAGATACTACTATACCAGAGCAGTGTTGGAGGGAAAATAATTACCTCAAAGGGGCTAAACAGACATGAAGAAGTTGTAATAACAAGACTGAGATTAGGTCATACTGGACTTAACTCCACTCTAGCAATAATAGGTAAAAGTAATGGTGTATGCTCTGAGTGCAATGTTGTAGAGGATGTTAATCATGTTTTATTTAAATGTAAGAAATTTGATCAGCACAGGCAGAAATGGAAAGAACTGGATGAAGAAAATGACATTCACAATATTTTACAGGAGCAAGGAATGGAGGGACAAAGAAGCAGGTATTTTGTTACGTATCTTAATGATACTGAACTAATTAGAAGAATTTAACCTTATATATATACATTGAAAGATATATATAATATTTATTTATTTATTTATTTTTTAGTTTATTTTGTTCTATTTTGTTTTGTTTGTTTATATATTTTTTAATTTATTTTATTTTCTCTGAACTTATTTTTATGATTTAAAGTATCATTTGCCAACGTCCTTGTTACACACTCCTGTGTAGTAGTCCAGTAGGTGGCGGTATATAGCTAAACACTATAATCCGCCATTAAACAGAAGAAGAAGAAGAAGAAGACCCTGGTTTCCCAGAGGGTTTATGGATAGACCCCCGGCCCAGAGCTATAGAGAAAACATATAGCTCTGCCCCGGCCCTACTAGGATGCCCCTGGTTTCTGAGCGGAAGTGTTTTTTGGAGCACAAGCGGCTCTAGACCGGATCACAAACTGCCATTAGGTTAGAGATGGTAGGGTTAGGGACTTGCCTACGCCATCCTAGGGGAAAAAAAATCATACGCGAGTAGTATTATAACAGTTAAAACACATATATGAGTGAATAGGACAGTAGGAACAGGTATTTGCTTTAAACACATGCCATTTGTAAGAACCATCATTTTAGAATCGCAGATGGAACAATATTTTATTCAAAAGGGTTACGTTTCACGATATCATTGTGAAACCTACAATAATTTCATTTGCTCAGTCTACATCAATAAATCAGCGTTTTTGTCTTTAATTTTCTCTCTACATGGTGGGGTTTTCAGTGCAAAATAACAATAACAAACAACACAATTGCCCTGTTCGTTCTTACCAATCATGTTATCGGTGATCTCTACGTCGTCAGTTCAGGGCTGCCAGGCGGTTGTAATCAATCGGAGATTGTTAGGATAGCAATACAACCGATTGAGACCGTCCCGTCGCTAAAATGACTCTAAGCACATTATTGTCTCGCACTGTACGTGTTAGTAAAGGTGAGTTAATCATTTTGCAATATCTTAACAGTATTTAATGGAATCATCTATAATGTTGATAGATGTAAGATGCCCTCTAATTAAGTCTTGACCTTTGCTTAGCAATAGCTTAGCATTATTTACACACAGTCTGCATTATGTTATTCGGTCAATTCCCTGACACAAACTACTAGCATAAATATTGAATAGGTTTATTTGATTACGTATACATTATTATCATGTATGACTCAAAATGATGATTTGGTGGTGCAGTTGGCACCAGGTCTGTATTCACAGCCTCCAAACCAGACACCGTCCACCCGAACTGGTTGCGAGTGGGACTCGCCTTCGGGACGTCTGCTGTTCTCTGGGGCATGGTAAACATTATTTATCAACATTATAATATTGCGTTTTATTTTATACAGTCTATGATAGACACATGTCTGACTCAAACATCTTTGTTGTCACAAGCTGTCTGTAGAACAAAATAAAGGATGTTAACTTCAAAATCATTTGATTCATGTTCATGGTGTTGCCATTACTAACGTAACGTAACTAATTTGTTTACACTTGTAGCTCTTCAAGCAGCACAGTACTGATGTGGAAGAGTACAAATTGAGAAATGCTTTGAAATGAACGGCTACACTGATGAAGTAAGAGAGAAGTAAAGCGTCCCTGAAGTTAGATTATCGTTAACGTTACATGATACTGCAATGCAATGATTTCATCATATTATTTCAAGTCATATTATTAGTTATCTTTTGGCAGTTATCTTTTTTTAAATTTATCTAAGAACTATTTTGTTTGTTCTATTTCTCTACAGGATTGACTGTCCTTGCGGTTGCCAGCCTTGCGTGCAGGACGATGCACCTGCTATTCCCAAGTATCCCCATTGTATTTAATCCTTAATTGTGACCGTAATAAAAATGTTTAACGTTATTATAAATGTGTTCTATTTGTGTTGAGTGTGAGTGAGAAAACACAAACTTTTTATATTATACACTTTTTTTGATATAGACCTAGGCCTACATCTAAATGTAGTTTAATTAATTTCATAAGTATGGTGAACAATCATCAATGTACAACTCTTGGTAAAGACATTGATGATTTGTATTTATATCCTACTTGAGAATTTCGTTATTTCATTAAATGTTTAAATAAAACCGTATAGAAGGTACAGAGGTCCCAGGAAAAACAAGTAGATTAAACACCTATAGCCACAATGAAAGAATAATGAACAATAAAACCACAGTGATTACTTTCAGGTAACTTTTGGTACATTGTGTAGGCCTACCTCTAAAATTCTAGAAACAAATCAAAAGGCATTCCGTCTTTACACTACGATGATTTGTCAGTTGATATGCCTCATCCCTCTTATTCCAAAAAGTAACAATGCACACAATTCAACACAAAATGTACGTTTGGTCAGTATCCGAATAATAGAATTTCCGACATGTGTGACGTAAAACGGGGCGGGATCGACCCAATCATCGACCTCAGCTGCGCTTCGACGTCCGTATGTTGCGCAACAGAGGACAACCGAGCTGTGCGCAGTCCACGCGGTCAGCCACTAGCGAGGGGATAGAGAGTGACTTCTCGTCTGATCAGCTCTGTCATTGATTCGGCCTTCTGTGAGACACGATCATCTCCTATCTGTAGCACAGACCACTGCAACAAATATGTTTTCCTGCAGAGCAGCCTGGCAAAGGTGCGGGCCATTAGCACGGAAAGCAACCATTAGGTTGCCAAGAGATGGTAAGTATCACCAATGAGCAAAAATCGAGTTTGGTATAAATATCTAGTGGAACACGGTGTATGGTTGGACCGCACTCGGTTTAAATGGCATGTCAGTACTTCTGTTCATCATGGCGACCGTAGTCGCTCTACACTTCCCATCGGCCTACGAGAACATTTTGTCCTATTTGGTCATCTCATGTGTTTATGCATTTCTGAACCAGAAAGATGGCACCGAGTGTTGGTAGACCAGGGGATGTGAAGGTCAAATGTATTCCTGGATATTGTTTTAATTTGAGATATTGTTTTAATATTTATTTCTACCATGTTAAATCTAATTGAATTAATTGAATTGGAAATTGTTTATTAGCCTACGTCTTGGCTGACGGGATTGGTTTTGCTATTTGAAGTGCCATGTACAAAAACTACTTGAAGTATAATGGTATTGCCAACAAACTCGTTACCACATCTTTTCGCTTGCAGTCTTAATCGTTATTGTTTGTTTGTTTTAATTGTTGTTGTTGTTTTTTTACCAGAAGTGTGTTGCGCTTTCACAGCGTGTTTCGCATGGAGTCGCGTATCGCTATTTCAAATATTTAAAAAACGTAAATACGAAATGGAAATCAGACCATGGCATCCCGTCCGAATTTTATGTTTGGAACCGAGTAGGCTATCGCTAAATTTACGAATAAATGCATTTCAGTTTGACCTTCATCTCATTGGAGGTATGGTTCCTGTGTTGTCACGTGGTGTGTACGTGTGACTGTATTCTCGATGTACAGAATGGCTGCTGCGCCGTAGAGTTGGGCATTCGTGTTATGTGCTGTGCATTTCTTTCGCCTTGAGCTGGTCGACCATTGCACAGCTCTCACGAAGAACAGACTAAAGCAAGTCGACACTGTACCAGTGGATAAGTGGAAGTGATATCAGGAATTTGCCAAATATCTACTGCATAAGGATTAGAAGAACCCTATAATTGCTTTTTGCATGATCTGCTATGAACTGCTGCTGCACCTTTTTCCACTTTCCTACCAGTGGACTAGTCCGATACTCTGAGGCTAATCCTGTAAAGGGATGGAACAATTAACACATCTCCAACTGAGACCCTTCTCAAGAGATTAAATGCATTTCTTGTTTTAACCTGACAAAACAAAGGTGATATTTATTTTATCACATGAAAATAATAATCAAAATCAAATAAGCATTTTTGTTAATCTTTAATAATTCATTAATTGTGATTTTCTGGAATTGGTTAAAGAAATTGTTTCAGCACTAGATTAAATCTCTCAATTTCTGATTAAGTGTGTCAGACTAGTTTGGGACCCAAAGTAAGTCATTTGTCAGATTACACCAAAAATGTGCCTATCTGCAGGGAGAAGTGTTATTGGTGCAGCAGCACTTCTTGACCTGTGATCCCCAAGCAAACTCATCTCTCCAGCACTGCCCCAGCTGTGAGCCCATTATTCAATGTAAATAATGTGGGGCTTTAGAGGATTTATTGGATTAGCAAATGCTAATTGCGTGGTGGTGCTCGTGGAAATTATAATGTAGTTCTTATTGAAAGGCACAGAAAGCCTTGTTGCTAGACATTTGCTCAGTTATTTAAAAAATATATACATCATTTTTTGGTATACTGGAAGTGTAAATGGTGTGTTCAGAGTAGATTGCATGACGATGGAAGCTGTAACTTGACCTTGCCCTTTAGGAGTAGAGGCTGCTTTGTGCATTTTTGGAAATGCCCATTCAGAAGTACTGAAAAGACCAGATGTATTTTGAACCCAAACTTGAAATATGGCAAATGAAGATGAACTTAAAAAAAACATATTTGCAACAAGTGAATATCTAACAATCTTTTTGGAGATTGTGTGTTTATACTGGTTTGTAGTTGACAGGCCAGCACACATATTTTTGGCAACCTAAATCTCTTGCAGCCAATCAGAAAGGTCATAAGCCAGTACTAAGTCTTGGTACGCTTTCTCATCCCCTTCTACTTGCTAGAGCTAATGCTTGTTGTTTTGTGGCACACGTAAACACATCTTGTTGGGTGCCTTTTTACTGCCACAAATAGAGTGGAGTATTGTGTCTATATGAAGCCAATTAAGGACAATACAATTGAAGCATTGTCCTTAATTGGCTTCGTATAGATGCAACAGTCTATTGTCATGATGTGATTGAAAAGATGTCTCTAAAGGAAAATGATCAGTTCCTATAAATTAAAAACTTTAATTTTAATCAGCTGTTTCAGTGAAATAGTCTGTGATAAACAATTGTGATAGGTAATGATCTTCATGTCACTACTTTGACTGATCTTTATTGTCACACTGATATTGAAACTACAATGTGGGATCCAGTAATGCAAAGTTGGTGTAGGCCTGTATGTATTGCTTTTACAATTCCATGTATTTTCTTCCTATTCTTTTGTAGTTCAGCGGCGGCAGATGTCCTCTGTGCCTGGTGGCTCTGGGGAGAACATAGTCTATGCTCTACTATGTGGTGGCGCGTTCGCTGGTTCCCTCGCGTATGTAAGTACCTAGTTTTTGATTAACCTTTTAACCATTCAAAAATAATTCAGTTAATGATGGCGCTTCTGAAATGCTCTTTCTACCTTTAAATTAATTTCTACTAATCTACTCTCAGAACCCAGAGGAGCTAAATGAAGGAGCGTAGAGAGCAATTCGGACTCTTAAATGACATGGGAGTCATAGGATTGCTTCAGTCAGGGTTTGGTGTTGAGACTTGTTTTTTGGGTTCTCATCAGGTGTACACCACCTTGTCAACTGACCAGGCCAGGTTCGATGACCGCGTCTCAGAGATCCAAGCCAGGCCTAAGACGGAGTGGGTGCCAAAACCGTGGCCACCCAAGAGTAAGTCCATTTTCCGTTGCATGTTCTCCTCTAACTGGCTTTAGTGCATTACATCTCGGGATGTTTCTAGAAATTGTTTATTTGTTTTATTTCTGATGCAATGCTGATGAGTGTGCCAGCAGTGACGCGCTCACACACGATTCCCTACAGGGATTTTCGTTCTTTGCATCCTCCTGGATTGCCTGCTGATTTCACTTGCGCAACGTACTCACCCACCCACTAACTCACCCTGTTTACATTCCTGCCTTTCATCATTTAATGATGAGATGAAGATTACAAAAGGTGCATCATGAAATTGATGGCCTGCAAAAGTTAGTTCAGGGATGGATCCTCCTGGGTTCCTTGAGTATGTTACTTTAATGTAATTGCATGTGGTGCTATTTCAAATACTGCACAGAAAGATGAGATGGGGAAAATATTATAAGGCTGCAAAGTACTTGGCATTTGGTTGCCTGTACATTTCCTCTTAATTGCATTACATTACTTGTGATTGTTATACCATTATAGCCTTCATTATCTAGATTATGTGTGTTGGATTCTTGGGCATATTGGTAATCTGATATTATGTTGTGTTTTTGTAATGCATAAAGGTGACTTGGCAATTGTTTATAATTTAAGTAATGTATGTTACACCATAACATTGTATTAAATTGGGTCGCTTTACTTTTTCTAATGGGAGTATTTTTTTATTTCTTTCTGTCTTGCAGGTCAAGGTGAGTTCTATTGGTCATTCACAAGCATGGCCTGGCAACTGCTTTCATTCTGACTAATCACTATTGGCATGGGGAATGATCTGTCACTATGGTATGGTTTTCACTCTAAAAATCCTCTCCCATTTACTCACACATTGTTTCCAGTCGTTATCCGCCAATCAATGCTATAATTGATTTATTAGCACCATTAGCGTTTTATGGTAATGTGTTTCACCAATGATGATGCATTTCTGGATTTATTTATTTTTTAAATTCATGCCACCATCTTTGTAAACCCTGAATTCAGGTTGCCGTTTCTAACCTTATGCTCCTGGCCAGGCACTGAATATAATGTGACCAAATGCATGCACAGGCATATGGGACTCAAACGATACAAATTGTATAACAAAATGCATTTTGTTATTCTTGACTATAAAAAACAATGGATTATATTGATGGTTTCCATTGCTGCATTTTGGCTTGCAAAACTTGGACCACCCTGTGTGTCTTCCACCTTTGCTGATTTTTCCTCATTGTCATAAGACCTCTCAATTTGATCATAACAGGAAGCCAGGCCACCCTTTTTTGAACTGTTCCTGGGCACATCTCTTCTATTTGCGCTCTCCTTGACTATTATTATTTTTAATTTGACAAATGTATTTTTTTATGTAAACGAAGGTTTCCATCAGTCCATTTCAAATGGACACCTCTGCACCAAATGAGACCAACAGACAGATAGTGTGTCTGAAATCGCGCACTTCTATACTTACACTTACTTTTTTGAGTGCACTTTGCGAAAAAAGTTAGTGCGCCAAAACGCAGTGCACTGGAAATACCTCGGTGGCGCACTCAAAACGATCTAAAATTTGAGTGTGGACCGAT
>JAOPJH010000080.1:6505943-6521719 GCA_027122575.1 Merluccius polylepis
TATATATTTAGAAATGCCCTGTCTTTGCCATTAATGGTAAAGTGTGCAATAGAAAGGGGAAGTCTGTAAGTGACCCCCCCAGTGAGAGATGTTGAGATGCCAGATGTAGCTTCAAAGTGGCCCCAGTCCATCCCTGGAGTAAGGAGCCAATACATTTAACAATAGTAGTAATAATAATAAAACAATAACATAATAATAGTAGCACAGCTTTAGAAGAGATTTACAGTTTAGGGATTTGCATTTTAACCACACCAAAGGATTGCAAGGGCTCTCACTGCCAGCAGATATTTCTCATACATTAATTTGCTTTGTTATTTTTTTTGGTAATTAAAAGTATAAAGTTAGCCAGTTAATCAATCGAGGTATTTTCGAGTTACCATGATAATAAATTGAAGTAAGAGACCAAACTGGAATCAATTAAGTTTGTTCGGATGATCCACCAACGGACAACAAACACGATTAAAGTACAAACTGTTGATAAAGGACTTACAGTAGTGGTTCCCAAACGGTGTTGGCCCGTGACCCAATTTCTAGCTTGGAAAATGTTCGAGACCCCAACTTTTCACTTTTGTGCATCTCAAATGCAAATCATTTTGTACCCAATTAACATCTGCTGGTAGTATGATATCCATGTCTCTACTGCACCCCACGTGACTGCTCGTGGTTATGAGTCACTAGGCAGTCAGGTCGTGTGCATACAGTAACAGGACGTCTATAACATTTTTTTTTTTGTTTTTTTTTAAATAGGTCATCACATCTACAGCTGATGTCAGCTATCTCCATGCATGTGCACATTCCCGACCCCACGCTGGGAGCCTCTGAGTTTACAGGAAGCAGCCGCTATCGACCTGCAGCCGCCGCCCGGACATCCGAACGCCGATATCTGATTGGTCGGCCGGCGGTCAGCTGACACGTGTCACGTGGCGCAGAGGGCTTTCGGGTTTCGGAGAGAGAGAGGGCGACTCAGGTGGTTTGAAGCTCCGCTGTTTGCTCAGTGCCTGTGGTTGTGTTAAACGAGGCAGCAGGTCCAACATGGCGTGGACCCGGTACCAGCTGTTCCTGGCGGGACTCATGCTCACGACGGGCTCCCTCAACACCTTGTCTGCCAAGTAAGGGTTGTGTTGTTGTTGTTGTTGTTGTTGTCGTTGTTGCTGGTGTTGTTGTTGCTGCTGCTGTTTGTCTGGTCATGTTTACCGACGTCCTGGTGGCTGGCATCCGAAGGACACACTGGAGTAATGGAGGTATTAAATATAACTGGATATATTTTATATATAACTTATAGTCAACCAAATAGCCAGTGTGAATGGCCTCACTAAGTTGGAGAGCGTTAGCTTTAGGCTACGCTAGCTATACATGCAGGTCGGTTGCCATGGGAGCGTATTGGCTGTGGTTTAGGATATATATATATAACGTTATATAAGCTTATATAAGTCGTTGAAATGTGTTGAAATGTTCACCTGTTGAAGTGAGACGGCTTTACTGAGGGCGGTGTGTCGCTAATCAAAGCTTCCGACCGCTTGTTTACCGGATGATGGCTGATCGGATAACAAGTCGAGACTAAACTAATTGATTATTTTTTGGTTCGGATATCGGGACTTAACTCGTTGTTTGGCACATGACATTGATAGGCACGGCATCGCGAGATTTCCATTGATCCAAACGGGAGGACAATATAATGCCAGCGCAGCAGAACAACCCGTTTTTTATGTCAACGCGTTTCTTTTTTCCCAATAACTGAAGAAGACGCGCCGCTGCTCTGCTGACGAAGCAAATGTCAAATGTCACACACGTCTGCTTTCACTTCTGCTCTATGGGCTGATGGCGCACGCTTGGCTGGTCAGCAGAATACTAGAAGCAGGAAAAGGAAACCATGTTAATGTCAACTCAGTAGAGCACCAGATATGGTATTGTTCACCGAACCAGGAACCAGGAACCACTTGGTGCCGGTTCACCGGCCTCACTGAGTCTGGAGGAGGGGCTGTGGTACTACAGCCCAGCCTCTCCAGGCTGCATAGACCTGGACATGATGGGATGGACATGATGGGATGGGTTTACAAGACCTGGACATGATGGGATGGGTTTACAAGCCCAGTTTAGTGCTATGGCTAGGATCCAAATCTGTTGCATGACATGGAAGAGCTGTGTCATCATCACTCAGGATCACTCCCGGTCTCTTCTGTGGCGTGAGACGGGACAAACTGCTTACTCTGAATGCTTTGACTGTAAAAGTTAGTTATTGAGCGGCGCCGGTAAATCAGTGATCCGTGACAATATATCCTCAGTATATCCTGAATGTACTTCAGTAGCCGATTTCGAGGAAGATGGATTCAGATTTTTCTATTTGACCGTTTCATTTGCAGTGTGTTTTTAAATTTAGCTTACTTGTGTAACAACAATATTATTCACAATTACATTGATACGTATCCCCTTGCCTCGCAGATGGGCGGACATGTTCCAGGCAGCAGGTTGCCATGGCGACCCGGAGCACGAATTCTCTCACCCATTTGTACAGGTACAGTTCTTGCCATAGAAATGAATGGAACAAATATTTGTTATGTGGTTTAGGCTTATTGTTCTCCTTTGGGTTTTTTTTGTATCATGATTCTCTCTTAGTCCGAAACTGTAGTCACTTTGTTCAATAAAAGGAGGCTCAAATTGCTTCTGTATCGACCGATGCATTTCAGTCAAAACTAGGAACCGGTATCTGCAGTGAAGAACGGTGTAGAATCAGAAAGAGAGCCTAGAGGCCTGCCGACAGGCTGATCAATGTTTTTCGTTCATTGATCAAGCATCCAAACTGTCTGCCACGTGTTGTGTCCAGGCGGTGGGCATGTTCCTGGGAGAGTTCAGCTGTCTGGTGGTCTTCCACATCTTGCTGTGCCATGACAGACGCAGACCAACGCCCACCGTCAACCCCGGCCAGAGCTTCAACCCGCTGCTCTTCTTTGCGCCGGCCATGTGCGACATGACGGCCACCTCCATCATGTATGTCGGTAAGTGCCCTCGGCGATCCGCCCTCTCTGTCGTGCGTTCACCTAATTGTCATTGCAAATTTTAAGCAAACATTTGACTTGTTTGGTCTCATCGGTCCACACGTACCTCCTGTTGATGCTAGTGGCCGTGTTTTCATGGTTATGGGAATATCCAGGAAGATGCAGACAGCTGTGAAAACAGCCGATCAGTCATGCAAGTTAAATGTTCGCTACGTCAGAACTCATGCGGTAAAGCTTTTTTCGAATTTGGAAGTAATGGAATCTAGTTATGATCTTTTTAGTGTAACACGTGTCATGCATTGTGCAGAGTTGAGGGACACGGTGAGAGAGCACAAGATTGTACATCAACAACAGTCTAAAAAAAAGTCTAGGTCTGTTCACTGAGTGAGCGCATGACATAGCCTCAAACATCAGTAACCCTATTGAGATCTCCATAAAATAAAACTTTGCCCACCGCTCTCCTTCCCAGCGCTCAGCATGACGAGTGCCTCCAGCTTCCAGATGCTGCGCGGGGCGGTCATCATCTTCACCGGCCTGCTGTCGGTCGCCTTCCTGGGGCGCCGATTGCAGACCAGCCAGTGGATCGGCATCGTCGTCACCATCCTGGGCCTGGTCATAGTGGGCCTGGCCGACTTCATCACCAAGAACAAGGACGAGCACAGACTCAGCGACATCCTTACAGGCAAGGCGTTAAAAAAAACAAAAAGGTGGTCTTCGGTCCCGGGAGTGGGATTTGACCGGTTAAAACACGGATGGAAGTCATGTATCGTGATGGCAACAAAAACGAAAGCTGTATTAATTGGCCTGCGATTCCCTCTAACTAGTGCAGTGCCCCTTCAAAACGTGCCTGTTCAGAACGGAGCGATTGCTTGGCCTCCGGTATCGCTGCTCGCAGCTTTCTCGAGAACCGCTCATCCGAACAACTTCACACTCCACACTGCACTTCCTCGGGTCCTCAGTGATACGCCCGCCCAGTGTGAAGTCGATCGGATTAACGGTTGTCGAGAAAATCAAAGGGCAGACATACAGAGACTCCTCTGTTTATACAGAAGTTAGACGGCAGGTAATAACATGTGAATTTCTTTGTGTGTGTGTGTGTGTGGCTCGCAGGTGACCTGCTGATCATCATGGCTCAGATCATCGTTGCAGTGCAGATGGTTCTGGAAGAGAAGTTTGTGTACAAGCACGACGTCCACCCACTGAAGGCCGTGGGCACTGAAGGTACAGCACATCCGTCACACCGCAGGCAAACCCACTGTAACCGTGGTGTCTGCTGCTTCCTGGTTTTGTGTGTGTGTGTGTGCGTTAACAAAATGCTAATTCCTTGCATTTACATAGTGCTTCTGAGGCACCCAAAGTACTTGCAGTATGTGTGTGATATTAATGTAGCTATTACTGCCAACCTTAGGGTTGGACAGTTTCCGGTTTTACCGGTACGGTGCGGTGTGCTAGCTTATACCGGTTTAGGTTTAAGCAAACTGACTGTACTGGCATTAGTCATTATAGCCATTTGCTCATATGAACTCTGGACATGTCCAGAGTTGCCCTTTCACACACATGTAGCACACAACAGGAGTTGACGTGTCTCACATACACTGTAAACACTCAGTTTGGTTTAGGCGACGGGTGGCGCCTCGGGAGATTGTGCAGTAGGCAGGACATTACGCTGAAAGTACCGACTCATCCGTAACGATGACTGTTTGTTTTTGCGTTTTTCTCAATACGACGTATTTAGACACGTGTCCGCAATATGTATAATAACATTAAAGGGGACCTATTATGCAAAATGGCTTATTCCTGGCCGTTCCATGTGTTGCATATGTTACCTTAGACTTTATTAGCCCAAAAAAGGTGAAATCTGGAAGTCGCCTCCTTTTTCTGTAGTTCATTGTTCAAAAAACCCTTGATCCTACAGGCTGTTTTTTACGCCATAAAGGGCCACGCTCTCAGAGCATGCCCGCCCACCGAGGTGAATAACCACTCTTATTTACTTCGTCATGTAATGCTTCTGGCAGCGCCGCAAGACATTGGTAACTTAGCGAACTACAACGACAACATGTCTAAGTTCAGTTTCCAACACCACAGTTGTCGGATGCCGGCAAGAACACGGAGCCATCCACACTCTCCCGACGTGATGGACAGAGTGAATTAACTTCATTTTTAACGGCAACATCCCGGCTACAGTTAGCATTACCATACATCCCACCTTCTAATGAGGCGGCCAATCAGAGCACAGCTCATTACCATACATTCTACCTTCTAATGAGGTGGCCAATCAGAGCACAGCTCATTACCATACATTCTACCTTCTAATGAGGCGGCCAATCATCAATCTCCACCGTCGGATGTTTGTATTCTCCCGGTTTCACACCAGGCGCATGATGGAAACGTCATCGAAACGCTCGCTGTGAATTCTTCTTTGCCTTTACTGCTACCGACCTTAACGGAGTATTTAGAGCAGGAGCTATGTGGTGCGTCGTGGACGCACACCATCTGGTGGTAAAGATTGATATACTGGTACGATTCGGTGTGTGTGTGTGTGTGTGTGTTTGTGACTAACTATCAAACCAGTTTGAAAAAAGGTTACACCGGCCCAACCCTACAATGTACCAAGCATACCGTTTGGCGTATCTTATGTCTCGACTCCGCCTTCCTGTGCAGGTCTGTTTGGCTTCGTCGTGCTGACGCTGCTGCTCATCCCGATGTACTACATCCCTGTGGGCGATTTCACCACGAACCCCCGGCAGGTGCTGGAGGATGCCCTGGACGCTTTCTGCCAGATCGGCCACCAGCCCCTCATCATTGTGGCGCTGCTAGGCAACACGGTCAGCATCGCCTTCTTCAACTTCGCCGGCATCAGCGTCACCAAGGAGATCAGCGCCACCACGCGCATGGTGCTGGACAGTCTGCGCACGCTGGTCATCTGGGTGGTGAGCCTGGCGCTGGGCTGGGAGCAGTTCCACGGCCTGCAGGTGCTGGGCTTCGTGGTGCTGCTGACGGGCACGGCGCTCTACAACGGCCTGCACCGCCCCCTGCTGGCCAGGATGCCCTGCTGCGCCGCCTGGGCGCTGGACGACGCCGAGGAGCAGGCGAGCGCAGCGGAGAGGGAAAGGCTGCTGGGCGACAACAGGGTGCAGGCGGGCGACGACGCCTGAGGTATCGCCGTCTCCATGGACACGCCTCCTCTAGGTGACTGACGAAATCTCGGGCTGGCACAGACCTGACACGTGTTTTGCCCAAAACACTTTCAACGTTGTCCTTAATGTCTTTTTTATTTGTATTATTATTATTATGCATGACGTGTCCGATCTCAACTGACTGATTTGGTTTGTTTTTAAACTCTAAGAATGCTGCACAAGTTTTTAGTACATATTTGGTAGGGCAAGGTTGAGTGTGAGCAGGAGAAGGTCGGCCTAATGGCAATCATGCGTGCATGCATTTAAAAATGACAAATGAGTTTAACATGTACAAAAAATATTTTTAATTAGTTTTTTACCCTTTTGTCAGATGTGTATTTTTTTTCTATTGAAGGGAAATATCTGGGACCTGTTTGATTAGACTGCTGCAGTCTGTAAGCCACTAAGAACACTGACCCCATTTTTTAAATGTGATTAACATATATTGATTTATATAGATTGGCTTCATTGTGACATTTGTGACTATGTTGCTTGCTTTTTAACAATACTGGTTAGACATTATACCGTATTCTCAAAAAAACATTTTATGAAGGCTGTTATATCTAGTCTGAATTCTGTTTTAGTTTTATGATTTTAGAAATCGTGTTTACTGTACGCTGTGGCCAGCTATGTGTTTTCTATGTCAATCACTTATGTGCAAAAGCCTTGTCGAGGCTTATCTGTAGTGCTTTTACTTGTCATACTCATATTTGTCTTTCCTATTGATTACAGAATGTGATCTGCACTAAGTAACGCAAATGTAATTAATTATTCATCTCAGTTGTGTCAAAATATTGTGGGGGGGAAAAAGGGATTTTTTTTTTTTAAATACACATTTCGAAGGCCTCTGCGTCTATTGGGTTTACTTTTATTCGGATGCATGCATATGACTTAACAAATAGGTTCTGTTAACGGCAATGGACAGTTTCTAGACTGGTTCCAGAAGAAGTGTGCATGACATCCACATGGACGTGCTTGTAGCGGTCTCTCCGAACCACTACACTATCATATCCGCTGCACTAGTTCCTATGCCCCCACCTAGTGGCGATAGTGTGATATTGAGACCATGGGAAAGGTCTATATGGGAAATACTAAAAACTAATCTAACCCTATAGTATAGACTTGTGGCAGGCCTTGATGTGCGATGTATACTGTATGAGTATACTGGATGAATGTATGGGTCTAAATGGACCCAGAATGGCTGCAGGTCATTCACGTCCAATACATTTATTTTACTCCTCGCTCTGCAAGAGTTCACATCCTAGTTCATCCACAACGCACAAAGCATCAGTAACTGACGATGTGAAGTCTTCCGACAGCCCGGTTCAGGCCTGCCAGCCGGACTCCATGGCCGCTGTGTTGAGCTGGGACAGCCCCTCAGCTGACACCTGTTCCCCCTTCCTGCCGGTGCCGAAAAACCCAACATCCTCCCTCATGATCCTGGGCATCCTTTATATGGAGGTCAGAGGTTAAGCCCGGGAGCACAATGCCGTCTATTTGGATCAACATGTGCCAATTAAACAGCTCTGTCTTCTGGAGTAGGGACATGTTGCTGTACTGCCAGCGTCATCTTGTATGTATATCCTAGTAGCCTAATGCTATGCACAGCAGGTCGCCATTGATGACTCAAGAGGGACTTGGGAAGGATGCCAGTCAATAACAGCTTAATCTTAAGCAACTTTTGTGTGTGAAAAGCCAAATTGGATGATGTGACTCGGGGAAAATGACCAGAAAATATATCATATTTCTGTGAATAAATATTGGCAGAGTAGCCCGTATTGGCCCCATTAATTCATACAGAGTTATGCATGTGTTATGCATTAAATAGTGACCACTTCATCATACAGTGGTAAGGAATGCATTTACTGTGGAGACTAATGTCATGGACGGGTTCGACTTTACCTCAACGTACCGCTAGATGGCAGTGTGTGAATACAAGTTAAAAGTATACGCACACAAATCAAGCTGTCAACATTACAAATGGCAGTTATTGTCGTTAATCCATGCATTTAAAAAAAATGTAAATCAAACTACCCTAAAGGCCTATAGCTGCAAAAAAAAACAACTAGTAGGTAAGTGTGGTTTGTTGGAAAACAAGGTATATTATAGGTTATGTGAGGAGATGGACTGACACGATTTGGTTTTAGTTGGGGATGTGCTTGTGCTAAAAGAGAGAAGGAGACCTCTAACCTTCTGTGAATATCTGAGCAGAAAGGAAACCTAAAGGTTTATAGGCTGGAAATACTGGTAGTCGGCCTATAGTCTAGTTAAACATAAAGCTGCCGCGTGGTCTGAGCCAAATCCTTATAGGCCTAAGCACCGCGAAAGAAAACAGTCCCTCTTCATTGGTTATGTTTAAAACCAAATAGCCTAATTTACCCATAGGCCGTTTATATCCATTCCTAATAACCATAGCCTACAATAAATAGCCTAAATTACATAGGATTAGGTGATTCAATAACCTGCCTTCTATAGACTATCATTATCATTTTTATTTTTATTATAATAGCCTAATTGTATGTTAGGCTTGAAATAGCTGATAATGCAATAAAAAGTATCGGTTAAGTCAGCGGTGGTTCCCATACTGTATGGCCACACCGGAGAAACGTCAAGGTCGTCTGGCAGGGCCGCCGCTCCTCCCACGGAGCACGAGGCGTGGGGAGAAAATGGCCAACTTATATTAACACCAGGGTTTATAATTAACTATATTTTTACGACACACATTTTTTCACGCAAAATACATTTGTGTTCATAATTTTGGAAGCTATTTGGCATATTTTCGCGAATCCCTAATTAATGCGGTCAATTAGTAGAATAAACGGTTTTGTTGGAATGCGATAACATTGCTTTTTATATTTTTATTATAGGCCGTTAGAATATCACGCTCATTTAAATTCGTTTTTATATGCATTTTACTTATAGGCTTACATGTAAGCTGTAATTAGCAAGAAGGCTGTGGTCCTGATATTTTGTGATTTTTTTGTTTTTTGTTAACTCTTTTCATATAGGCTTAGTTTGTGCATATAGCCTAACAATAAAACACGAATAACGTTTAGTAGTTTCCTATCCTAAATCGTTATCCAAAGTATATTTAAATGAACGCGGCCTGTTCCGATGGTTTGCCAAAAACGTGGTCATCAAATGTGAGAGTGCATGCATGGCAGCCAGACCTTAAAACGCTTTGCGCCTCCAGACGTGTGATGTTTGGAGACCGCGTCTGATTAACGACACGGACCTGCACATTTTCCATACCTGCTTGTTAATACGACAATTAATTGGTTTGGCTTACGCAGGGTCATAACAAATAGCTCCGATGTGGGTCGGTCTGCTTTATGTCACTCGCGGAAAGTTGATCTAAACAACTTGTTGGCCCGAGAGAGAGGGAGAGCCAATACTCCGCCTCTGCTCCTAATATCAGTCTAACCTTAGTAGGTCACTCAGCAAGGTGGGCCCTTGTGCTTTAATCTTTTAAATCATTTTGTCCAAAGTGTTATTTGCATTTCTTAATTCCCGGTATCTGCCTGTGTGGGTTACCGGATTGGATTCACTCATATTTGGCCCGTTTGCACAGCCCACCGTGGCAGCGTGCCACGCTGCCGGAGAGAAAAAACAGTAGGCCCTAATAGCTTGTTATTATGACCTTTTGTCTTTCCATTAGTCTCGCTTTCTATTCAGCGCAAGTGCTTGGGAATGCTTATGTGATTTAGCCGTGTGTACACTGGGCCCGTTGAGCCGCAGAGGGCCCTAAACCCGCCGCACAAGAGACGCTGAAGGGCGGCTTTAATCTACGGGCAGTCCTCGCGTAAACAGATGGGTCGCTCATAGGCCAGTGAGTTACCGTCATATCGAAAAGTTTCCATAAATGAACAACTTAGGTTGTTGAACATGGAGGGCAAGGGGAGGTGAGCGCGAGGAGTCGGTCCCTGTGATGTCTATGTGATGTGATGTGAGGCGAGGCTATTCGCTCATTTTATCAAGAGCGGATCGAGAGCGGAATACCAGACCACAAATGGGAACGCGGTACGCATTAAAATATGTCCTACATATTGTGTTAGGAGGGCGAGGCCTAGGCCTACTTTGATTTGAAAAAAAAAAAACCTCTCTCAAAATGTATTTTTTGCGCCAAGTGTAGGCTGTGGATATCTAACTGCGCCTTTACGCGAAGCTGCTGTTGGGATATTATTTGAGTTACTGAGCGGAAATAAATCTTTCTATGAACTCACCCGCGAACGCCTTATAACTTGTTTTTCCATCTCGCTATAGTGTAGGAAACGGATCCCTATGTGTCCAGACTGCCACCGTAATCATTTCCATCTAACCATGTAGGCCTACAGTACAGATAGGCCTCGTCGTACCTTTCCAGGGAGATGTCATGTGACCATCATGACATGTCTATTGACTATTAGCCTGCTTTTTTTTCTCTATACTGTTCACTATTTAGGCCTATTTTTATATTATGTGTTTGTTTGTTTTTTTATGCCACATGCGTTTGAAATGGAAAATAGTGTGCAAATCAGAGTTAAACCCTCCTTGCCTCTTTAACCTTTTAACGCACCGTGCGTAAATCTAAAAAGTCATCATGGTCACCCCTCCCCTCAGCATAGATAGACTATCCTGATCTTGTGGTTGCTAAACTGTAAACAGAAAAAAAAGAACCGATTCGTCACTGGGGGGAGCTGCTCGGACATTAGTATTGGAGAGGACCGTCCGCGCGCATTAGCCCACACTGATCATGACATAGATGAACTGTCCTTATAAGAGAGGAGTGTATAAGTAAGGATGGATCCGAGGAGGTCACATATAGTGCCACACCGTGTTCTGTATGGACCTCGAACCCTTTCCTCGGAGCCCCCCCCCCCTCTCTCTCTCTCTCTCTCTCTCTCTCTGGAAGTGATGGCAGTGCGCCATACAGAAGGCTGTGTACAATGGCCCAGGTCCCATTAAATCTGCGAAAGTTCCTTCCTGAGGCAAACATTGCCAGAAATAGTCATCTTGGCCTGGGCTCCAGTTTTTTTTCTTTACAGGGGAGCAACAATAATTCTCAGTTTAATAATGGATTTTTTTTGTTTTTGACATAGGCCCTAATGTCCGCTGCATGCTTCACAAGCAGCTCCTGGTTATGTGGTCACCTTCTCGTTTTGCTCTCCACAGCCTCTGATAAGAACTTCCTGAAAAACACGCAGCGAGCAATCAGGTCACAACAATAGCGTCGGAGCGATGCTTTGTTTTCTAATCATGTTGTTTATGGGATGTGACCCCCATGGCTAATTTTACCTTTCGTTTTCACAAAAAACAAAACAAAAAAAACTGTCCTCATATTCTGTGAATGTTGTTGGACTATTAGAGAAGGATCATTAAAACACTATTTTAAAAGCATAGCATTGTTAGCCTGCCTAGCTCACCTATTTACATCCGATGTTCAAAAATTATTTTTTCGTGTTTTATTTATTACTCATAAGGAAAACATCTGGGGATGAATACACGAATGAATACATAGCTACATGGATGGGTGATGGATTAGTTAGCCTAAATAAATTAATTAATATAAATTAATTAATAAAGAAACAATATATGGCTACTACGCCTAATTATAATATTCTTGAGCAGGGTTGCATATTGTAGGCCTGCTGTGATATTCTTCCACTTCCAGACTTTGCCTAAAAGGGGAAAGTGGATTTGTTTGAGAGATTCAGATATTTTACCTTTTTCATTTAAAATATTCGAATTCGAATTATTATTATTATTTATTAGTATGAATATGATTATTATTATCATCCGGGCTACTCCAACATAAAGAAAGAGGTGCTGCTTTTAATGCACATAACAAACGGGGAACATATTGTTTTGATGGCTTCACCTTTCCACCTCTCTCTACCATTGTCACAATTATGGGAACCACTGTGTCAGGGCGCCTTTGTCTGCAGAGCGTCGGTGTGTTTTAAGTCTTCCCACTAAAACCTCATCAGCACCTGAAATAACTCTGGAGGAATAACTCAGGCGTGCTGGCCCGCTGCGTCTCCTGCATCCTCTTCCCTGGATTGTTTTGACTGCATGATCGAGAGAGAAACCCGTTGTATCCCATTTCTAATTTTAACCCGGAAAAGTGTCACTCGAAAACACCATGATAGGAGGCAGCCAGGGTCATAGAGGTTTCCGGCAATATGAATCAAGACTAATGAATGCCTGCGTCTGAAGCCATTGTTCGAGCATGTTGAATGTAAAAAAGAAACATGCAATCCAAGCGCTCGGGGATGTATGACAATATTTAGACGCGCACGCACGCATCCTATACGCACAACGGCGCACGTTGCGGGTGCAATTGCGCCCGGTGTCAAGCGAAGTACTTTACTACATTTAACCTCTAGCAGACTATCACACTCCTGTGTTACATTTTTTTTTGTAATATGAACATATTAAAAGGTTTTCAATGTTAATATGACAAAAAAGACAGGTGTAGGCATGGATATTTTTTTATCGGTTTCAATCAAGCAGGCCTATCGATTATTATTGCTTTGTTCTTGTTTTGAATTCATCATTATTTACAGCCTGATGTCAGCAGCAAAGATATTTCCAATACGGTGTGAATGTAAAAGCTTACGGACTGTTATGTAACGGGCATACATCTCCAGGGGCCCCTCGGATGAAGTATGGCTTCTGCAGTTAATTTTGTTGGGCTGATTGGTTGTGGAAGGGAATTGGTTTCCTCTGTTTATTATGAGCATAGGGACGGATTTGCGTCACGGTGCAAGTTGCACGTCGAGATAAAGTTGCACAAATAGAAGTAAAAGGAAGTTCTAACACTCATTATAAAGTTTCCCCCTTCAACTCCGGAAGAAATAAGGACTTGCTGTATCCTAAAATACTAAAACATTTTCTATTTTAGGACCGATCTACCAGGCATATCCGCTCATTTAACAGTCACAGACCATCAAAAACAGGATGACATGAACCTAATATAAACTCCAGGTCGAGGTATGATTGGACGACGGGATGTTTTCAACGTTTACTTTGAACACTATAACACACACACACACACACTATAACACACTCTCGAATGTACAGCCTGCCATTGAACATGTACACATTAGGCGTCAAAGGTCTTCTTTATTCGTTTCAAGTTCAAGTATCGCGAACGTGTATAGCCTATTAAAAAACACACACACACACACACACACACGCTCTCTCACACACACACACAGCAGTGAGTGCATTTAGTCCAAGTGTGTGTAAAATACATGTATAGACCATATGCTCCTCCATCGCGAGGTTCTTAATCCAAAATTCCTAATGCGTTAAATTGATTATAAAATCGATTATAAAATTATTCTAGACTTATTCTACTGCTACTAATAGGCTACTAATAACTAACTATAATAATAATAATAATAATATTAATAATAATAATAATAATAATAATAATAATAATAATAATAATAATAATAACTATAATCATAACCATAATAATCCTAACGCTGCCCACCGTGTGTGGGTGTTTCTGTGATGGGGGGGGCGGGGCGTGCCGCTGCGGGTGGACGTCAGGCTGCGGCGGGGGCTCCTCGCTTATAGAGACAGATCAATCCTTCGTCTGGGGATCAGACTTGGTCTTGAGTGTCCCGCTCGGTGACATCTGTGTGTACATGCTACACATCATCTGCATTGCGGAGGGGAGTCATAGGCGCGAGACACTCAAAACACTCATTGGATACAACGCGACCAATCATAGTGTCAGAGCGCGGACTCGGAGAGAGGAGCTACTGGGCGCAGACCTCAGAGCTGGGAGAAAGACTTTGGCACTTGGAGAAGAGGACGGACCACCTCCACAGACACTGATAGCAGCACCGCGTTACCCTCTCCTTCCTCTCCCTCCCTCTCTCTCTTCTCAGTCTCTCCCTCTCTCTCTTTCTGACCATATCGCCGTTTTTGACAAACATTGAGCCAAAAAAAACCAACAACCTCAGGGATGTATACGGCCGGGCTGAATCCGTTTTACGCATCTAATTTTAGCCTCTGGTCCGCGTACTGCGCCGGCGGGTTCGCCGTGGATACCATGAAGAAGCCCTCGTTTTGCATCGCGGACATTTTGCAGGCCGGGGACGCGGACCACATCCCGGCGGGGTCCTCGGCCCTCATGGTCCACATGGGACACCGCGTCGGACAGCAGCAGCAGCAGCAGTCCGGCACCTCGCCGCTACGCCCGTCCCCCGTGGCGCCGGACGCGGGCCTGTTCGGCGGCCGGGTGAACCCGGCGTCGCCCTACCACAGACAGCAGGGACTACAGCTGACCACCTCCGTGTCTCGGACCTTTAATCCCCCCCAGCACGGCCCGCCGCCCTCCAGCAAGGACCTCAAATTCGGAATTGATAGGATACTGTCGACAGACTTTGACCCCAAACACAAGGAGCCCACGTCGTTAAGAGGTGAGTCACGTGCATTGTGCTTTTTTAAGTTTTTAGTTTTTTGTGTGTTTGTGGTGTCACTTTTTTAGGTTCGCATGCTAAAAAAAAACTTTTAAAAAACCTGCATTTTTTTGGGTTCCTTGTTGCCATTCTTAGTAAACGTTACACATTGCATCCACATGATCATTTATCGTTACAACAGAATCAGAGGCGTCCAGTTCGTTGCAACATTTAAACAAAAACGCCACATGAGTTAGTTTGGGCCATGTCTGGTGGGTCAGATGTCCACAGAACAGACCATAATATCCCCTTCTGGAATAGGCCTATATGTCATTTCAAGAATATATCTCCATTTTCTCTTGCTCACTATAGTTTATCTCTGGCTCTGAAACAGATCTGACATCTATTGTTAGCTCAAACCGTCAGTCAGGGATCCACCACGTCTCGGTTCAGCCTGCGCCGGGCCAGTACTTCTCGTCACTGGACCCGGGGATGAACGACGCGTCCTCCATGATGAGTTCGCTAGGCGGCAGGCAATCAGGCCCGCATCAGTTTCAGGACACCTTCCCAGGTAGCCGCCCGCACACACACGCACACGCACGTTAGGACTAACTAACACCCACACACACACACACATAGGGAACCGAGAGCATATTGCGCATCATGGTGTGTGTCAAGCCGCGTCTCTTTGAATGTAACCACTGGACTTTTTTTTTTTTTTTTTTTTGGTCCAGGTCCATATGCTGTCCTCACCAAAGACACGATGCCCCAGACCTACAAGCGGAAACGGTCGTGGTCCAGGGCGGTGTTTTCAAACCTGCAGCGAAAGGGACTTGAGAAGAGGTTTGAGATACAGAAGTACGTCACCAAGCCGGACAGAAAGCAACTGGCGGCGATGCTGGGCCTCACAGACGCACAGGTGTGTGTGTGTGTGTGTGTGTGTGTGTGTTTATTACTCGATGTGTGGTGGTTATAGAAAAAAGACCAAATCTATTGCCCCAAAATGTCCACTTCACGCCCTAAACCACTTACATGCTGATGTCATTATTATGCTGAGTTTTTTTTTTTTTTTGTGGTGTAGTGCGGAATTGTCATTCGAATAAACAGGCAGCACAGCTTGCGCAATATCTACCATCAGGTCACTGAGGCCACAGCTAAACACGTAGAGGCCAACGGCCTCGAGGGCTATGTCGAGAATCGACATATATATA
>JAOPJH010000080.1:6565450-6572068 GCA_027122575.1 Merluccius polylepis
GTCAACCAGAGGATGATTTTTTGTGGAGAGGTATTCCAACCACTGCTCCGGGTCAATGTGATTTATGGACGTCTTTCCGATTGGCCTCTTTTAGCTGGTTACTGTCTTCTACTATTAGTTCCCAAATGAATAACCGCTGGACAAATTGGAGGCCATCCCCTGGGGAAAGGCAATATTTATTGAGGTTATGCATCACTGAGGACCTCTCCACTGGTTTCCCATTGTGACTCGAGGGGGAAAAACAGATGGTCTGCAGTCATGGCATGTTAGGAGTATTGAAACAGTTTGGTTTCATGGTCTTTTATTTAATGCTTTCACGCACATTTGTACGATGTCTTGTTCAGTCAGTACAGGGGGGGGGCTCGATTTTCTTCTTTTGCACGTTAAATCATTTATAAAGTTATAATGCGAGTCCACAGAGCCACTCTTTTCAATGGCCTCTTATTTCGTAAATGCTATTCTGGAGCACATGGCGATTATTGTCACTTTTTCTATCTTGGTGTCTGCCCTGTTTTTTGTCTTGAATTATTCTTGTTTGGTTGTCTCATGTATCTGCTTGCCACTATGACCCATTTCTGAGTTTATACAGTTTTTTTTCTATCTCAACTATTAGCCAGCTGGAAACACTCAAGCAAGTTTATTTCAATAGGCTTAAAATAAATGAACCGTAATGATTAAAGTTGATACGCAATTGTTGTGTTCTTCGATGATTGGTCTAGAGAGGCCCTGTGATTACATTTAAGTAAAGAATAATGAGATATGAGACTTAGCCAAATGTTGAAATGTTGAGCTGAGTATGACTATTAACATATCCGAATGATGACTATACAGCTCGGTATGATAGCAGTATCTTCAAAACATATTTATTCACAACTTTTGCGGACCACTTTTCCAGCAAATAATTAGCAAACACATAAAACAGAAAACAAGGTTATGTGCTTCATGAAGATAGCTTTTGCCACATTGAAATGAGAATAAAGTGAAATACATTTCCCATTCACATTGAAATGAAAACAAAAATAAAGAAAGTAGGCCAACGCAATTAGATTGCAGAAGACCTTAAAGACTAATCAAGCTTGTCCAAAATTATGACGACTTTTATCTATTTATACCGAGTACAGCAAAGTATTTGACCCTACAGAGCACTTGTTTTGGACAAATGAATAAGTATGCTAATAGACTAGTGCGCTAATATCCACCTTACCTTTACTAGCACTTGGGGTTACACAGCAGATGCTTTGTGTTTTCTTCCTATAATTGCCAATACAAATGTTCTTGTTTTTTTGTTATTTGCTGGAAGTTATAACATTGTGGCCTTTCGAAACCAATTAACTACCCTTTGTGTATTTTTACAACTACACAGGCACAAAATGAACATTATTTGCTTCTTGAAATAGCAATACCGGGGTTTCTTTCAAATCTCCAAAACATGTGGAGGCTCCTTTGAAAGCAGTTGAGGCGGCTGCAGAGCTTCTCATTGTTTACGTTTTAACCCCCCACCGACTTCCTCCAATAAAAAAAAGGGAAACCGTCAAACTGCACCGCACGGAGGTGCACATCGGCTCACTTCATTACAGCCCACTAAGTGAAGACTTCCTAATTCACCAACTCCCCATTGGAGTTCCTCCTGTGTGCTTTTTTTAAAGCCTCTACCCCCCCCCCCCAGTTTGCTTTTTCATTGTCAAATTGGCTCCAAAAAACAAGACACCCCCTGTCATATGGCAAGGATATCGATAATGCCGTCAGGCTTTTGTTCAAATAAATAACATTTTCAAAAGCGAGTTTGATATTATTTCTTCTTCATTTTCTGGATACATTTATACCCAGGGCATGTGCTATTATATAGTGTGGCTCGGGGATCTCTCTCTGGAGGGAAATGTGAGGGGGCCTGGTTGTATTTATCTTTCAGTTTTTCACCTGTCTTCAGATACCATTTCCTTTTAAAGTCGAGCAGTGGGGATTTACTGGGCTGCTTCCTTCCGGGACCCAGTGGAATACAACATTAAACTGCAGGGAGGAGAGAGGGCCTGTAGTGCACTAAAGTAAAGTTATGTCAAAACCATTCTGGTCTTCCTGTAGTCTTTCCTCAACCTTGCAACTATCCTCCGAGGGCCTGAGAACATTACAAGGCATTCAGTTTATATGAATGGGCACTCACAGACTTTTTCGCCATTTTGATACGTCTAAATTTGCAGGCATATCCTGTGGTCCATCAGGCACAGCCTTAGTTTCAATTTAGTGTCTCCCAGAGGACCCATGTCTTCCTATTTCAAATGGACATTGTGCAGTGGGCTACCCCCCCCATACACATTCAGCTGCTTCAGAAAGCCAGCGGTCATTATTTTACCAGGGAGATGTACGAGCCAGCATTGATGTTTCAAGGAATCCCGGCAAGTCGTTTACAATAAAACGGTGAAATACTTACTACGATGAACTTATACAAAATGAAGTCCCATCGACTGCCTGCCTCCTTCTGCATTCATTGCATCACACGTCCTACGAGAATCTGAGAATAAATAAATACATATGGCTTTATGACTAATTGAACAGACGTCTGTAAATGTCTTTTAACAGAAAAGAAAAGCACCTGTATTTTTTATTGGGGCAGGGTTGCGTTATACTACTCTCAAAAGCCCGCCGTCGAGGGAATCATTTCTGATGATCTTTGGAACAGAAGTGCGGCTTAGTTCACACAAATTTGGCCAGAAAGGGATTTTCATCCCCGGGAAGAAATGTTTGAAAATTACGTCAGTGAAAGGAACCCGTCGGAGGGGTCTATTATGGATAGCTATTTTATTTTACTGGAATTTTGTGCAAAGGTGCTTAAAGGAAAATAACGCTCAGCGTGAAGCAGATTGAAATGTGTTTTTGATTGGCCTGTTATTCTAATCCCCACCAGGGACGGAGATAATCTACGATGCAGAGCTCCACCAAATTTTGCGAAATTCATATTTTCGACTCAAAAAGTGATTTCCCAAAACTAGTAATAACATCAGGCACTTAAATCATGTTTTTTTGTTTTCTGCCCTGTTAGTTCTAGTTGTAATGTATGATTAATTACTGTACAACATGCTTTATATGCAGATTTACAGTGGACCACCACATGCCACACAACATGTCAGCCCCTATGGCTAATAAACACCTCCATAACACAGATGGCTAGTGGAAATGTGTGTACAATATTTACTACTTTTTACTGTGACCAGTGTAGCCTTTACAATGTCAGCAAGAATACACTGAACACTCAGAATTACCACATAGAACGCTATAAAACCATAAGCCAGCTACTTGAATAATAAAGATGAGTATTCAAATGTGAAATGTGTTATACTAGCTACTAGTATAACACATCGCAAGAAAAATATACAATCATGCCATAAAAAATGACAGATTTGTTAATGTACTGTAGGTGGGCCAGCGCTATTTGTATGACATGAATAGTTCGCCACCGGGATCGAGCTCCACAGCCACATTATGTCTGCATTAAGACAGGACGCAGGAATAAAACCCACGTTCAGCATTTTCAGGCCTGCATCCAGTGTCTACAGTTGTAGTAATCAAATCTGCCACAGCTGCCGGCCTATTGGAGATGCGGAGGGCGAACAGATTCTTGGACGCTGGTCGGTCCGCTATGGGAGGCTTTTAAGAGGTCATTACAATGTGGAACAAGTGGCCAAGTATCAAAATTATAGCGGACATCTTTATGAGTCATTCTAATTTAACAGGGAAAGCATGCAAACGTACACCCTCACCAACAGTAAGCTACGTCTTGAAACCCTTACATTTTTCATGCCTTTTTTCGTACGGCGCTGCAGTTAAACCCAATGTCTCACAGCTGTTCAATGTTTCTCATAATGGAAGCATGTACGAGGAAGTCCACGCTTGTAGGAATAGAAGGCTATGGAAATGCACACAGCCCCCTAATGACTGTGATGTCTTCATAAAGAAGCCCTGCGGACTAATGGGGACGCACCAAATTAGTTCAGGAGCTTTTTAGAAATGAACTCACGGCGACGTATTACATACTTTCCATGTCTTCCTGTGCCTCCATGTCAGATCGCCTTTCGGCAATTAGCCTTGAACTGGGAAAGACGATCGCCTCCGGTCCGCTACCCCCCCCCCCTCGCTACGAGGCCCGTCATCTCAGAGTACTCCAAGTCTTTCCCCTCACGTCCTAATTAAGACCTTAATGCTGCCTCCCGGGGGGACCTGCAGCGCTGCTGATCCCCCTACGCCCACCCACCCAACCACCCACACCATTGCAACCGCCACCACATCTCGTTGAGACCCATCAAAACTCTTATGCACAGGTGCAAATTGCTCACATTTTGTTGTTGTATGCTTTCACTCCATCGTGGCTGGTCATCAAAGCTTTGCTCTCGCAGTCCCTCACAAGTGGTGAATGAGCTCGGGTGTCGTTCACAGTGTGAGTAGAGCATCTTACTCACATTTGACCCGGACCATCATACTAATTATTAGTGTGACCAACCCCATTTTAGATCCCATCCTGTGTATTTAATCCCATAATTGGGGAGCTAATCAGATCTCCCATTTTTTGTCTGTTCCTTCTCAAAGAAAAGTCGTCAACAGCAACCAATAGTTCAATAGTGTAACAACAAACAATAACGAGCAGACCTCACCCAGGCTGATTCCATCAAACCTCGCCTTGACCCTTGACCTTCCCAAACCAACCGATTGGCGTAGCTGGACCAACGCCACATAACTATCTCTCTGTGTCTATGTGCTACGCAGGGTAATTACAAAGACTGTGTACTGAAAGAGAGCTGTCATTAGGATGTGCTTACAGATACCAGCCTGCAGAGCCTGGCTGCAGTCCAGGCTGGCGAATGGGACCCAGTGAGAGGAGCCGGGGGCCCGGCCCAGGGGCCGTGGGGGATAATTAGACAGTTTTATCCCAGCTTGTTGATGTAAATGTAGGCTGGCTTAGCCTCCCCTCGCTCCCCCTTCACTTTGTGGTAATGATCATGTCCAACAGGTGGCAGGCAAACAGAGTGGGGACAAGAAATGGATACCTTGCTTCCTGGCTGTATCTGCTGGTTTCTAGTTTTTTTTTTTTTTGTCCTTGTTTTGGTTTTGGTTTTTGTTTTGTTTTCCGCACCGATCCGATTCCGGTCTCCGCGCTCCTGTCGCAGTTTGAATTGTCGGAGCTGCGGTGAGGGGTGGGAAATTTGTCACCATCTCATCACATACTAGCTAATCTCATCCTCTCATGGGGGGGCACCCCAGCACTGAGGGTCAACCTCACAAGAGGGTAAAACTAAACTCATCAATGTGTTCAACTCGAGTGGCTTATAGGGTCTGATGCCCAGAGTAACGACAATCACTTAGCTTGAAGAGAGAGAGATAGAGAGAGAGCGAGCGAGCGAGAGAAAGAGAGAGAGAGAGAGAGAGAGAGAGAGAGAGCGAGAAAGAGAAAGAGAGGATAGTGAGGTCAGTAAAAATGAGCAATGCAAGTTCAGGCATGGGACCCAAGATGCAGCAGCTACACTACTAGCTACACAAACGTCACTTCAAATGTCACTTCAAACACTTTAGAAATGGATCTACCAGTCGCAGCAGCATCTGTCAGGGCCGAGTATCTTCATTGGTAACAGAGCACACCCTACATCGATGTTGTAGTAAATACGACTCAATTGCAGCAAACACTACATGGTGGCAGCACTCTTTGGCGGCCATTTAAATGAGATCTTGGACAGTTAAATACCGGTGTGTCTAAATGGCTTTAGTCAGCTCCTACTGTTCTTTTACTTTTACTGTACTTCTGTTGTCTTTCTTTTCGCTACGCTCACCCCCATATCCTGTGAAAAATAATGTGCTCCATACATAAATGCAGATCTGTCACTACTGTAAATTGAAATGTGTGTATGTGTGTACATTGGTAAACAAAATGGTCCTCTTATTGTGTTGCCCTGACTGAAATGTTTGAACTTAAAGCTCAAATGTTTTTTTGTAGACATCACAAAACATCACTCTTATTATAATTGTCTAAATAATCCAACCTATCCATCTATAGATGGATTGATTCAATGTATTTTTCTTATTCAAAGTTTATTACAAATTATACTTTTTTCTTCACATCAGCACCTGATTGCATTCCAGTTAAATCCAGTTCCAGTTAAACTTATCTATGAACTTTTCCCACTGGATAAACCCATCCACCCAAAGCTTAATCAACCCCATCATTTTTATTTTCTGGGATCAATACGGTCCGTGGAGAAAAATGTGAGAACACAAACTCTGAACAAAAGTGATTCCTGCAGTGAAAAATTTCCATTACGCAGGTTTAATTTATGTGAGAGTTCTTAGTCACAACCCAAACCAGAATCGCTATATTGTCTGAATAACAAAAAGGTTTGTTTTGGAAGGGATTACATACTTTTTTCCCCCTTTGTTCATTGAGTAGTACTGAGCTGCGTTTAAGATCCAGAGGTTTCGAAACTTCTGGATTTAGTCATCTCTGACATCCAGAATGCTGTTCTGCACATCCAAGTCTCTTACATCCTGTGTGTGGGGAAGGGCAGTGTGTGTGTGGGTGTGTGTGTGTGTGTGTGTGTGTGTGTGTGTGTGTGTGTGTGTGTGTGTGTGTGTGTGTGTGTG
>JAOPJH010000080.1:6601455-6611575 GCA_027122575.1 Merluccius polylepis
CACACACACACACACACACACACACACACACACACACACACACACACACACACACACACACACACACACCTGGGAAGAGGAGCCTGCACAGCCAGGACTTCACCCTCAGCAACTTGGGGTCCGTTGTCAGGTCTTCCTGGGCGTGGAAGTATGTGAAGTGAAAGGCGGGCCACCAGTCCCGCCTCGACGCCATCTTCTCGCCAACAATGTCATTCCAGTTGTCTACACACCTGTGTGGATCACAGTTCGGCTTAGCGAGCGCTCGTAGTAACTATCAACCCATTTTCAATAGCATTACTAACTACCAAACAACAAGAGCATTGTATATGTATATATATATATAATGTATATGTACAACACCCAGAGGATTTATGCAAAAGATCCTTTTCACAGAGGCGTCGTTGAACCAATCAATTAGTTAATATTATGTATGTATTTCTCATACATACTGTTTTTTTAGTTTGTTGATGGAGGCCTTCAAACTCTTCCACGCAACCAAGTTTCTCTTCCAGCAGGCGTAGTCGAGCATTTGTAAAGAAACGTCCAAAGCCCTTCGAAAGTCATCCTCTTTATCTGGCGACAGCAGATAACACTGTATGAAGTCACTAAATGCATTTTAAATTACTTACACTTTGACAATCTGAGGATTGTTTGTGTTAAGCAATGTGCATCAACAATCAATTGGTATAAATCGGACTGTAACAACATCGGTATGTAAAGCTTTTAATCGGACCAAACTCATCCGCTTACCGTACTTCATTTTTATGAGAAAACTGCATTTTTGGAGGTAATGCAACAGGTGATTTTCAAATGCTTTTTCAAATCAAAATGTCAGTTTAAATTAACAGAAATGTGCTTTACTGCAGAAGAACGCGATGTGGTCATTTGCAAATGACCACAACATTGAAGTGAGAGCAAATGCAGACTTCTGGAGTTCACTGATGTTTTACGCTATGTTTTAAACCATTACGTTTGTTGATGCAGATGTGTTGAGCTTACCTGACCGGAGCAGGAGAGCAAAGTACTCCAGCATCAGCTCGTGGCTGGGGACCAGGTCATGCAGAACCTATGTTGGTAATAGAAACACGCATGTCATTAGCATGTAGTTCACATGCCTGTGACAGTCTTGTTCAGACCATCACATATTCAAGCAATAGTGCAAGTTCAAGCCAAGTTGTTGCCACATGTTGCTGTAGAGGAAGTTACTCATACATTTGGCTGATGCAGTTTTTTTTTCTGCAACGTTACCGTTTACAAAAGAAACAACTTTGATGCATAAAAATAAAAGGATGTCAACTTTAAGCGATTAACAAAAAGGAGAATCAGAGAGACGGAGGGGAAAGAGGAGCTGGTTCAAACTCCTGCCAGTCTCCAGTGATGTCAGCTGTATTGATTACATAGCGAGACGGCCGACTCTAATCAAGGTGACATTCGCTGGTAGAGAAACCTGTGGTGTCTGGTGACGATGGTGTCAAAACCTTCACATCACTCTTATCAAAACCTTTATCCTTAAAATCTTTTTATATACCTGCCCGGAAATGAACAGATGAATAAAAAACCAACAACAACATTATTCTACCTTCAAGACACTCTTTAACTTTTTGTCCGGAGCGTTGCGCTTCTTCAGGTGGCGGTACAGGTAGACGTGTGCGTTGGGGTTCGGCGGGAAAGACTCGTCGTACGCATAGTCCTTCAAAACCTTGGAAATCTCCTCATGTTGCTCGTAGTGTTCCAGCATCTGCCAAAAGTGATAATTTAGAGGAGACAGTTACAAAAAGGGACTGGACTGATGCTGCCATTAAAATGCAAAAACTTTCTGTCTATAAGAATGCGTATAGACGTAAAATGAATACTCCACTGTTATAATCATTTGTAAAATAGCTCTTAAACAAAATGCTGTGAGAACAGAGATGCTATGCTTGTAGCAGAATCCTTTCATTGAATATTGAGCTAATTATTATTACAACACCTGTTTTCGTTCAGACAGCATTTATCCTGCAGCATTTTTACGAGGTTAAATCCAACACATTAGTCAATGGTCCACATTGGTAACACGTGTTGCATTAGTGCAGGGGAGGGGTGAGCTTACCTCGACGTAGCAAAGTATGAAGGGATCCCAGACACCTGGATGCTTCAAAATCTCCTTCAGGTTCACGGTGGCCTTCTTGTAGACGGTCTCCATGTCCAGCTCGGCCATTTCATCGGTACTTAAAGCTGCAGGTAGGAGGACCATATCATTCAAAACATGAACACAGAAGCGTTATAGTGACGTGATGCAGCACCATACACAACACTGGCTATTACGAACTTTGAGACTCAAATCTCCTTGTGCAGAGTTGATGCACGCCTATTTAAACATCGGATTTAACATCACTACAGCAGGTGTTGGCAGATGGTTTGGAAACCTCGTAGAGCATTGTATTGCTGGGACTCCAAACTGTCCAAACCAAATGTTCTGGACATTAATCGAGCCAAAATGTGCATTTGCGAAGAGCGCTGCTTCGTTGAGAAGCCAAATGGACACAACAATTGGCCAGATCATTGTTTTCAGATCCATTTTATAGTGATATTGTTGGATTATTAAACGACAACGCTGCCATAATGTAGTGGTGCTATATCAGCACCAAGTCACCATGAAAGAAGAATTTTCTCTTTCAACTCGTTTTACATTTTTACAGTATATTTCAACATTAATCAATTTAACATGTCACATTTTTATTGTCGCGGTGACAACGAATCAAATCCCAGCCATTTTTCGTAGTCTTTTAGAAGTTCTGTTTGCCCTTTCCGTGTCTTTTCCTCACCCGCCTGTGTGGAGAAGGAGTTTCTTTTGTCGCACCAGGCGAAGTAGTCCAGTAGGCTCCTGTAGGCCTGCACCAGTTTGAGCCTCTGAGACTGGCCCTGCGACAGCTTGCCATACCTCCAGGTCTCAGCCATGGACAGCTGATGCTTGGCCTCATCAATCTGCCCGTTTGTCAACAGGTGAAAACTGTGCTCCAGACTGATCTATAGGTACACACACACATACACAAGTTTAAAATATATTAAATAAGCATCGATTCAAATTTCACATTCCATTTCCTGCTACCATGTTAATGCATCTATCCTTACTTACCAAGAGGTAATTGTTGAGTCCCAAGTGTTTCATTTGTTCGTAGAAGTCGTTGTAGTTCTGCATCCTTGTGGCCGGAAGATGGTGGAGTATATCCGTACCCGTTTTCCAAATGATCTGAAGGAGTGGCACTCATTAAAATACCTCTCACAAGAGTAACCTTCAAAAGTCCCCGAGTATGAAGACGTTACCTCTATGTGCTGCTGAGCCATAGTCACGCGTGTGTCCTCTATGGCCTGGAAGTAGCTGGACATGTACCGGGCGGCCTTGTGCCACTCATGGTGCAGCATGGCGTCTCTTACTTTCTGCAGACAGGTCCTTATGCTCTGGTGAAACCCACTCTCAATGCGTTGGTCTATGGAGACAATGCACGCACACATGTGTTGAAATAACCCACACAAATGTAACGCCACAAATATGTACTTGGCTCAGGGAGAAAGACAGCTCACCCATAAATGTGGCGGCTGCCAAAGGCAGCTTTGATTTATCCGTAGAGCTTAGAGAGTTGACTCCGGTCCCATCTCCATCCAAGTGGTGGGCCATGGTCTCTGGTTAGATCAATCATATGAGATGACAATCATATGACATGACAATCATATGAGATGACAATCATAGGAGATGACAATCATAGGAGACGACAATCATATGAGATGACCACCATATGAGATGACCACCATATGAGATGACCACCATATGACCTCCACTTGGCCTTCAAAAAGCTAAAAACACTCGTCAAAAAAAGTCAGAAAAAGTCTAACAACATCGTACATGTTAATCTAGCGCTCATTTAAATAACTAAAATAGCAACTAAGCGACTCACACTAGAGCTAAGCAACAAATAAATGCCGAGTTGAAAAAATAAATAAATGAAAGTTTGACTTTAATAATAATATAATAATGAATAATAATAGTGTTGTTCCTGAGTCCTGACATGTAAACAATAGGAAACATCTTTAAAAGTCTAATAATACTGTTGTACTAAGTGCTGCCATTTATACCGTAGTAAACAGCTTTAAATGGTATCCTGTATAATTAAAATTAATCAATTAGAGACTAGAAGTCATTAAAGTTAAAAGTACATTTACCTCAGCTCGCGACCTCACTTTCTGTTAATCTCGACACCACAGGAACGCATCATCCAGCATGTCTCGCGCTGGGACTGCAACCCGGAAGTATGCGCGGTGAAAGGGGCGTGGCCATGGGCGGGACGGGACATCCGTCTTCTTTTGTGTTTCATTTCTACCTGCACTGCCCCCTATCGTACGTTTAGCACATAGCACGTGTAACATAACTATTGGGGTTTCATTCAAGTCTATGGGTTTAAATATGGTTTAAAACATGGTTTCCTAGGTTACCCAATCACCCCATCGACCAAATTGCTCTCTCAAGCCTCTCTCAACAACACAGCTAATGGGACATGAATAGGTCATTTCATATTTACGCATCTAATTTAGTGAATAAAGTCAAAGACTTTATTCAGGTTATCCATAACATAAGGAAGGACAACAACAGTTATGTCAACTGGGATCCAATTCAATTTATACTGCCCATTTTACTCTTTGGAGAGTTATCTTGTCTATGGACTATACACATATATGATGTATGATGCTGATGCAGATACATTACATTGTATAATAATAATAATAATAATAATAATAATAATAAGAAGAAGAAGAAGAAGAAGAAGAAGAAGAAGAAGAAGAAGAAGAATACAGAAAACAACCAACCTATAAGTAAAATACTACTATGACAACGAGGAATATTAGGACTACTACTAGGAACACTGACAGTAATCATCATCATCATCATCATCATCATCATCATCATCATCATCATCATCATCATCATAAAAAAATATAATAGCAACAGTTCATTAATATTGCAGTAGCCTAATGGTGTCTGTATCTATCATTTACTTAGTGCCGCATCTTCCCTACAGCAGAGAGACGGACTCCATCTGCACACTTACACGTAGGCTATATTGCAATATGTACGTATATTGCGTAATGTTGCATATTTAATATCATGTACTGTGTGTTGGTCTGCATGTTGGTCATCACTGTGTGCACACACCAGCATGTCAGCTGCTTTAGTGTGGAGGGGGGGGAAATCAAATTCTTGATTTTATATATGTGTGTGTGTGTGTTGACTTGTGAGTGAATAACCCTGAGTGTGTGTACTGTGCACCACCTCCAGAGCCCCTCCAGTCCCATGGTGAGGTGGAGGAGGGATACAGCAGCAGCAGCAGGCGGATCTGCTGACGTGTCTGCCTCCTCTTCTTCCTCCTCAGCAGAGAGAGCAGCAGCCGCACCGCCACCCGGTCCTCGACCTGCCGCCGCCATGGCAGCCCCGCTCCTCCTGCTGCTCCTGCTGTACCTGGGCTCGGCCTCCGCCCTGGAGAGACGCTTCTCCGACCTGAAGAGATGCGCGGACAACGAGTGCAGCAGTAAGTAGTTGTTGTTGTGGTGGTTTTTGACTTTGTTTGGTGTGATGCCCTCCTTCCTCCTCCTCCACCACCTCCTCCTCCCCCCGCTCGCGCTCCCATCCACTTCAAGCTAGCGGCGGAGCTGCGTCTTATCTCTGACCTGTTGCTAGCCGGTCGTTCACCCCCCATAAAGTGTGTGTGTCTGCCGCACACCGACACCGGGGGGGACGAGGTGAACACCACCCGGGGACACGTCCAGACAGACAGGGGCAAGCCAGGCACACCGCCAACCCCCCCCGGCCTGTCTGTCTTTCTGTCTGTCTGTCTGTCCGTCCGGCTGCGTTTTTGGGTGGCGTTAGCCACGGCTAGCGGCTAACGAGCTAGCCACCGGCGTTAGCTCATGTTTACCTCGGTGTTTTTTTCCCCTGATATTGACAAAGCAACGCATACAGGACATAACTGGACAAACTGGACTTATGTAATAAAGATATATATATATAGATCCAGAAGTATTGAGAAGTGATATAACACTGAACCACTGATAAATCATTATTAATATGTGGGTAATATTTGTGCTGTTATATTTACTACCATACCAAGTGCTTGATCAATGGCAACCACGTCAATAAAAAAAGGCAACGACGACACGAACACCAACAGCTACATTTTGATCACAATAGAGATTATTGAATGACGTTTAATATATCATTTCACTTCCTCGTCCGGTGTCTGGATGCTTTATGGTTCAGGCTTACCCTTCAGACGTGTTTGTATTAAATGTCCCCTGTTGTGTCTTCACAGTGCTCCTGGTCCGGGGGAAAATGACCGATGAGTTCTTAGGACCTGATTGTCGATTCCTGTCCGCCAAGAAATCAGAAAATGTGTATGTGTACTACAAGTTGGATGGCAGAAGATCAGACATGTGGGCGGGAAGTGTAAGTAAAGCATTGCTAATATGTAATCCTTCCTGGATAATGGCTGTGTAGTAGTAGGTGTGTATGCTCATCTTAACCATTAACTTGACCTAACGCGTCTCCTTGTTTGTCAATAGGTTGGCCGTCAGTTTGGCTACTTCCCGAAGGACCTTCTTGAAGTGAACTATGTATATACTGAAACTGAAATAGTACTTCCAACAGAGGTATGAAGGGCTTTGTCATTCTGTCATTTAAAATTGAATCCAAATATTTTAATTTGTGACGTTTGTTCTTCATGTTACCGTCTCGGAGTGTAATATAAATTGGGGATTATAAAAAGTGTTTTTAATTTGTGCTTTTCTTATTCCTTTCAGGAAACAGATTTTGTCTGCTTCGACACAGGATTTAATAGCTATGACAATTATGATGTAGATTCATTGTTAGGCTACTCCGCCAAAAAGCAGGGTGGTGACAAGGAGGACACAGTTGACCAGACTGAAACTGCAGACGGCACAGGAATACCATCGGAACCAACCGATGGGTCAATTGATATTGTGAACGATAATGACGATGACATTGGCGTTGGTGGCATTGATGGTGGTGATGATGATGATGATGGTGGTGGTGACGATGCATCTCATAACACGGATGTTGTCTCAGAGGAGCCAAGCGCTTCTTCACCTTTGCCTGCAGTGACAACGGAGTCGGCCGTACCGGAAGCTGTAGAGCCGGATCCGGTAGCTGCGTCCGACGAGGCCGAGACCCACGCTGACCACTCAACCGCTGAAGAACCACAAACCGCCGGAGACTCCACTCTGGAAAATGTTGAACTGGACCTGGAACATGAAACCGATGGGGAACCCACAGATGATCTTGAGGTTGGATCAGTCCCTCGAAAGGATCCTTCTGCTGCAGGTGGACCTTCCATGTGGACACAGAGTACCCCAGAGACCAAGCAGGAGGAGACCGGCGAGGCCAGCCCTCAGGACCAGGCCAACCCTCGGGACCAGGCCAGCCCTCGGGACCAGGCCAGCCCTCGGGACCAGGCCAGCCCTCGGGACCAGGCCAGCCCTCAGGACGACGAGGCCAGCCCTCAGGACGACGAGGCCAGCCCTCAGGACGACGAGGCCAGCCCTCAGGACGAGGCCACGGTTAAACCAGTCCCTCAAAAAGATCCTGAGGAGGATGCCGGTGAAGTCGTCCCTGTTGAGGAGGACAGGAGTGAAGAGCTGATCCAAGAGGACGACGAAGACCCGGATGATTTACCGGACACTCCGTTGCCCATGTTTTCAGATGAAACCTCACATATTCGCCGTGACCGTGACCGTCCCGATCACGTTGCCCAAACGCACATGGCCGACAATAATAATAATGATGAAGATGAAGAGGAGGAAGACGACGACGATGATGACACACCCACGACTGAAAACGGGTGGTCTTCACTGGGCGACACCGTTTTCGCAATCGTCAGCGGCGGTAGGAGGACGGCAGATGTGCAGACGCGTTCGAAAAAGGTCGCGGACAAAGTGGAAGAAACGACCCCAGAGAAACGTCTGGGCGCCAATGATGAAGACGTCAACGTGCCTCCCGCCGAAGAGCCAGAAGACACATTTTTGGAGGAGGAGGACGACGAAGAAGAAATGGACATTGACCCTGCGCCTGCGTTGTTAAGTCACATAAAAAGTTTAAATGAAAAACACCGCGTGGTCGAGCGCACGACCGACCAGGAGAATGCGTCCGCCGCTAACCAGCGGGCGACGGAGGAGAATCCACAGGAGAGCTCAAGATCAGCAGAAGATCCTAACGAGAGAAGAGATCTCTCCGCCGATCCTTCATCAGACGCCGACGCACGAGAAGAACCCGCCGAGCACCGCGTGTCAGAAGAACATCCTGAGCCGGGTGATGAAGACGAGGATGAAGATGAGGACGATGTTGAAGATATTCACGATGATGACGACGCAGAGCAGGACGGCGACACATCGGCGCATGCTGTCGGTGAAGTAGCCAGTAGTCGTTTAAAAGAAGAGGAAACTCTGACCCACCGTGAAGAAGAAGTCTCCCTAGCGGACGCCGAAGCGAAGGACAATGAGATCGACGCAGGATATATACCCGACACGGATGACGGCTCATTGAAGCAGGATTCGAAAAACTCTGCGACGGAGTTGGAAAAAAATGTAACCCAAGAAACCGAGATTAACCGAGATGACCTACATACAGACGAGGAGCCGCCGTCAAGCGAAGGCAATCTGCAGGAAGAGGAGCTGGAAACGGGGGAACTACTTGAAGATGAAAACGCCCTTTTATCCTCCGAGTCCCACGAAGAAACCGACAAACCCTCGACGGGAAGCGACGCCGCCGAGCCGGAATACAGCGACGACATCCTGAGACTGACTCTCCTGCGAGCCCATTTCAAGGACGAGGACATGCAGCGTCTCCGGAAGTTCCTCAGCCTCCGAAACCTCCTGAAGGCGGAGGCTCTCTACGCCGACCTGGACCTGGAGCTGCAGGCGGCGCGTCTCAACGACGTGTCCACCGCGGAGGACGTAGAGAAGTCCCTGGACGGCATCCTGGAGGCCTCGGAGAACACCATTCTGGACGAGATCGAGAAGATGCTGGACAGCAGAGACTTGAAACACTCAGACACCGGAGAGCACACAGACGCGGGTCTGTTCGACGAGGAGGCCGAGTTGCTGGACGAGTTCCAAGAGCTGGCGTTCAAACTGCGGCAGAAGTACTCCACGGCCAGCGACAGCACACCTCTGACTGCTAATGGAAAACTATCACTACCTGACCGAGGTATGTTTTTATTATCACCTTAAAGTGTTTCATGTGGTTTTTTGGGGGGGGGGATTTTACATTTTAACAAGGTCTTGGTTTGTCTTGCTAGAGTTTCAGCCTGGACCTTTTTTTTTTTTGTCTTTCTTCCCCAAATGTTGAAAGTATTGGCATTGCAGAACACGCTGAAGCATTTCTACTATGCGTTACTATCACTACTACATGTTTGAAACTCAATGAGCATCTTTTTTTCCAAAGATGACCACACCACATCACATGACCCACCAGTCGGAGAACAGATCCCCCCCCCACCCACGGCTGAACAAGACAGCATTCCCACTGAGGAGAACAATGTCAGCGTTGTGGGAACCGACGTGGAGGAAAAGCTGCCAGAGGAGGGGGTAGAAACCGAGCGCGGCGATACGGACGAGGCACGCCAGGCGCCCGACCTCGGCGTGGAGGCCGACGGAGGACACTTCAATAAAAATGAAGACAATCGGCCAGGTTACGGCGGCGTGGCCGAAGATCTGCAGAAGGCCCCACCGGCTGTCCTCGACAAGCCCCTGGACCTGGGACTCGGTGTCGAGATGGAGCAATCCTCAGGTTGGCAGCTTGGAAGTTTGTGCCTTTGAAGGCCTCATGCTCAGAGTTCAGTTTACACGGGAGGGGAAACACGAGAGAGCTTCTGGACTGAGAGTCAGAAGGTTCTCGGTTTCCGTCTTAAAATAGAATTGTATCTTCTTGCGATAAGCTAAGGTGGTTTAACTTGGCCAAGGTGACACCTGTAATTTTAGCCCCGGCGGGGGGGGGGGGGGCCCCCCCGCCGCCGGGGGGGGGGGGGGGGGGGGGGGTGGTGGTGGGGGTGTGGGGGTGGGGTGGGGGGTGGGGGGGTGG
>JAOPJH010000080.1:6653292-6670350 GCA_027122575.1 Merluccius polylepis
AGATAGATATATGTAGATATGTTCTTAAGTTTACTTATGGAACAAGAGCTGAATTAAGCAGAGCAGGTAAAGGGGTGTGACAAACTCACCAGGCGTCTCCATTACATGATTACCGGTACATAATATTGAGCAATATATGAGCGAAACCGGTCGGACGGGGACTTTCACGCAACCCGTAAGTCAAAGTGATGACCAAGAAATAAATGTCTTCCTTGGGCTGGAGTAGGATGGGTCTCAGATGGCTCAGCCCGAAACGCTTCTGTGGTAACCTCTTGTCACTGTGACAAAAAACACTAGTTATGAAAATATCACTAATATCACTAATGCTTGAACTGAAAACACATTCATTGATAATTGCAGAGACTTATTTACTTACTATACATTTACAGTAAATGGCTAATATTTATCTGAAATGATTTTGTTCCTCTCACAGGGACAGTGGGCCTCTGAGGGACTGTGGATACAGTGGCACAGCTCCCGGTTCTCCTAGCTCAGTACTGTGATGTCATCACCATGAGGAGTTCTGATTGGTCGGTTCTGGTTATTCAGTCCTAATTGGACCGATTAACTGTTCAGAACAGACTTCTACCTTTTGAGAATCAAAATATCAAAGCGTTTAGTCTTGAAATGGTAAGTTTTAAGAATAGTTTTAGGAGTTTTATAGTAAAAGAGTAGTTTAAAGACCATTGGTCACCATGACAATGCAGTGAGTTACACAAACATCACCTTTAACAGTTTATTTAATGTGATTTTAACATGGGAAGGGGGGGGGCTTCAGTTACCCAGAGAAGACCTAAAACCTTGAATAAAATTACACATCTATTATAAGATAGGCGTGTGTGTGTGTGTGCACGCTCAGAGGACCTTAACAATACTTTTGGGAGAGAAACAAGTGTGGAAACTGTCTTCCTCCTTGGAAGAGACGGTTATTCCCATGTAAAGGTTTCCATCTTTGAAAAAGTCACCTAAAAGTCATAATAGTTGACACGTTACTAATATGTTCCTCAAAAGCCCAGTGTGGTGGTGTGGTATCATGTAAGCAATACTCATTACGGGATTGGTGGCCGGCAGCCTTGTAGGTCATGTGATACCGCTGGATAACGCAGCATCGCCTTTGTCTTTGTGGACGCAGTATTTATGAGCAAACATCTGCTGTATGCCTGGGAACGCCAGACACGGAGGATGGTCATTGTGCGCTCGGCCACACCCGGTCTCCATTTACCGGAGCTTGTGTGGCTAGTAACTCTCCTTTAGTTATACAGATGAAGGCGTCTCATTTACCGGAACAGTACCCAACACACACACACACTTTAGGTTACTTGTCCAGTATGTAAACAATGGAAACCAAGCCTCCCCCCCCACCCCCCACACACACACAACCAGATTATTGTGTTGACTGACACCTTAAGTCATACAATAAAGATATGCCTCCGGTTTGAAACGGTCATGCTTTAGTTTTTTTTAGCCAACTCGCCCCTAAAACAAGCACTGCTTAAAAGACTAGCCTCCCTCTTTTTTAAGAATGCCGGCGATTTCATCCCACATGAGCTTGAATCGGGAGATTTCTGGTACGGTGGCCTGTAAGGTGCCAGTAGGTCCATCAAAGTGATTTAAATCATTCATGACAGCATCAACTAGCCCAGTCATGAGGTTCCTGGATTTATATTCATCATTTAGTCTGAAACTAGCTCATAGGGATTTTTATACTTGGGTTTGTTCATTCTGGGCTGATAACATTTAATTTAAAAAAAATAAAAACCTGCCGGTGCAACACGGTGGACCCAGAAAGAGGATCCTCTCCCTAATGCATGTAAACTTTCACTGAGACGTCCCGAGTAACGTACATAACGCCACAAGTGTTTGGAGTGGCTTACAGGGGACAACAGTGGCCATTTCAAAATAAAATGTGCAGCCCTGTTCCATGTAGGGTAAGGTGGTAGCACGGACCAGGTGGAGAATACACGCACAAATACATTTCAGATGTGTTCGGTAAAAGCAGTTGTTGCCACAAGTCAACTAAACCTCGTGCACACCGCTGCCCCCTCCTGGTGATGTTCCATGTAGTACACAGCGTGACAAGATGAGGGTCATTGATTTTAAATCATGCAGCCAGAAAGTCAGACAAATACATGTTTTATTGGTATTACATCTTTTTAATTTTTTCCAAAACAAAAAAGACTGAATACAGACAAGCCTGAACTCAGGCAAAGGAATCTTGCAGTCCACTCATGCAACTGTAGCACATGAACCGAATCCACCCAACCGCTCTCCACAATGGAATGTCCATTCCCCATGTTCACACATCGACCCGGCCAGAAATCAAACTCAGTGCAACAGGGTACTTGTTAAAATGTGTTTGTCGCCATTAACTGTTATAGAGCAAAACGGAGAAATAAAAAAAACAAAACAAAAAAACAGGTCTGGGATAGACAGCGGTCCACTGGACAACAGGAGTTAACTTTTTTTCTTAGAACCAAAATGACCACGTTTGCCCAGTAAGATGTACAATTGAAAAGGTGAGGCTTGAGGCTCGGATCCAAGGTCTCGATTTAATCTACCTCCTCCATGCGAGTAGCGTCGTCGTCGTCACCTTCTAGTGGGGGGAGCACATCTGGCGCGGGGGCGGAGGCGGGCTCTTCGGCCGGTACGTCGTCATCGTCGATACCTAAACATGGATATAGGAGTCGGGTTTAGTTGGATGCATATTCTGTTACCGCACATTTACATGTAGTCCGTTAAGAGGACAAACTGCTGCTGGCACTCGTCCAGATAAACGCCATGGCTGCTCACCCAGGCCCAGCTTGATCATCCTGTAGATGCGGTTGGAGTGGGTCTGGGGGTCGTCCAGGGAGAAGCCAGAGGAGAGCAGGGCGGTCTCGAACAGCAGGATGACCAGGTCCTTCACAGCCTTGTCGTTCTTGTCGACGTCGGCCTTCTGCCTGAGGGTCTCCACGATGGGGTGATCCGGGTTGATCTCCAGGTGCTTCTTGGCCATCATGTAGCCCATGGTGGAGTTGTCCCTGAGGGCCTGGGCCTTCATGATCCTCTCCATGTTGGCCGTCCAGCCGTACGTGCTGGTGACGATGCAGCAAGGAGACGACACCAGTCTGTTGGACACGGTCACCTGTAGGTAGCAGCAAACGGCACATGGTCAGAAATGTCATTCAGACAGGGAAATATACATTTTATACTTAATATATATAAAACATCAAATGGCAATCCAATGTGAGTGAAGCATGCAGGTGAGTACGGTTATGTCACACACATGTCTGGTAGTCAAACTATAAAGTCTTAGTAGAGTTACGGCAAAAACCAAAACATCCTCAAGCCTCGTTAATGACCAACATGGTACAACAAACCATACAGCAAGTCCATATCCTAAAAAAGGTCAGAAAATAAAATAATTTCTATGCTAGCAAGTTCAACTTTGCTTTCAAAAACGCTTTTCCATCTTCCACGTGCGGTCTACAATCTTCTGGACACAACGCTTTCACACAACACCAAAACCATCTCAGTGACCGCACTAACTCACCAACATCAAATCAATTGCAGGATATTTTAGGACACCTGTTGCCAAATAAGAGTCAATTGTGTCACGGGTTCAAAAGTTTAAATGACGCATTGATATAAACTCATTGAAATTCCAAAAAATGTCATGAGTTCATATTACTGACCTTCTCCACTTTCTTGTCCAGGATCTCCTTCATGAGCTTGCAGAGGTTCTCAAACTTTGTCTTGTCCTCCTCCATCTTCTTCTTCTCCTCCTCATCCTCGGGGAGTTCCAGACCCTCCTTGGTGACGGAGACCAAGCTCTTGCCATCAAACTCCTTCAGCTGCTGAACGCAGTACTCGTCGATGGGCTCGGTCATGTACAGGACCTCGAAACCACGCTTGCGCACGCGCTCCACAAAGGCTGAGTTGGCCACCTGGTCCTTGCTCTCACCTGGTGAAAAAGCAGATTGTGTCAAGATTGAGTAAATCTGCATTGTAGGGCCAGGAAGCATCTTTGGAAGTTAATGTTTTTGTCCATGAAGTAGGGTGAAGTCAAATGAAAAAATGATATTGCAACAGTGAAATTGTAGATATGCGCCAAGCAGAGAGGCAGACCCACCAGTGATGTAGTAGATTGACTTCTGGTTCTCCTTCATGCGGGTGAGGTACTCTGTGAGGGAGGTCATCTCATCCCCAGACTGGGAGCTGTGGTAGCGGAGAAGCTCAGAGAGCTTTTTGCGGTTCTGAGAGTCTTCATGGATGCCCAGCTACAAATAACAGCGGCAGGACGATTATTAAAAACATACAGAGCCAGACACTTTGAACGCAATGCATTTTGAGATTAAGCTTTAACACCGGTCCAAGTTGCTGGTATACCGGATAAGGTACCAGGGTGTCATTTGGGACCAACCACAGTCTCTTTTCTCCAAACGTACAAATGCTTTTAGTTGTATGCATTCAAAATACTGCCATTCCCCACCTTGAGGTTCTTTGAGAAGCCATCGTAGAACTTCTTGTAGTTCTCCTTGTCTTCAGCCAGCTCAGCGAAGAGCTCCAGACACTTCTTGACGATGTTCTTGCGGATGACCTTCAGGATCTTGCTCTGCTGCAGCATCTCTCGGGAAATGTTGAGGGGCAGATCCTCAGAGTCCACCACGCCACGAACAAAGTCTGCAAAGGAAACAAACATTTGAACATTTGGCGGATTGCAAGTTAACAATACAGGCAACCGTAACACCAAGGGTTAGAAACGGATACAGCCACACCGGTGTCCAACTTACTCAGGTACTCTGGGATGAGCTCTTCACAGCTGTCCATGATGAAAACCCTCCTGACGTACAGTTTGATGTTGTTCTTCTTCTTCTTGTTCTCAAAGAGGTCAAAGGGTGCACGGCGGGGAATGAACAGCAAGGCCCGGAACTCGAGCTGGCCCTCCACCGAGAAGTGCTGTGAAGATAAAAAAAGCGGTTACATCAAGTGCACCAAATAAAATGCAGTTTTGATTTAATGCCACCAGAGGTTGAATACGCATGTACACATGCACAATCCACTGCAGGCAGTTACCTTGACGGCAAGGTGATCCTCCCAGTCATTGGTCAGGCTCTTGTAGAACTCCCCATACTCCTCATTGGTGATGTCGTCTGGGTTCCTGGTCCAGATGGGCTTGGTCTTGTTAAGCTCCTCCTGGTCGATGTACTTCTCCTTGATCTTCTTTTTCTTCTTCTTGTCCTTGTCTTTGGAGTCCTCATCGTCATCTGAGCCCACATCCTCAATCTTTGGCTTATCCTCACCCTCCTCCTTTTCCTCCTTCTCTGGCTTTTCCTCCTCTGCCTCGTCGTCGCTGATCTCCTTGTCGCGCTCCTTCTCCACCTGGTAGGGCATAACAGTTTAATTACTAGTCCAAGGATTGAAATATGAAAATCTTTACAATTGAGTCACAATTTTAAGACTGGGTGCATTTCAAATGTACATGTCACACAAAATCAGAGCATTAGATTAGCTTAAGCGTATGCATCATCAGACAAAACCATCAGTAGGAATTAAATATTGTTATACTTACAAACAAGGTAATGGGATAGCCAATGAACTGAGAGTGCTTCTTGATGACTTCCTTGACCCTCTTCTCCTCAATGTACTCAGTCTGGTCCTCCTTCAGGTGCAGAATGACCTTAGTTCCACGGCCCATGGGCTCACCTGAGAACAGCATTTAGGATGGAATTAATAATTCAATTACTGGGATCACTAAATGTCATTTCACGTTTCGAGATCCTGTTCATCACTTTAACTAGTTAAAAGAGCTATAGTGAACCTACCAGTGTCAACCTTGACTGTGAAGGAGCCTCCAGCTGAGGACTCCCAGGCGTACTGTTCATCATCATTGTGTTTGGTGATGACAACCACTTTCTCAGCAACCAGGTAGGCAGAGTAGAAACCCACACCAAACTGACCAATCATGGAGATGTCAGCTCCAGCCTAGAAGATGCAAACAATTAAAATGTTAGTAAGCGCTTGCATATTGGAATGTGTAACTATTGTTTGACAAATGACTTGTGTTCCTTTTTACATGAAGTTTAAGTTATTCACTTAATAGTCACCCTCTGGTGTAATGCTGTACCAAAATAGAATTAGCTTTTCTAACAAACTGGTCATCAGCCAAACTTGATAGACCGAATGCTGCAGTCCTCATACCTGAAGAGCCTCCATGAAGGCCTTGGTGCCAGATTTGGCGATGGTTCCAAGGTTATTGATCAGGTCAGCTTTGGTCATGCCGATGCCAGTATCAATCAGGGTTAGGGTACGTGCAGCTACATCAGGGATGACGTCGATCTTCAAATCCTTGCCGTCGTCCAGTTTGGTGGGGTCAGTCAAACTTTCGTAACGGATTTTGTCCAAAGCCTAAACAAGGTGTGAAATTGTTTTGAGATCTTGGTAGTGGATGAGATGACCACACACACGCGCCATGGAAAGCACTATATAAATACAATTCATTATAGAGAAGTCAAATTGTGAACCACATCGGTGTAACAAAATAACTTTCTCAAATTCAAAATGTATAGTGAGTGATACAAGTAATACTGAAATTATAGGGGGGAAAGTTCAGTTTGTAAAGTATAAAAATACACAATAACTTACATCAGAGGCATTGGAGATCAATTCCCTAAGGAAGATCTCCTTGTTGGAGTAGAAGGTGTTAATAATCAGGGACATGAGCTGAGCGATCTCTGCCTGAAAGGCAAAGGTCTCCGGCTCCTCTTCTTGGCGCATATCTTCAGGCATCTGGAAATTATCACAAAAAAAAAAAGTATTACATTATAGTTTATGCCAGTCACACCTAAAGGGCACGGCACACATGGAAACCAGTTATTAAAACACGATATGAAAGTGTGCCAATTCAATTAGCATACAAGGGTTAGGCTAAACCCGGAACAGCAGGAACAGAAAGCACTCAGTAACCATTAACCCAACATGGCGCCGTTAAATAGACAATGGAGCCTCCAAGCACGTGTTGGGGGAGACGTATCGTCCACTACAACATCCCGGAGGGTCCTCAGGTGTACGGCCCAAAGGCATACGGCAATATGCCAGCGCACAATTAAATGGCCGACGACCACCATTAATGGCCGTTTCATCGCCAAATTCATAAGACAGCGAATTTGACAATATTGACGGTCATTCTAACCATTACCACCCCCGAGTTAAATCTTTAACAACAGTTTTTAAAATAATGAAGACAAACTAAACCTTTACAAACTAAAAACATATCTATGCGTTACACTAGCGGCCATTTAAAACGATGGGAGCCAACGGGGAGGTTAGGATGTTAAAATGGAAGACCTCGGTGTCTCTCCCAAAGTCAATTCATTTAGTTCAACCAGAGCTGCAAACCGCCATGCCGCAGGATCTCTAAATTAAATACCATTTAAAGAAATGGTCTGTAATTGCCTGTATTTGAGCAAGCAAAGTCAAATGCGTGTCATAAATGTCGGTTAAATAGAGATGTACGGTCAAATAAACCCATTAGCACAGTCATCCTGGTCACACCTGCTTTGACGCAGGGCCGAGATGCAGATCGCCATAACTGTGAAAACTAAGAGCATACAATGATGTTTTGCCCATTAAAACAATATAAATACTAAAACCCATCAGTAACCGTTAAAATACAAAAGAAATGTCGTTACTTTGTGCGAATGGGCAATGGCGGTGCTAACGCAAATGTCGTCACCAACGGATGAAAAAGGAGCAACAAAGATATTCAGGTTTTCACAGCAAAGAGGTGATAAAAGAAACGCCTCGATAAAGAGGCTGTAATTGCTGCTCGTCCAGGTGTGATATTCTCTCACGTACCTTGAATGTTTCGTTGACTTTTCTTGAATAAAATGCCACCAATATAAAATCCCTGCTGCACTCCGACGCAGGAAAATAGAAAGGGACTTCCGTTTAAAAGACCGATTTCTTTATAGCCATGCGTTTTCAGCGTGCGGCCGTATCCCTCCGCGCCCGTAACTGCAGATAATCCCAACTGAACTATGTTGTTTCCAACTGAAATATAGACCTTTGTACACATGAGTACACATAACATATTCATTCATACATATTGTTAATAATCGAGGTAACTTAGTAATTATAATAGTATGTTTGTACAGCTTGTTATATAACTATGGCACAATGCTGAGCATCTTATAATGGTTTCAAACGAAACGGCCTACATGTGTTAGATGTAAAGAAACCATGTCCTCCATATGTCTCAAACTGCTTGAATATGTCCTTGTATATCTTATATCAAACGTTACAACGAACAAACACAATGAAGAATGTGGAATAAGTCCTGTGTTTATTCAGCAGAAACTCGTGCAAAACAAATAGTGTGACTCTGTATGTCTGCCATATATTATATATCTCAACAACAAAAAAAACACTAAATAATCTTAAATTGGTGGATACGTGGATCTGTTTTATCTGTTGGAAGGACATTATCGTTTGAGACGGGTGCGCTTCGTTTGTTCTAGCACTTTCCATCAAAAACCCGCCTGAATTTGACGTCACTGCCGTGTCATCTGCAGGCCTCGCCATAGCTGTCACAGCGTACCAATAACATGCACTACTATAGCAACCTAGCTCTGCTGTAGCAACCTAGCTATATACCATAGCAACCTAGCTATACTATAGCAACCTAGCTATACCATAGCAACCTAGCTCTACTATAGCAACCTAGCTCCCTGACCGAGCATCTGATGGCGAAGCACGTTAAATAACCTCTATTGATGAATTGTGTTTTTACGGCAAAGGCAAGATTGAAATAAAATGAAGTATAAATAATCATGGATCCATGATGAATCAATCGATACGAATATTAATATTAATAATAATAATAATTATTAGTAGTAGCAGTAGTAACAGGAATAGTTGTATTTATTGACAATGCTACTTAATACGTTTCTGCAAGGTAACATATGTGCATGACATTAAACTAGACTCTCAGAATACAGGATACTGTGTGTGTGTGTGTGTGTGTGTGTGTGTGTGTGCCTGTGTGTGTGTGTGTGTGTGTGTGTGAGAGAGTGTGTGTGTGTTACAGGGCCTACTATCAGCATGCCCCTCTCTCAGAGGGCAGAGCCGAGATACAAAACGAGCGCACCTCCACCCTAGACCCATTTGCGTCTGTGTTTTGGGAGGCCCCCCCAAGACCAACCTGCTAACACACATTCTGGAGTTAAGATATTGAAGACCGATCACCAGCTGGTAGCTGGGTTTCAACTGACCTGCCACCTGGTTTAGGGTAAGTTTAACCTTAAACCTGCTAACTATAGCGAGTCTGACCGGCGGCGGTATTGTCCGTTGTACTCGTGTTAGCCTAGCTTAGCTTCGGTTAGCTTCACGGGGACGGTTTCACATACGGCAGACCAAAGCACGCGGGTTGCTGCAAAATAGTTATTGTATTAATAACTTTTTTTAGAAATAAGTCGCCGATCAACCGTAGAAATAACCGACCGAGAATATATATGGCCGTGTGATATAGTATGCCAACCCATCACCAGAAGCAAGGTTGAGTATGATTAACATGATATGTTTAATAGGAGCCGAAACTAATGGCCATCTGGGTAAAAAGGCATCACCGTAACGTTGACGTAATATTAACGGATCTCTGCTCGATTTAAAGTAGATAGTCGTTTTACAAAAGGATTGAAGAATAAAGTAATAAAGTAAATTCGCCAATACGAACTTTACTCACTCGTTACTCTACTACTCACTCATTAACTACCTCACTCATTCACTCATTCACTCATTCAGTCTCTCACACTCACTCATTCACTCACTCACCTAGCTAGTGAACCTAGCATCATATATCACTTTCACATTGTGTAATATTAATATTTCCTTCTGCTCCTCCTCAAGGTCGGCCCAGTAAGCACTCAAGATGTCATTCCCTCATCTGAACCGACCACTGTTGCCCCCTCCAGGGATGCCTCCCCAGTATGCCGGCTTCCCTTCAGGTCGGCGGATGCAATGCTTAACACACAGCAAAGAACGCATACATAGTAATATATGTCATAATGTGTAGCGTGTGTATCTGGTTGTACCCCATATACATGTGTTAAACGTTGCTGCTGGTCTCACGTTGCTTTCGCAGGAGCCCCGATGATCCCCGTTCACATGGGCTTGATGACTCCCGCCCGCGCTGTCCTGATGCCCACGTCCGTGGCGGTGGTCAGTAAACCGGCGGCCCTCAAGAAGGACGTCGCTTCTCTCCGAGCCAAAGAGGCGGAAGAGGGCAGCGGGCCCACCACCACGGTGTTCGTGGGGAACATATCGGAGAAGGCCTCGGATATGCTCATCAGACAACTGCTGGCGGTAAGGGATGAGACATGAGAGGCGGCTCCACTGACCCGTTCTGGGAAACTGGACCGACGTCTTCCACTATATAGTATTCCACTATATATTAGGCTAGTTCTGCCTTCCCAGGCTTTTCCTTTTCACTCCGAAGTGTTAAACGTGACGCCACAGCTCCTTCGGTGCTTGGCCGTACATGTTTTACTTCACAGAAATGTTTTAAGACACAAATTGAGATCAATACACTAGCAGTGGAAAACCTTTTTGTGTGTGTGATACAAATATTAGCCCATCCGAATGAGGGTACCTCTTTGCACCAGTCTCTAGTATTGCATCCAGTTGTGTTTGAAACACAATGTTATCAGCATTTGTCGGTTTAACATTCATATTTATTTCCTGTACCACATTCTTTAGAAATGTGGAATCGTCCTGAGCTGGAAAAGAGTCCAAGGAGCCTCTGGAAAGCTACAAGGTAACTAACCATTGAATGGAGGATAGCTGTTGTTATCTTAGAAATGTAAATGTTTACAATGCAGACGCATTATATCTCTAGGGGAATTATTGTAACTGGTCTAATTTAATGTAAGAATAACTAATCACACAAATGTACTGGCGGTTGTTCATTGACCTGACCATTAATTTGTTCTGATTCAAGGGCCAGATGACTATAATCCCATCTTTTATTGAGAAAACGAATGGGCCAATTAACTGTTCATATACGTGGCCATGGCTGTTAGGCCGCCAGCCTTCTCCTCCTTCTCCTCCTCGTGCTTCTTTGACATTTCTTTCCACCCACTCTCGGCCCAGCGTTTGGCTTTTGCGAGTACAAGGAGCCCGAGTCGACGCTACGCGCCCTGCGGCTGCTACACGACCTGCAGATCGGAGACAAGAACCTGCTGGTGAAGGTGGACGCCAAGACTAAAGCCCAGCTGGACGAGTGGAAGGCCAAGAAGAAGGCGTCCAATGGGGTGAGGAGCCCTCGCTTTCTTCTTTAGATGACAGGGCTGAGAAACGGGTCATTGAGAAATGGGGTTCTGGACTCGACTAGCTCATCAAGGTGTGAGTTTGTTTGTAATATGTGCATCAGAGAACAAGTAGAAGTCATGACCATGAAATGCTAGAATTCCAGGCATCCTCAACTATGCGTACAAATAACGGTGCAAACTAAATAAAAGGCATAGTATACAAATTTAAAGATGCGAAGAAAATGTCCACATAAATGAGAAATAAGAAGAAGACAGTTTAGCAAATTTACTGTGAACTTTTTCCTGCTCCAGACGGGGAAGGCTGAGGGCACAGACGAGGAAAAGGACGAAGAGCTGGATGAGGAGACGAAGAAGAAGGACCAGATGGTGAAGGGCGCCATCGACGCGTTGATCCAGGAGAACGCCAGTGAGCTCAACGCTCCTTCGCAGGACGACGAGTCCAACCGACGCAAGCGAAAGAGGGAGAAAAAAGAAGAGGTATTGTTTTCGTCTCCTACTTACAGGATCTTTGCAGTTATAGTATGGGCATGAAAAAAATTGTATTGTTAAAACTAGGACTGGAACTAATGACTTCATTTAAATGGAGAACAGCACACGTGTAGTTGCATATGTGTATTTCTGAAGCTCTAAGCAGCAAATGTTTGCCATGTTTACTTGACAAATGAATTTTTAACAATTTTCAAAGTTAAAATCGGTGACTAATCCTTTCTGCAGAAGAACTTGCATTCAAAGGAATTCACTCATTTGGTTTTTTTTTGTGACGTTTTTCTATAGGAGGACTTAAATGCCATCGACATGGAGGATGACAAGAGAGACCTAATTTCCCGCGAAATTAGTAAATTCCGAGACACCCACAAGGTACAGTGGCTTATTTGATGCACTTGAACTGACATTACAGGCTTTCCTTTGGACAGAAGCTCCTCACATAGTGCATTCTGATAGTCCCTTTTGAATATGTACATTGTACTAGTAGACACCTCGCATACCAAAAGGCACAACTTGGTCCCACAAAGATATACATTTGGCAGAGACCATATGCACTTCTGACATGCACACAAGTTGCCCCACACATGATTTGAGTAGTTCATTATCCTATGCCTACACGATGGGCTGCATGTCAGCAGAAACGATATATTTAGCTTTCCGAGGCCTGATTTGACACTTGTGATCACCTTAAATCAAGCTATCTAAGTGTGACCATAATAGATCCATGATTCATTCTTCACACAGAACAAAACTAATGCATGGAGACAATGTAAAGTTACCAGAAGGCTAATCTATTCATTAAACCCCACCAATATGATAGTGATCATATGGTGACTAAAGCAAGATGAATCTCAGAGCTTTGGGAAAAGGTTGCGAGGATAGAATGTAAGTATCAGCTTTAATTTACTATATACATATACCGGGCGCCCCTCTCTTGAGGGCTTGCACAGGGAGCAACTGCATTGGCTCTCTGGTGTTTTGGACCCATTTGTTTTGCTGTTTTCTGGGCTTTTTGGAGCAGCTTTCCAATTGTCATAATTCCAAACGCCAAATTTAATTTGGTGACAGTCTCGGCCCCACAAAGCCTCAGGGCCCAGTGAACCTGTGCGAGTCCTCAGTAAACCGATGCTATGTCTGGATGGTGTTCATGTCGATAACCACTGCCAGTGTCTTCTCGGACATGTATTCTGCTCGTGGAGAGGGAGGGGGTAGTGGGGAGGGGGGCGTCCTTTCCACAGCGGCACAGTGAACTGAAGACTCTCAAGGTACATACGCCCTTGAATGCATGTGAATTAATACATTTTTCATTTCATCACGTTCCGCATTGCGTCAATATCCTTCATTTCAGTAGGCCAGGCAGGAATGAGTGAATGCATCCATTGTACACATACAAAGGGCAATGCTGGTCCGCCCAGCAACACAAGGACTGGAAGGAGACCACCAGAGTGATAGGCCGTATTAGTGGTTCCGTGAATTACCATTGGTTGATTTCTAAAAAAGGATCTTTAATACTCCAAAGAAATCCCCTATCAACTGATGGCTTTGCTTCAACTGTTCCACTATACTGTTTCCACAGTACTTCTGGCAGTTATGCCATCACAATGTGAAACATTTAGCTTTAAACCACATCATGTTAAGTTTATTGTATCTATACGGTAACCTGACGTGCCAGATGGTTTGTTACACAGAACCATCTGGGAATTCGTCCTTGGAAACTGGAAAAGGGCAGATACTAAAAAAAAAAAAAACGTGGAGATTGGCAGGTGATTGGATGAACCATCGGTCTGTCAGTCTATCCAGGGCTAACCAACCAATCAGATCGACAAATGATATGACATAGTAGGAGAGCGAAAACATCTCTTCCATTGAGAAAAGCCTTCAGTGGCGTTCTTTGCCCTTCTTTCAATGAAGAAATACTCTGCAGTTCAGATATAACTGATGCTGTCACAACATCTACGCTAACCTCTTTAGGAGCCGCCATTGTTGTTTTTTCTCGAACAGTCACTTTTCACTGTTGTCACACCTAAACCACCGCCGTAGCTGCCAGAAATTCCTCATAGGACACTGATTGGTCCAAACCACTGGGGTTCGGCCACAAGCACATAACTTGAAGCCTGGCAAGATGGATTCTCGCGTGATCGTGATCTCGCAAATCCAGCTGCCTCGCAAGGTAATCCATACGGGACACAGAATGTCTTGTCAAAATTCCTGATGCAAATTTTGGCTTGGCTACTTAAATTATGGAGATTTTAGTCTGTCTAGATGTTCAAGCATCAGCCCTTGAGTGGTAAGTACAATGAGAAATAGTTTGGTTAAGTACTCCAAAATGTATACCAAGTAAGCCTGTTCTTTCGAGGCAGCTGTCACCATTGGCTTCCAATAGTTCTGCATCAAATGGATTCATCCTCACCATTCTCATTTTAATCAGTATTGACTACATTACCCACAAGGCTAACGGTCAATGAGACTTGAGGCTTTGTAGCCACTTAAGACTATAGTTCCACACGTTATGTAAGCATTGTCACTGCTATGGTCACTTTTCCCAAATATGTCAATTATCCAGCTGTAGCACAGAGCTATACATCCTTAAAACGACACAAGCCTTGTGTCTAGTGTACAGCAGGGTGAGAGTGAATGTGTGTGGGTTTGTGTGTTGAGTATTGGGTCGAGAACAAAGCTCCCAGGATTCCTGCAAAGGGGTAAGACCGCTTCTAATAATTCACTTTACCTGTCCAAAAATGTGACGATGTTTTTCCCTGTTGTTATTGAGTGCTATGCTAAATGCCACTGCACCCGTTAAAGTGAAGGATGTTAGCCGCTATTTGATGTGACATGCTTAAGCAAGCTAGAACCCCGTAATGTTTTTTCCTTTTTGTATACCATTGTGACCTGCTTTCCTCCCAGGCCTAAGTTTAAAAGGCTTGTAGGGGCAAGCGAAGGGCTGAATCCATAGTTCAACACCTGTAAGTCACAATCAACTGGTTAAATGAAAAGACTCACCACTCTTATTCTGTTTTTTCAAATTTTTATTTCCTTTTTATTTTTTAATTGCCATTATGATTTTGGCTTGGTTCTGTTTTATCCTTGTACTCGAAAGGGAAGACTCCTACAGAGAGAGAGAAAAAAAAGCAATGTCTTATCTCGGCACCGATGTCCAATATGACGGATGTTCCTGACCGCTGAAGTGGTTTCCAGTGACTCTCGCTCAGTCACCTCGCGTAATTGCATACATGCAAGCATTAAGCAGCGTTTAATTCCTGCATAGGCATGAACGTGGGGGCAGCCTATTAAGTCCAAAACAGTCTTTGGGGTTAGTTCAAGCCATCTTGTACCCCCCCCCCCCCACCTTTTGACTTGGGGGGGGATTTAGGACTTTAGGACAGATGGATCATATTGGAAGTAAATAGAACTGATCGCAGGCTTTTCCTCAAGTGCCTGGAAACCACTTGTCTCTCTGAGAGTCACTCCACCACCCTGCTTCCCAAATCACCCACTGACTCCCGCCCCCCCCCCGTCTCCGCTTTGCTCCCACAGAAGCTGGAGGAGGAGAAGGACAAGCGCGAGAAGGAGCGGCAGGAGTTTGAGCAGGACAGGAGGGAGCGCGACCGGCTACGGCGTGAGCGCGAGGAGCAGCAGCGCGAAAGGGAGAGGGACCGGGACAAAGTCGACCGGGACAAAGTCGACCGGGACAGAGTGGACAGGGTGGACAGAGTCGACCGAGTCGACCGGGATCGAGAGAGAGCCGACCGGGACAGGGAAAGAGTCGACCGGGACCGAGAGAGAGCCGACCGGGAGCGAGATCGTCGTACCAAAGAGAAGGACTGGGAGATGGAGCGGAGTGGAGACCGCAGCGGGTCCAGGTGAGATGAGGGAAATAGGAGACGCGCTCGGTCCTTTAAGATAAGATTAAATATAAATATATACAAGTTCTTTATTTGTTGAACTTGAACATTTTGATCCCAGATGGGAATGTCGTATCCTCTATTTAAAACTATATCCTCTTATAGTACTGTATCCTCTTATTTAAAACTATATCCTCTTATAGTACTGTATCCTCTTATTTAAAACTATATCCTCTTATAGTACTATATCCTCCTATTTAAAATTATATCCTCTTATGTAAAACTATATCCTCTTATACTACTACCGGTATATCCTCTCATTTAAAACTATATCCTCTTATTGTACTATATCTTATGTAAAACTATATCATCTTATAGCACTATATCCTCTTATCTAAAACGATATCCTCTTATAGTACTGTATCCTCTTATTTAAAACTATATCCTGTCATTTAAAACAATCTATTTGAAACTATAGCCACTATTTAAAATGAAGTCCTTTATTTAAAAAGCTGTCTGTTATGTCTCTTTATAGTTTTCAATATCGGTCTATCCCCTTCCCATTGTATAGGCTAACGAGGGTCTTATCTGATCCAAAATGCTCAGATAAGTTCAGATCAAAGTTTAGATAATTAATCAGATAAAAATACCAACGTACACCTTCGGTGTCCTCAACCGACTCTTGGGTTCAGTCCCTTTAGATTCTCGAGTTTTGTTTTCGCTAAGAGTAGCACGCCACCACGGACCTAATGGACCCTTTTTTAACACGTGTCATCGCAGGACCAACACTAGTTATGGGTCTGCTACTTTTATGTACCGGGACACGGCTAGTAGACTAAACCAGTGAAGATGACACTATGAAGACACCTTGAAGGGGTGTCGTCAGAGTGTCTATTGTGCCTGAAAGCTGAAAGTGTGTGTGTGTGTGTGTTTGTTTGTGTGATACAGGGACAGGAGTCGCGGCCGTGACAACGACAAGAAGCGCGATCCGGAGGAAGAGGAGGGGCTCCATGAGCGCAGGAAGCTGGAGAGGCGGCTGAGGGAGAAGGAGGCCGCCTATCAGGAGGTAGGCTGGGGAGGAAGGTCCTCGTGTTGGCAGTAATAAGGAACGCAAACATGCATACTGTAAGAATGCATGTTTTGTTGAGGACGTCTTGACGATTGCTGTTGATGTCGTCTTGTTGACCACAGCGCCTGAAGAACTGGGAGCTCCGGGAGAGGAAGAAGACCCGGGACCACAGCAAGGGCGTGGAGAGGGAAGAAGAGAGGCTCCGAGAAATGGTAACAACCACCACCTGCCCTCCGCTTAGCCCACCGTCCCCAGAGAGCATCACTTCTCTTAAAATGCTTAGATCACACTACGGGAGGGAGGGTGTGGGAGAGGGAGAGGGGGAGAGAGAGAGAGAGAGAGGGGGAGAGAGAGC
>JAOPJH010000080.1:6682724-6694683 GCA_027122575.1 Merluccius polylepis
TTATTATTATTATTATTATTATTATTATTATTATTACTACTATTATTATTATTATTATTATTATTATTATTATTATTATTATTATTATTATTATTATTATTATTATTTATATGAGGACACAAAAGGTTGGGAGCACTGCAGGGACACTCAGGGACAGCCAGCCAAGTCATTCATCTTCCCCACACATACTTCATTAAGTAGTGCAGTGACCGTGTGGTGCTGACGCTGAGGACAGTGGCTGAGCTGGGCTGAGCCAAGACTTGCAGCTCAGTGCACAAGAGCACAACAACCTGGGAGTAGAACCTGTACATGGCTTCACTTTCCATCACACTGGGTGTACCCATTAACATCAACACAAGGGACCTGTGTGTGTGTGTGTGTGTGTGTGTGTGTGTGTGTGTGTGTGTGCGTGTACAGATACAATTTAGTTTATTGCTGCATTATGAGTGACCCAAACATCCTTACAGCAGATTTTCTTTTGGTTGCACAATACCACAACAAAGGCCTACTTAGACTATATATATTAAAGGGTGACTTCTGGATTTTTCAACTTGGACCGTAGTCTCCCATCATTTTGGGTCTCAGACAATTTTTGCAATTGTTCCAGTGCTGAGCGAGAGGGTCAGCAATGTAAAACTGTAGGGCATTAGCGCCCCGTCAGTACGTCCTCTCAAAGTGCTTGTTTGCCATTGACAGGCTCAGATTGGTATTATGAGTGTCTGACAACATTGTGGAAATGATCCCTACAGAGAAATAAAATAATTGTCTTTACCTATTGCTTAATCCGGTCTGTTTGTTATGGTGTCTCGCCAAGGAGAGATTGAGACTTCTCCAGAGGATAACTTCTCCCAAAGTGTTCCTTTAAATTAGAATTAATTGTCAACTCACACGCCTACCGAACTTTCACTCTGATTGGTTCAGATGTCTCTTAGCTGTTCTACAATCACTGTAAACCACGGCCTTGCGAGCTTATTGCTGAAATATCTCAAGGGAAACCACCCTAACCGGAATACCAGTCATCATCTACAGTAACTGATTATATGCTCTTATTATTTACAGTCAACATGTCTACTTATTAGATTCTGCTTTTTCATATCATGCGAAGTGACAGAGATTGATGCAACATCTCGCACCTCTCTCATTCGCAGACCAATGAGACCGACCCTGACCTGCAACACTCTGGGCACAATATAGAGAAAGCCCCCTTAGATGGTGGCAAATAGATAAGAAACATTCAGATCGTCTGGCAGAGATGGACAGACAGACAGAAAGACAAACACACTGATTTACATTGCTAACTAGATACTGTTAACTAGACATAGATATATAGGTAGGTAAGTAAGTAGACAGACAGGCAGATATATAGACAGATACAAGCTCTATAACAGCCATTATTTGTGAGGGATTTTATTCACCAACAGAAACATACATTTCTTAAGAGATCAAATAAATAAACCATCATTTACCTTTACAACCAGGTAGCATTGATATTTACAAACTCAGTTGGTGGAAATGTCGGTTTTATGTTGTTGATGGACCCACACGAATGCTACAGCTGGTTTCTCTTTAGGCAACAACTCTAGTTTTCTCTCTGGTTCAGCATCATTACATTCATCAATTAGGGACCACGCGCCATTTCCCTGCATGCCAAACATGGGCACATACTTCTGGGCGGGACGCCCTTGTCACGCGCCGCCGCCGCCGCCCATCAACTGACAGCTAGCGCGGTCAAATCAAACGCTCGTACACCGATAGGCGGTCCATTAAAACACCTTCCATCTCACACACACACACACACTCTCTCTCTGTGAAGTGAAGAGCTGAGCTGGATTTCACCCACCGCCGCCCTCCACCCGCTTCGGTTCTGCTCTGTACTGTATGTCATATGTCACCGACACAATGGGTGGAGGTATCTGATGTAGCCCATGTTGGGGGGGGGGGGTGTCTGGTGCTCCCTGGTGTCATGATGTCCTGCTGTATCTGACGTCTGCATGAACCACACCGCCGAACTAAAGTGTATCACCACATCACGCCATCAACGGTCAAATCTATCTTTGACATGAGCGATTTCTCACAGAAATTGTCAGAAGAATGACTTTGCGGTCACCTTGACGACAGGTGGGTGACGGCGTGACGGCGTGGCGCCTTCAGGTGAACAGGTCACGTATGTTCGTACCGGGCGCCGCCCTTCAGGCCTTCCTGACGATCCGGCCGGTCTTCCTGGCGTCCCGCGGCCCTCGCTCCGTCCTGGCGGTCCAGGTCAAGCTGCTCCTCCTGGTCCCGGGGGACGCCGCCATGCTGCCGCCCCCCCCAGAGGAACGGGAGAGAGACATTTATTAACGATGACTCAATAGGCCATATGAAACACACAGACAGGCAGGCATGCAGACAGACAGTCAGGCAGACACAGACAGACAGGCAGGCAGACAGAGACATGCAGAAAGGCAGGCAGACAGAAAGAGACATGCAGCAAGGCAGGCAGGCAGACAAGCAGGCAGGCAGGCATGCAGACAGACAAACACACAGGCAGACAGAGACATGCAGACAGACAGAGACATGCAGACAGACAGATATGCAGACAGACAGGCAGGCAGACAGACAGGTATGAACGCACACGTGCAGTAAGGCCTGAGGACGTGCAGCATCAGCTCCCATCAGGACCACATGCAGACCACGCCGCTCACCGCGTGCGCGCCGCGGGTCCACGCCTGCGCAGCTGCATCCAGCCGCACAGCAGCTCGTGGGCGATCATGACGTACAGCAGCAGGATCAGCACCGAGGGGTCCATCCGGGTCCAGGTCTTCAGCCTTCAACTCAGTTCCGCTAAACCCGTCGTCGTCGTTGTTGTTGACCGACCCCCCCCCCCCAGAGTGGACCTCGTCGGTTCGGCTCCGATGGCGCGGAGCCGGGAGCCTCTGCGATGACCGGGAGGTGGTCCTATGGTTGTGTGTGTGTGTGTGATGGTGATGGTGATGAGGAGGAGGAGGAGGTGGTGATGGAGGAGGTGGCGGTGGTCAGCGACACCGAAAGAGGAGCCGCTGCCTGCGGCGGTAGGAGAGACGGCGGGGCCGGGGGGGGGACCGGGGAGGAGGTTGCCGTAGTGACGCGGGTGTTGCCATGGGGACGGAGATGTCGCTCCGAGGACGACATCCATCCAGCAAATATCACACCTTCATCTCTTCGCTGGCCTACTTCACTACCGGATCAGCCGTTTTAAAGTCTACCCGTTTGTGACATCACAAGTGGGAGCCACAGCTGTTTGTAAGAAATGTACAAACAAAAATGTAATATATCAAATCAAATCGTTAACTCACCGTATATACGTTACTTCCTTGGACTGTTTCTAAGAGCAGCAGTTGCAAGGGAGGTGTGTGTGTATGTATGTGTGTATGTATGTATGTGTGTATGTATGTAAGTGTGTGTATGTGTTGTGTGTGTGCGTAGGTGTGTGTGTGTGTGTGTGTGTGTGTGTGTGTGTGTGTGTATGTGTGTGTGTGTGTGTGTGTGTGTGATATACAGTGCTTTGACTAGTCAGTTTTACAACAAAAAAACACAACACAAATTCACAGAGGGGCTTGTTCACAATTTGAGCTTTAATTCATTCACACGTCCAACACACTCCATCTTGTTTTTCCGGTGACGTCGACGCCCGTTCCCGCTCACGTTCCCGTTCCCGCTCACATTCCCGTTCCCGCTCACGTTCCCGTTCCCGCTCACGTTCCCGTTGCGTTTCCACTTCCTACAGCGTCGGCGTTATTTTTCCGAACTCTTCCATATCTTCCCCGTTGGGCGTGGTTAAATCAGATTCAATTTCCCCCCTGCGATGTTCTTCCACCAACAACAACATCAACAAATTGTTCCCGCCGCTGCTGCGTTGAGTTGGCTGGTTAGCTAGCCATCTGACGACAGCGCATCGTTGTCATGACAACTAGCGTTTAACCCCAACCCCCGATGTCCCCCCGTATCGCTGGTCTCCTTCAGACGACCGTCCGCATCACCTGCAGCCAACTTCATTGATCTGGCCCGTAATGCACATTAGCATGTTAGCATCACTTGCCGGTGTGGCAGACGCATGCGTCGTCGGCCACACTGCTAATATGTGTGTGTGTGTGTTCGTATGTGTGTGTGTGTGTGTGTGTGTGTGTGTGCGTCTGCACCATGACGACACAAGCAGTTCTGCTGCTGTGATATCGCCTTCATTTTCGCCGCGCCGCCTTCAGGCGCCAGCCCTCCCCCGCCTCCCCTCCTCACGCCACCTCCTTGAAGGTCTCGGTGTCCTGCGGGGGGGGAGAAAACACACTTAACATTAACGTTCGGTTCGATCGCTTGGCGTCATTATTCGAGTTGTTAAACGTCTGCAGTGGCGTTCACACAAAGTGACATTCGACATTCGGCTTCCGACTGGCTAGTGGCAAGCCGACGACAGCGGCGTATCCATAAATGGCGGCGGAGTGAGGAGGTTCATGAGCCAATAGTGTGACAACAGTTGTGGCATGTTGGGAATCTGCATGAAGGACTATGGCCAATCAACCGTTGTATTTAACGCAGTATTTTCATGTTGTGGACGCCATTAAGTGAAACACACGATGAAATGTGGAACAGGTTATTAAATCCTTGGGAGGCCGCATTCTGTACAGTTTGTTTCTGAGCACAGGCGAAGGGCGTGGTCAAGCTGGCAGAGAGCGTTTTTTCTATCGCCTAGCAACGAACCCACTCTAGACGCCGACGTTACTCGCCTACTACGTATCTACAAAATGGCGGATCGGGAGGATCCACCCGATCTGCGTCCATGTGGACTCCTCTGTGTGGTGTTGTGGTAGAGCCTGTCAGACGTGTCGTACATCTCCACATGTTCCCTAATTAAAGCTATCAATCGCTCCACCGGCGCTTTCCCCGAGTGATTTGTCCGCCATTGTTTCTTGTTTTGACAGTTGGGAGTTTCCTTCGTGACGAAGTGTCAATGTATGTTGCATTCAATATATATTTAGATGATTACAATCATAAAAACAACGTGTATTCAATGCTGTTACGCGAGCATCGCGCTGCAGGAAACCCTCACCTCCATCTGGATGTTGAACACGCCCCTCTTCTCCTCGATCTTCTCCTTGATGGCGGCCATGGCCTGGTTGAGGACGGACAGGCCCTCTGTTCGCTCCAGGGTGGTCGTGGTCATCACGTAGCGCGGAGGGGCGATCAGGTTGATCTGCGGGGGGGAGGAAGGCAAAATCAGTGCATCAGGGGGGCGAGGACGAAACACGGGGGATCGTGTTCCAAAACGCACACACGCGTGTGCTTGCTGCGAAGAGGCGGGACTAAACATTTGTTTAGACGCTCACCTTGATGGGCATGACTTCCGTGGAGCAGCCCAGCCCCGCCCGGAGCGCTTCCTTCACCGCGTCGATCCCCTCGTAGCCGTAGCACGCCACCTCGATGTCTACAGACGGACCACAAATACATCAGCGCCAACGATGACGAGCATGGGATCATAGATGTTCATTAACTCTGGCGACCCGGCCTGTCTTGGTCGGGTCTTCCTTAAGAAAGAGATTCTTAGGCCTCGTCCACAAAGCCATGTAAAAACATATTTTTCCCCCCTCAGTTTGGGTCATGATGTCACTGTTTTTGCGAAACCTGTTTCCCAGTCTACGGGTCAACAAAAAAAGGTTTCTGACCATCTTCACCCTGGAAGGAGTTTTCCAAAAGGTGAATGAAAGGTTAACATTTTAACAAAGGCACTCGTACGTCTGGACGACGACTCGATGGTCAAATAAATCAAATCAAATCTCCCGTGAGTGGACGCGGCGTCTTACCGGCTCGGATTTTGACAGCCTGTGGAGTGAGTCGCCTGTTGATGTTGTCAATGAGTACGTTCCTCTCCTCCTCCGTCAGGTCCAATCCGTCCAAGATGGCGGGATCTCTGCGAGGGGGAGGGAGGACCGAGGGGTTTTAGAGGAGAGGGCAACTTTAACACCAACACCAAAAAAAGCAAGAAAGCAAGTTGCTTCCCTTCCTCCCGAAGATCTTTCTTTCCTCTAAATAACGTCAGGGCACTTACGACACGGCCTGTTTGAAGACATCGTAGGCGCCGTATCCGGGCCGCTTGTATTTCTCGTCGAAGACCCAGGCGGTGCGCTGGAAGAGGCTCTCCAGCTGCTCGTCCTTGCTGTACTCCAGCACCTCGGCCACGTGCCGAAGGATGCTGTACACCTGTTTATGGAACAGCAACAACCACGTCAGCCGGGGCGTAGTTAGAACCCGACCGGTAATATCGGCCGATATTTGCCGTCTACAGATATCGGCGTTTTTCAGTCTGGCCGTCACGGCCCGAAAAAAGGTGAAAGACATTCCTGTCTACCAAGTCGATGTCATCATAACCTGGTCTGACCAGCAGAGCGCTTCTGGATGCAACGTTAGCAGTAGGTTCAGAATGAAGCCATTAGCCTTCTAAATTAAAATGTCATTAAAATGTTCAAATGACAATACTCACAATACTTTGCAAATGCAACCGGTCATCAGTGCTTACAACCACTTACACAACTCAGATAGGACATCAATCTAATTATTGATGTAACTTAAATGTGTAATGTTCGACAAATAACGGTCTACAAATAATAATAATACCGCCATCCTTCAGCTGAATTTTACTCACGGTTTTAGATTTGGTGAATTTGTCTTCACATTTGATGGCCTCCTCTGGTGATACTCTTCTTTTTGACAGGTCAATGTATCCTGAAGAGAGATGGAGTGGACCACAGTTAGGACATTTAAATGTTGTTTAGACGTGAATACAACATAGGGTATCCATCCCCCACATAACATGCTTTACAAACGTGGTCCAAGCCCATCTCTTATAGCATCTGTGACGCTCTGGAAGACTTTTAAGTCATATCTGCTTGTGGCGTTTAGCAGCCATGAAGTCCGCTTGAAGAAGTTGTTGTAAACATATATGCGGTAAAAGAAGAACACTTATGCACACTTTTCTGTTTTACGGATCATAAAAAACAACTGCTTTGAAAGTACAAGAATTGACGGGTCATCAGGCTATGACCCATCAATTGATGAACTTAAATAAAAACTAATAGCCAATTGGATGCTTTTCATGAATACATTTACTGGACTGATGGCACTATACTGTAGAGCCCCTGCTGCTAGCTAGCTTATTACTGGCCTGATTCGCCCGAATCACATGATGTCATCAGTTAGAACATGTTTATGGTTAGTACTAGCCTACACTAAATCTTATTTTATATTTCTTAAGAGAAAATGCAGAAAAGAATATCCTCATTCTTATTAGACCAAAGGGAGAAAGCCGAAGCTTTGTTTCCAGTGAGGATGGAAGCTCAAGAGGTCTATGCCGTTACAATCCAATAGGAACATTTGATTTGAACATGCATGATACATCCATGTGAAATTAATGTATGTACATAGCTTGAACCGAGTCCAGTAACCAAGCCGGTGTCGGTGACAACGAAGGTCAGACTCTGCATGATGCAATCGGTAAATCGGCCAAAGTTTCTGAAATACTAAAAACTCAGTTGACTCTCCGTTGCATTTGGCATACTTGATAATTGCCGTGCCAGCAACATGCGACATCCTCTTAAGTGAGTTAATCAGCCGTTATCTGTGGTGCCATCCGTGTGTGACTGAAGACATGCCTGCTTGATGTGAGGGCCATCGCAGTACGAGAGGTAGGCGTTATTCGGTTTGGATACACAAGAGTATACAAGAGTATACCCGAACCAAAAGTATACAAAAAATGAACACATTTCAGAGCGGATGTGTTGGGGCGTCGCAGTACAGACGTCCGTAAGGAACTCGGCTTAAGTGTCAGTCGGGGCCGTCCACACCCAGTAGTGGAGGTGTGGCTGATAGGTGGTGATGCCATCACATCACGCGGTGACATTGCGAGCACACAGGCGCTCACAATGCCTTCCCTGGTGGTGTGGCACGCCGGCCCCTGGCGTCGACCACGGCTTACCTTTCTCTTTGTCTACACGGATGACCACCACACACTCATTGCGGCCAATGCGGATGAGCTTGTTGATGGAGCGGATACGCCGACGTGACAGCTCGCTGAGGAGGATCATGCCCTCGATGTTGTTGTACTCCAGCAGGCTGACGTAGGCACCCATCTCGGCGATGGACCTGACGTTCACCATGACCACATCCTCCACCTCTGGGAACCGGTGCTGGTAGAAGCGACAGCTGAGCCCCGGCATCGCTAGCAGACAGAGGGAGAAAAGAGATCAGACTGTATTACTTTATGATGGCTTGGCTGTAGGGGGAGGGGGGGAGAGAGAGAGACATGTTAAATGGCCGGCGTCGTCTGTTTAAACGGCTGTATTGAAGCCAGTGTAGTGGTAGCCAATGTACCGGTGAGCGATGCAAACCTGACGCAATTCCGATTTGGGGTAATTTTTTATGAATATATGGCCAAACAAAAGAAATAAAAACCCATGATGGTAGCAAAAAAAACAACAACAACAACAACAGAAGTGTGTAGATATAAATCAGACAAATGCGGGAACTGCTTGCGATAATGAAGAGCCGCTGTAAGCTAGGTAGCTAACGGGTAACACAGGCCGTTTACTGGGTCGCTTCACGAATCACATGCGGCACATGCAGCGGTTAGCCGTTAGCCGCCGCTACTAGCATGATCGGCCATCACTTCCAGGCCAACGGCTGCTTCACCTCGACCGAATAACGCGACTTACCTGTGTCATATGGTTACCAATAGATACAAAGTGGACTTCTGTACTTCAAAACCCCGAGGTTTTATGTTTTCTTTCTATGTTTTAAAGAGTTGGCCCAGCTAACTCCAATTCATCGGTGTGTGCTGTTTTTTTTTCGACCCGGAAGAGATCGTTCCCACGAGCCACGCGCAGGCGCACAATTCGCTCGCTTAGTCTTCCGTCGGAGTCACATGACTAGTGACCAGCTGATCACCTGGTAGCAGCCTAGTCTTACGAGATCACGACGCCAGGTTAATATTTCTTTCTGATACCCGCGCAGGCTAATCCACATTAATTTAACCTATACATCGGACAGTTTATGATATTGACCAGCTGTCTCGCTTCCGGTTCAGGGCAGAGAAACTAAAGTGAAGGCCGTACTTTCGACGAAAGGACAAGATGTCAGCAAAAGACAGGATCGACGTTTTCCCCTCCAGAATGTAAGCATATCGTTGGCTAGATATGACCCAGATGCCATGTAGCAGGAGGATCAGTGCAATGCATAATGTTTAATTGTTTTTAAATAACTTATAGACAATGTCGACGTATCGTAGGTAACGTTAGTGCATGGCTGCTAATCCTCGTTTATTCCAGTGGGCATCTGCAGATGATACTCATGGCTGTAATAGAGGGATGGCTCGCATTAAAAGGCTGTAATAATAATAATCATACATTTGTACTGTATCCATGTGTATTAAATGACTGTTTTAAGAGGGCCGTCAAAATAAGGAAGCGTCCTTGCATAATGTGCCATGTGACCATGTGTGTATTTCCAACCGTGTGGCTGTTGGAGGTGTGATTCACGTCTGCTGCATTCAATGCTTCAGAGGATGGTTTAAAATGAGTTCATATTGTTCAAAGATACTTAATGGCCAACACTCTTATATCTTTATTTTTGTCTGGAGAGAATTAGTATTGACTCAAAACGTAGGCCTAATAACTATGAGCCGAATGAGTTTTAATTACTAGTATTTACTCATATTAAAGTCATGTTTGGCAATTTCGCAGATGATTTAGTCCAAAGTGATTTATTAAATTGCATTTGGTTACAGGCCATTAATGAGCAGGTAAAGGGTTATATTGCTGACCGGTAGCCTGGACCTAGTGGACATAGTGTACTGCTCTTTCTGAATAGTTGTAATAATGGACTTGTTTGGGGGGTTCTCCACCGCAGGGCTCAGACCATCATGAAGGCCAGACTGAAAGGGGCGCAGACCGGTCGCAACCTGCTGAAGAAGAAGGCGGACGCGCTCTCCATGCGCTTCCGCCAGATCCTACGCAAAATCATAGAAGTAAGTCCAAATGATTTGATGAAGAATATCGCCATTCTTTTCTCCCAATGTTTTTTGTGTGTGTGTAAAATGGTGTTCTACCAAATGTGGACCTGTGGTTTAACTTCCCCAGACCAAGACCCTGATGGGAGAGGTGATGAGAGAGGCTGCCTTCTCATTGGCTGAGGCTAAATTTGCTGCTGGGGACTTCAGGTAGGAACCTATTAAATGTCCCCTGAACATGAATACTTACATGAATTTCACATTATTTTCATTTCATTGCTGTACATGTGCCAGCATTAGCCAGAAAGGCTAGTTTTAGCATCCACAGTTCAAATGTCTAAATCTAAATGCTAAATGTTATCTCCATAGCACCACTGTGATCCAGAATGTGAACAAGGCCCAGGTGAAGGTCCGTGCTAAGAAGGACAACGTGGCTGGTGAGACACACGCACACACGCACACACACACGCACACGCACACACCCTCTACCATTTTACTGTTTGAACACAATTCCTTGTCTCTCTGTCTCCCCCTCTCCCTCCCCTTCTAGGTGTCACTCTCCCTGTGTTTGAGCACTACCAGGAGGGAGGCGACAGTGAGTGTGTCTTTACTTACTTCATCGTAACCATAGAGACATTGTCTTGTTTTTTTTTGTGTGTGTGTGACTGGTGAGTGTTGGATGAACTGTGAGTCCGTGTCCCTAAACCGCCGGCGTGTCGTGTGTGTGTGTCCGTCAGGTTATGAGCTCACCGGTCTGGCCAGGGGAGGAGAGCAGCTCTCCCGCTTGAAGAGGAACTACGCCAAAGCCGTGGAACTGCTTGTGGAGTTGGCCTCCCTACAGGTAGGGGGCGCTGTGGAAAATAATTCAAAGTACTACTGTAAATAAAAGATACAATCAGGTTAAACGTAAGACCCCATCGATCGTTACTTCAGTATTAGTATCCATTAGTAAGGACGGTTGATAAGAAGTGGATAAAGGACATTGGTGCCCAAACTTTTTTTTGGCCCGTGACTTTTTACATGTTCTGCTTCCACATACAATCATTTTAAAGTGTAACAGAAACACACGGTACTCGGCTTGATTCCATGCTGTAAATATCAACAGCAGGATAAGTATTATGTTATATATACACTAAGCGGCGTATAAATGTCCTCCTACACGTCACCAGAGTGGTCGCAGCCAAAGCTTGTTGTTGAAGTTAGAAAGATATTGAACAGGATTTGCTTCTGGATTACAATTTCGAAAGCTGGTCCAGACAGAGGGCTGTGGGGTTGTAATCTACTACGTACTCCAGCAATCTGATTTATTGACAACGTGACTGCAAACAGCCCACAATGAGTGAGCCAATGATGGCATCAGGGTCAGGAACTACACGTTTGTCTTTGCAAATGATTTAATATATATTTAATATATATATGATTTAACCATTCTAGTTAGGGCTGGGCAATATGGCCATCTTCTTTCCAGATATAGGTCATTTATTATCTCTAATATCACGATAAAGCATGTTTTTTTTTTGGTAATTTAATGAATAAAAAGTCTATATGAAATAACCACATGGTAAAGCCTATTTCTGTATACTCCTGTGTGAGTTAAATACGTGACAAATGAAAAGTACTGATTTATTATTTTCCCTGTTTTTAATCACTTTACTGTAATGCAGTCTGTAAAACCATGAAAAGACAATCTAAGACGATGTCTATTCTCATGTCACGATATCAATATAATATCGATATATCGACCCGCCCACATTCTAGGATCACAGATTGAAATGACACACACTTGTTTTGGTCGCCAGACTTCCTTTGTGACGTTGGATGAAGCCATCAAGATCACCAACCGCCGTGTGAACGCCATCGAGCACGGTAGGCTGCGGTTGCCGTATCAGCTCATCTTTGCATCAGGTCCTTGCGTCTGCCTCTCACAGACGATTCATGTGAGTGATGTTTGAC
>JAOPJH010000080.1:6825298-6836175 GCA_027122575.1 Merluccius polylepis
ATTTTAACTCTAAAACACATTCAAGTATTATTAATTGATTAAATATGTCTTTCTTTCGTAAGTGACCATGGTATAAGTGGGATAATGCCCTTCGAGGTGTCCATTAACAGAAATGAATGGACTTTGCGTCGGACGGTTCACGCCTCCGCGTCGTCCATAAATTTCTGTTAATGGACACCTCGTCGGGCGTTATCCCTTACATACACAACTAAATACACACAAGATAAGAGCCCCAGAAAATACACCGCCTAGTATGAAGAGGTTACACACTGATCACGCCACAACGCATTAACCGTCAGGTCTGCACAGTCCCAGATCAGATCTTGCTCACGTTGTGATCCGATGAGCTAGACCACATCGTGGGGTTTAACCGACACTCGATTACTGCAATTCATAACTTGCAGTAATGTAGTTGTAATGCATGCGTGGTGCGCTTGCCTCCGCTGCACTCTCCTCAGCAACGCTACCGCTACAGACCATTTTAAACAGCATAAACAACAAAAGTTGCATGTTGCATGTGAAGCGTAACCGAGGGCCGAGGCCCGAGTGTAACGTGATTTAGCATGGTGTGTGTGTGTGTGTGTGTTGGAGGGGGGGGGTTAAAATCCTTTTGTTTTAATTAACAGTTTAGCTATCAGGCGGCTAATGGTGTGGCAAATGTAACGGGTTAATGACACAGCCTGGAAAGATCCATCATCTGATTGTTGTTTAAAGGGATAGAGACAGAGACAGAGTGTGCGTGTGCGTGTGTGTGTGTGCGTGTGAAACGAGGAGCATCAAGCAGAGTTTTAGTTTCGGTGATGGCCCCGCCCCCATCCGTTTGACCTCTACACGCGGACACAACGAGCCGTTCCTCGGACGTGAAGGCGACCGCTGCAAGATGAGAGCTGTCAGGGGAACCACATTGGTTTCTGACAGCTCTCATTTAATACCCTTGCAAGGTGGTGAATGAATTGGCATACCATTATGCAATCCAATAGGAACAGAGTATACTTTATGTTCTGCAATACTACTTTCACGGCACGACCTCTGCTTGACCGTCTTTTTTTGCAGGCTAATTTTAAATGTGTCCCCACGGGCGCGAGTGTGTGTGTGTGTTTGTATTGCACTCATTGAGGCAGAAGGGTGAAGTCTGTGCCTTCCTATGAGTAAATGTACTGTGTGTGTGTACATGTGTGTGTGTGTGTGTGTGTGTGTGTGTGTGTGTGTGTGTGAATCCAGCACTCCCACACCTCTGCTGTGGTCACATCATTTGAGCCACGCTCCAATCAATTAGTGTAAAACCAACATACAAGCAACAAACCAACAACAAGAAACCTCACTTAATAAAAAGCCTCGCAGCAACATGGTAGCTTCAAGACCTCCGGCGTGTAGAAAAGGAACAAAACAAAATCAATACAAAATCAAGCACTTTCTCAGAGGGCTCCGGAAAAAACAACCAAAACCGACACACAAAAAACGAACACTTCAGAGAAGCGACCACCAGAGTATCGCCATGTCAGGACGCCCCGCGTAGTGGCGCGCTCCGGGGGTCAGCCGATAGAAACCTACTGCACGCCGAGGAGGCAGGGTTGAGACAGAGGCTGAAGCCGGACAGAAATGTGTTCATATGCGCCGCAGTATAACCCCCCCCGGGAACAAACAAGACTTGGCCTGGTCCAGAATACTGTAAAGTGTGAAACCGCAAAGTGAATCGACTGAGGGGGAGATTAATACAAAAAGGAGGCGTATATTTATGTACATGTTTGTGTAGGTGTGTGCGTCTAACATAAGTAATCGGCACGGAGTCGATTCCCTTACAAAAAAGGTGTGGTCACTTTTCTTTTTTTTTTTTGTCTTTTAAAATCGGGGCCTGAAATTTGTTTTTGCACGGCTCACCACTTGTTTGTTTGCGAGGCCAGAGAATGCTAAACCACAGGAATCCTCTGTGGAGAATGTTGATGTCTATTTCTATCACACACACACACACACACACACACACACACTAAAAGCATTTCTAAATTACCATGATATTAGTGGAGTCCTGCTAAGAGTCTTCATTACTTCTCTCTTATTTCAGACGCTTTACAGGGTCAGCTTGCAGACCCTGTAAGCCCGTCTCCCATCCTTCCTCCTCTCCCTTTACATCTCCTCTCCGTCCTCGCAGCATGAAGCCAGGCCCATGTGTGTTCGCTCCAGTCCTGCTTCTCTTGGTCCTTTATTATCCCTTAACAATGCTGAGACATGGCAGACCTCCATTCCTGGCCTTCCTCAACATAAACACGGGTTAAACAACCCGGCGCATAGCAGGATGTTCCCCGAATAGGACGACAGGAAGGCTTTCCCCAAAGAGGAGGAGGACAAGGAAAGAAGACAGACTATTGTCAGACAAATATTTCTTCAAGATTTACAATAAGATGTCTCCAAGTCAGTCTTCGGGAAATTACAGGTGATTCAGTGGAGTTTTGTGTTGTTTGTTTTGTCTGTTTCGTAGCGTAGCTACACTGAAAAGTGGGCGATTTCCAGAGGCACATTAGTGGCATTGGTTTATACATGATAGCAGCAGGGGTGGAGCTGGGGGGGGGGGGCTAGGGCCACCCTGCACTCAAGCATACCCAACTGTCCATGTAACAAACCACCGTGTCTCTGGGTATAACCGTCTGCTGAGTGTGTGTGTGTGTGTGTGTGTGTGGGGGGGGGGGGTTAACAGGTTGGTTAAATAAACATTAAATATATAATGATCACGCAGCAATCCTACAATCCTACTGATAGGGTATTGTAGTTTTGCTTTTTGTGTTATTAATATTCAGGGAAATACACGCACTATAAATAGGGATGGGCATTGATACGATTTTATTGATACCGATTCCATTATCGATTCTGCTGATCCAATTCTTTATATATCTCTTATCGATTCAATTTTCTGTGTGGAAATAAAGTATGTCTACACAGCCAGGTTACAGCACCAACACAACGGTTTTATTTGTTCTCCGAGTCTGAACACAGAGTAGAAAAAGGGCTACAACAGCATTTTTCATCGTCAATAAAGTTGACTCAAATCTAAAAGAAAAAAAAAAGCTAGACAGATTCACTTCTTCTTCTTCTTCTTGTAAATACTCCATTTGTTTTGGGCGAGTGGTGCATGATGCAAAAAAAATATGCAGCGGTTGAAATTCACTGTTTTTAAGATTTCCACCAGAAATATATATTTTTTTAATGAGAAAATACAGAAAGTCCTCTCTCCCGTTAGCGCTAGCTTCACAGTAGAGCGTTCAGGTCCATGCCGCATGTGTAAAATAAAGGCTGTGATTGAGAGGAGTTGACTGCTAGAAGTCAAAGACGTCATATTTAAGTTGATGTTCTGCTTTAGGGCTGGCCCCAAATATTACAATAACCAAATGATCCTTTGTTAGTTTTGTATTCGTATTTTAGAACACTGATTACTTCGGTAGCACTTTGACACCTGCTGTCTAGTGTGATAATCGGCAAGACCGTCAGAGACTTTAAACTACTTGGTTGTAATATTAATATCCATTTATCCTCTCTGTTCTAGGGGGTTCTCCCCAGGACTTAGTTTTCTATGGCGGCGCTCCCACTAGTCGGTTGCGGCCATCTAAATAAGAGGTGGCGTCAAGCGGGGCTTAATGGTTTTAATAAAGAAGGGTTTTAATAATGAACGTATTTAGCAGCCGTTTCATTTAAACGAAGGCAAAAGATACCAAAAAGCTCTACCTATTAATAATAACGGGTTGTGATTAAAAAAAACATGACTAGAACAGGTACCGATATTTTTTTCCTTTTCTAGCGATCCGTCACCCACAATAGCGCCTGTGTGTTTTCTCTTCGGGTGAACAGCGCTAGTCCTGCTGTGCAATTAATTCAAAACTCAAGCACGAATGTTAAAATAGGCTAGCTTAACAGGCTATGCCTGTTAAGCTTTTGCACCCAGCATTGTTAATATAGCTTTTTCAACGATATCAGTGAGATATTCCAAAGGAAAGGCACATTGCTGGAATAATAGTTCTGAAATATCAGAGAGAAGTAGACAAAAAGGACAACAATATGCATTTGAGAGCTGCAGTACATTCACAATATAATTGGTGAATGAGTTGTGAATGAAGAGGACATTAATATCGAGGGAAAAGCTCACTGGCCCCAATGCACATGATGCATATCCCAACATCCATATTTCATGACCTTATCAGAGATCAGGGAACGTAATTAGCGCTCTTCGTTGTGGTGGATAGATGCGTTATACATGACTAAGATAGTTGGAGTTGGCACAATAATTATACGTGTTTATTACACTTTGTATTCTTAATAATGGTCCTACAGTTGCTGTGATACTCATTTAGATGAGGCAGGTATATAACTAACTACTAACCATATTGCCTTCAGCACCATAGCCTTTAGTCCGAGGAGCGTCTTGCAAAGTGGAAGCAAATATCATAGCAATTATTCTGGCCACATAATAAAAATAAAAATGAAATGATGATAGTAGGTGGGGACTAGCACAAACAGGGTGTTTCGTATCTCCCTCCCTCGACAACAGCAACAATACAAGCTCTTGTGAGGTTCCAGCCTGGTTGCTTGTTGCCAGTTTGCACCCATCATGGCACACAACTCACATGGTGTCTTTGTCTGTGTGGACATTTATGGTTCTGGAAAGCAGGGTGGGGAGGGAGGAAGAGAGACAGCGAGACAGAGAGAGAAAGTCAGCAGACTCCTCATCCCCGCTGAGACAAGTCCACCGGGCTAACCACAACGCTGAGCGAGCGGGGGTCCAATGTTGGAGGTATTAAAGCAAAGCCTCTGCCTCTGTTGTTTTGCTAATCCGTGCGACAATGATTATTTGCAGGGCAACGTTGCTACGGTGACTCGAGAGTACCTCAATTAGGACGGCGAGGGCTGGAGGAGGGCTGAGAGAGCAAGGCACTGAGGAGTGTGAGGCAAGTGGCGGTGGCGGTGGTAGCGACGGCGGAAAGAGCATCAGGAAAGAGGCCGAGCGCGGCCCACAAGAACAGCATGTTGTTATTCCGAGCAAATGGCTGGGTGGTTCCGAGTTTGAATACCCGAGTGCAACGCTAACACAGAAGGAAAGGGGACAGCCGTGCACAACCCTACAGTGCGTCTAATCAAGGCTGATTCTTCTGCTACAGCACCGAGGCTCAGAGGCTAAAAGCATTTCATCTTCCTATGAAACGGAAGGACATCGTACACCACGCGAAAGGGCAGCGTCGATCGTATCACTATGAATGATCCGTCTTGATAAGAATACTACACACACACACCATCGCTGAGATAAAATGAAAATAACACATTTTAAGACATCCAGAAAAATAAGTAGTGCCATTTAACCTTGTTTGCGAGAGAGTGAGAAGGATCATGTTTGTGTCACAATTTAATTGTTCGCTGAAAAAACTATTCAACTCATGATTTGACATTTGTTGGGGTCTGTACCAAACAAAAATGTTTTTTTACATCTGGATAACAAATGTGTAGGCTATGGCATCTCTGCAGCACTACAGTCCTTAATTTATAGTACAGTAACGTATTTAACATACTATAAAGGTAAAAAATATATATAATATACAAATTGAAGTAATATAAATGTGCATTTACACATTTCACCGATTTTAAGCCCTACTTGGAAATACCTTATACATTAGGCTAAATAATAAATAAACACATAAGTGTTTGACGATAATGTTTGGCGGCCCATATCAAATTACATTTTTGATACCCTGTCCTAAATCTTTCACTTTCCGAAATTAATAAACTGTTCTGTTGGTTTACATGCTTCTATGCGCAACTCTATAGTCTCCGTCTTTTGTTGGATGCCAAGACAGCAAATGATACCATCTCTCTAATCATCTTCTTATTACTTCTCCAGTCAAAAGAGAGGAAGCCGAGTGGCCAGCTTCTTGCTGCGTCCGTCAAGGTTCCTTGTGGAGACAATGTACTTAAGTGAGTGCATTGTCTCCATCCAGCCTTGAACAAGGCATTTTGTGCTTCTGTCGCATTTAAACAAAAATAGCTGTACTTTTTAAATGCAAAAATACCATGGCACGGCTGTTGCCAATTGCGAATACATGGAATTGTGAAAAGAGGTTTCTGGCCTGAGGTTCAACGTCTTTTACACCCATGAAGGCAACAGCGGCAACAGCAGAAGCTCTGAGATGCCAACATGGAGAGACAAGATATCCTGCCGGCATAATCTACCTTCATCCTACCCGCTGGTGCTCCGCATTTTCTTCTCTGTGCCGTTTCCTTTGGGGGGAAGCAGTTTGGTATCTCCAACATGTGGAGGGCTTAGTCTCCAAGTCTATCTTGCTCTCTCACACTCTCTCTCAGTTTCCACCATTCAGTCTCTCCTCCACCTCCAGGAGTATAATGGGTCTTGGTCTGCTGTGTGGGGTCTGATTGGGTCCTATTAGGGCCTTTTACATCCGACTGGCATGTTATCGTTTGACACAAAAAAATAACAAAAAATAAAAGTACTCAGCCCTGTTTCCCTGGATGGGCTCAGCGCTTAAGAGATGATTGCCAACATGGACCCCGAAACAGACCCCTGAGTCAGAGGTGTGCCAGTAAAGCTGGACAAAATCATTGTCAACCCGATGTGAGACTAGATATCGTCTAGTCTGGGGTAAATCCAATCGTTTTCTCATCCAAGGCCAATACATACACTCATAGAAATCGTTACACTATGCTTCCCATTGATGCTGTCCAAAAAAGATTGTGGTATTTGATTTTGACATTACAGCACGGCTCTAAATGGCAGCACCACTAGGGAGGGTGGATGGCTAAGAGAGTAGCAGAGAAACAGAGAGCCTGTTCCATGCTGGGAAGACCACGGGGGGGCTTGCTGTAGGTGAATGCCAACACTGCCACTCGGAGAAATCCCACAGCAGATGGGGAATTGGAGGGTTGGGGAAGCGTTTCACTTTCCAGAGAATAGGAAACGGGAAGGAGAATGATTTCCCCACTGTGGCGGTGGTTGCTTGAGGGATTTACTTAATTGAAGCCGGAAGGAGGGTTTGGGTTTCAGAGTTCGACATTAAAGATGAAGGCCGTCCGTATGGTGAAGCCTGACTACTTTGCCCCCGGCAAGACCACAAAGGTGTGGAGAGAGGCGTTTGACCTCAGTTGTCCCTGCTTGCTCAAGCCGGTTGGGGGTGGGTTGGGTTAAGGGGCTAAAGAGGGCAGGGAGATTTGAAGTTGCTGCCTTTCCTGGGACTAGTCCGCCCTCGAGTAGAAGAAAGAAAAAAAAAAAAAAGGCCATCAAAGGGAAGTAGATACTGTACTACTCGCCATATCCCAGACGTAGAAAAAAGGGGAAAGAAGAACTCTGCCTCACCTGTCCCTCACACTCATTTTTTTCATCCACACCTCCAGCCTTTCACCCTTATCATCCCTGCTGCTCCGTCAGTGTGTGGCAAGGGAAGAGCAGTAAAAGTTTGTGACTATATTGGTCCAATCCAGCGCTACTTCCCAGGTGCAGGCTGGCTAAGCTGGAGATATGTCTGAAGGATGCCTGGGGGGGTTGGGGGGGGGGGGTTGGAGACCACTTTGGGTCCCAGTATATCTGGGCTGAGAGCAGATTATGCCCCAGAGACGAGCGGTGTAAAACGGTCTCCTCTATAAATGGGGATGGAGGCTGCCACTCCATCCAAGTGTCCATTCCAACATGAAAGAATGAAAAGGGTTTCCCTTTGTTTATATTCTTTAGAAGCGATTTATCGCGATGGCTATTATTTGTATTGATTTAGTAGTGTTATTATTATACAATTATTAAATGTATTCTATGTTTATTACTTTCTCTATGACGCCTGAAGCTCACAACATTTAAATACACCAAACACAGCTAGGTTGAACCCCAGCATGGTTCCGTCCATCTCATTGTAATATATTGTGAAATGTAACCGGTATACGGTTCATCTTAACGCTGATATTGTTTTTGTTGATATTATGCTTGTGTTATTAAGAATGCAGAAACAACACTTCAGAGCATTACCTTTTGATGAGTAAGCTTCACCACAAGCAATCCATTTTTCTCACCTTTTGTATTTCGTAACAATCAATCCAGATGCAACTGATATTTCGGACTGGCCAAAGGGACCAGACAATGGTCTACCAAACTAGGGTCTGCCAGGAACACCTGAGAAATTGAGTTGGGACAGTTCCTTTTGGAGATAAATGCAGTATCTACATAGTGTAACGGCTGAGAACAGAGCTTTCTCCAAATGTATTTTCATAATTTATTAAGTCCCCCGCCTTTGCAACCTGAAAAAAAAGGGGGAAAAAAACACAGCAAACTAATCCCATCAGGGCTTCTCCTCCCTACTCCCTGACTGCTTTCATTAAATGAAGAAAGAACTTCCCACTCATAAAAAACTAAAGCAGTTAAAGTGAATAATGTGTGGCAGGCACACCTCCCTTAATGCCCAGACAACCCATTATAAATGTGAGAAGATGGGCCAGCAGGATGAAGCCCGTTGGGATACAGTCACTTTGACTCCCAATCAGCTCATTTCAGCACCACAAAATAAATGCATGGTTTTAAAATGTGTATACTCCTCAAATAGTGTGAATCCATGTACTAGTAATGTAAATCAATTGCTATAAAACCTTCTTTTTTTTTCTCAATATGAATGATGATATCCCACTTAAGCAATCATTGAAAAGTACCAACACACGTTGATCATCACTTACGAGTCACCTTTCCCTCCCTCTGAAAAGTTTCCTCCTACCACAAAATACACATTTTCTTGCAGAAGGACTGGATCGATCTTTTTTTTTTGGGGGGGGGGAAGGGGTGGTGGGTCGTGGGTCGTGGGACAGGGGGAGGGTTGGCTGTGGGTGGGGCTCTGCTTGTGCGCCTCTAGCTGTCCAGCTGTCCACCTCACCTACCCCCCCATCTCTCCTCTTCACTGGCCCATCCATCCCCTATCAGGCCATTGATTGGTTATGGATTGACTTGCAGGAGCCAATCAGCAACAAAATAAAAGGGATCGAGGGTGATACCGTGGCCAGGGTTGATACAGAGCTGTAGCAGTTTGGGTGGCGTGCTTGTCAAGAAGCATACAAGACACTTCATGCATTTCTTTGGGGGGGGTTTTCAGCCCTGGTCATCGGTCAGAAGCTGTGGACTCGAGAGAACCACAAGCTATTTACACTCTCGAGAAGGGTTAATGTGTGTGTATGTATATATAAATAAATATATATAAAGGTGCAGTCGCTGTGCCTGTTCTACATGAGACTGAATGCCCATTATTTCTATATTCTTATTATATCAATATATGTTATCTATATTCATATATTTTTATATTCTATATTTATCTAGCCTGTACTGGACAGACACAGACAGACACGAAAAGGAAATACACATTTTAACGGCTGGCTTTTAACAGAAAAGACAGGCGAAAGAGGAAGCAGGGGCAGAAAATGTCCTAGCTTCCTCCAACCCAGACTGAAGAAGTATGTACACATAAAGCTCACATAGTCCTAACACACACACACACACACACACACACACACACACACACACACACACACACACACACACACACACACACACACACAGCCATTCCTCTCTCTCCCCTCTTTCCTGTCTCTCCACTCTCTCCCGTCACTCCTGTCTGTCACCTCTCCCACCTCACTCCCATCACTCCTGTTTCTCCCCTCTTTACTGTCTCTCGCCTCTCTCCCTTCTCTCCCGTCTCTCACGTCTGTCGCCTCTCCACTCTCTCTCATCTCTCCCCTCTCTCCTGTTTCTCCCCTCTCTCCTGTATCTCCCGTCTCTCCAATATGTTGCCTCTCTCCCCTCACTTCCGTCTCTCCCCTCTCTCTCCTCTCTCACCTCTCCCGTCTCTCCCCTCTCTCCCCTCACTCCCGTCTCCCGTCTGTCTCTCTCCCCTCTGACGCCTCTCTCCCCTCTCTCCCGTCTGTTGCCTCTCTCCCTTCTCTCCTGTCTGACGCCTCTCTCCCCTCTCTCCCATCTCTCCCCTCTCTCCGTCTGACACCTCTCTCCCATCTCTCCCATCTCTCCCCTCTCTCCGTCTGACGCCTCTCTCCCCTCTCTCCCATCTCTCCCCTCTCTCCCCTCTCTCCCCTCTCTCCCCTCTCTCCCGTCTCTCTGCGGTCAGTGCGGACGCGGCCTGAGATGAACCACAGCGATGGGAAGCTGTGGGGTCGGGACCCCAGAATGGGACGTGATCCAGTTTGGGGGTTTGGTTCATGGCACAGTGCTGAGAGTTATGAGGATGCAGACTGAAACTGTCTTTTAGGTCCCGAGGTGAAAAAGTTTGAGTTTTAAAGTAGGCTAAATAAAACATAGGGATTTTATTATAGATGATGTGCAACAATAAACAATAATGTCCTCATTTAAATGCATTTCATTTAAACACGTAAAATGAAATCACACTTGTTTACAATGCAAGTCACTATAGGCTTACAATAATGACCTTCATAATAACAGTTTGTGTCACGCTTCGATAAACACTCAGAGGCACGTTACAATGGGAATAAAATACAACAGTAAAAAACACAGTAAAATAACTCAATAACACAATAAGACCTTTCTTAAACCGAGACAGAAACATTTTATATTGGGGGATAAACCTGAATAACTCAAATCAAATAAATGTAGCCTATGGGCCCACCTTTAAATCGACAGCTTGCAGGTTGATAACTGTTTTAACTGTTTTAACTTTAACTCTTTAACTTGTTTAACTTGTTTAAATACATCATTATTTCCCTCTGAGCTGTTACCCCCGATGGTTTTGGAGGAAAGTTTTACAAAGCCTTTAGTAATCTCATCCACCTTTAATCTTAAGGCCAATGAATTATTCTTTCAACAATAAGAAATTATAGCTGTTTATATAGCTGTATATATA
>JAOPJH010000080.1:6838483-6849734 GCA_027122575.1 Merluccius polylepis
TGTGTGTGTGTGTGTGTGTGTGTGTGTGTGTGTGTGTGTGTGTGTGTGTGTGTGTGTGTGTGTGTGTGTGTGGTGTAACAGGGGAAGGCCGGGACCCCAGGCAGCGCCGGAGAGAAGGGACCGCAGGGTGAACCCGTAAGTCTGACTCCTCTTATATTGTTTTTCAGGAAATGCAAATATAATATATAAATATAATATTGAATCCACTTGTTCCCCGCGGCACGCGACCACCATCCCTCCCATCGTCTTTCCATGCATCGGTTACCAGACACTGATCTGTTGGGCTCAGCGCCGACGCAGTCACACACACACACGCATGCTTGGCGTGTCACACACACACGCATGCTTGGCGTGTCACACACACACACACACACACACGCATGCTGGGATCCGTCCGTTTAGGACGTTTTTAATATTCCTGGAGAAATGTCAACCCCTGAGGGAAATGTGATCCGATTATTTATAGACTTTCAACATCTAGTGCCCGTCTCAGCCAACAACATCACTTCTGCTTTTCACACCTCACAAGTTTATTACTTTGATTCATTTTTTTTTTTTAAGTATGGCATTTTCTAAGACATTACATTTTACAATGTGAAGTATTATACTGCTCAGGTATTCAGTAGTGGGTGTTTATCTTTCAGGGCCCCAAAGGACCTCCAGGGGACGCAGGACCTGATGGAGAGCCAGGACCTGAGGTATGTATAATATAATATAAGTACACAGAGACACAGAGAGCAACTTGACACGGTCCACAAGATCGACTTGAACTCTTCCTGTTCCTGTTTGATTCTTGACATTCTTGTATTTATTTAATTAGGCATATTATATATATGTATATATATATATATATATATTATTTTATTTTTTATTTTTTTGATAGTCAACTCCACTGCCAACTTGTGCTTTTGTATTTGTTGTGAAGTGAATAATTGGTAAAACTGCGTTTCTCCCTCCTTGCATCTCCAGGGGCCTTCCGGCGGGGAGGGGGAGCCGGGAGCCTTAGGAGAGCCGGGGTTCAAGGTCAGCAAACCTCACTACCAACCAGGTCCAGGTCCATTAAAAACCAGGACCAGGGATTAAGAGTCTGAGCCTCTAATTCTAGCATGCATTGAGTGAATCCTCACATCACTACTTTGGGGTCTGGGGTCAAACTATCCCTCCAAGTGTGGGGCGATGAAGACTTTTAAGACTTTTAAGACTGGTTAGGTAGCGTGTGTGTGTGTGTGTGTGTGCATGCGTGTGTGTATGTGTGTGTGTGTGTGTGTGTGTGTATGTGTGTATGTGTGTGTTTGTTATATACGAGTGTGTATGCGCGTGTGTGTGTGTGTGTGTGTGTGTGTGTGTGTGTGTGTGTGTGTGTGTGTGTGTGTGTGTATGTGTGTATGTGTGTGTTTGTTATATACAAGTGTGTATGCGTATGGGGGGCCCTGCACCCTGCATGTCTCCTGCTGAGTTTCCTCTGTGAGCTGCTGACCAGCGCTGCTCCTCCCACAGGGGGATGCTGGGAGTCCTGGAGCGGAGGGGGAGGAGGGCCAGGAGGGAGTCAGGGTGAGTCTCCCTCTCCATCCCCCATTATAACCCCCCCATCCTCTCACGTCATTCATTTTGCATTCAAAAACAGTATATGTGTGTTCACGCCTTGCAGAAGGGTATGTATGTATTCAGTAAATATCATTGTAGCATTAGCATTAGCATTAGCCGCCTAATGAATGGTTGATTTCTCCTCCGTTTGCAGGGGCCTCCTGGGCCCCCCGGCGAAGATGGCTCTCAAGGGAAAGATGGACCCAAGGTAAATATTACAAATGTATATACATACAAACGAGAGCGATCTAATAATGAGTTGGGGGATTACTTGAAGTTTGTCCCAGTTTGTCAAGTGTAAATTGTGCGTCACAGAGAAATCAAAAAGATGAATTCATCGCTGGATTCATCACATGGATTCTGGTATTCACCTGGCGGCCATCTTGGTGGTGAATGCTAGCAGCTAGCGGTCAGAACCAAGATGGCCCCTTCAGTATGAACACATGAGTTAATTGAGAATTGAAGTTATGACAAAATACCAACTATAACAACTATAACATCCACACAACAATGATTTACTTTTTATTTGCTATGTTCAGTTTTATTGTAATGTCTACTCATTTACTGCTATTGTAATTAAATGTATTTCTTTGTAAAAACTGATCTGACAACTAAACAGTGGAACAAATTATATATACTCTTGGAAATTCTTTATAGCAAATATTCCATTTTAAATTCTGAGTTTGACCATATTGTTTGTGGGCCTCCGCCTCATCTTGTTGATCTTTCATACGGTTGCTCTCTTCTGTATTTCCATCCATGGGTTCGCTTGGTCTTCTCCTCCTCAGGGTGAACCAGGAGACGCAGGGCCCATGGGAGAGCCAGGGGACCGGGGGGGCGAGGGAGACCCCGGACCCCCAGGACCAGCTGGAGACCCTGGGAAACAGGGGTTCAGAGTGAGTTTATTCCCTTTAAGTTGAACTTCTCTTCATCGCACACTTCTTCACATTCACTTCGTCAGCATGGATGTGTCCTGTTAGGAGTAGTCATTGATCTGATCCAGTGAAATGCAACAGAAGAAAGACAACGTTTAACACACAGCCACATGAGCAGCCATGCGTCGCATGGTGCATGCATGGTGCATGCCTGTTGCAACACCACTTTGACAGATTCATTGACACTATTTTTACTATTTCTGCGAGAGCTATCAGATTATGATGGATCACCAGAAGTTAGTGTGGGAAATTCATCACACTCATGGGAATTTTTCTTTTTGCATTTCTGCCAGAGTAGCAACTCAACCTGAAGATGCGGCACCCATGTGCTCCAGCAGGGGGCAGTCTTCCCTACAGCAAACTGCTGCTGCGGTGCTGCACAACATGCTAACCCCTGTTACACGCATGTCCATCAGTCACCCTCTGAGTTAACATTATATTCAGGCAGTTCTTCCAGTTTAGTTCAGGGACTAGAGCTGGACTCACTGGGGTCCCTGGGGTCATGGGGCTGAGGGGATCTGGGCGCTTGGGGGCCACAACAGACTCACTAGTTTAGCAAGGTGGGTTAGAAGGAGCACATTAACCTCTGCAACTCCAAGGATTAGACCACACAGAGAATAATTGGTTAAAAGCGTCGAACGCTACGAGGGATGTATTGAAACCCCCTGGATTTAAATCTGGGTTTGGCTCGGTGTTTGTGAGGAATGTCCTGGAGCCACAGGTGATGGGTGATGTTTGTGAGATGCCTGCATGCCTTAATGTGGAAAGCCAAATATCAGAGTAGCCCTGAAGCGAAACCGGTGCAGTAGTCGTCCTCTCTTGGTAAAACTGGGTCTACCTGTGCAGGAGTCCTCCTCTCTCCTTAAAACTGGGTCTGCCTGGTCAGTAGTCCTCCTCTCTGGTTAAAACTGGGTCTACCTGTGCAGTAGTCCTCCTCTCTTTTGGTCTACCTGGTCCTGATGAGAGTGTCTTTTTCTTGCAGGGTCCGGAGGGAAAACTGGGACCACCGGGAAATCGCGGACGAAATGGAAAGAAGGTAAACAACACGTTGTTCATCATCATCATCATCATCATCATCATCATCATCATCATCATCATCATCATCATCATCATCATCATCATCATCATCATTATGAATATTATTTTTGTTCTCGTGACGTTTTATTATATATATTGTTATTGCAAAATTAATTGAAAACAATAAAAAGCAACATGCAGCAGCAGTAGCAACAGGAGGACTCAATGGCTTTAACATGTGTGTGGGTTTAGACACGTTAAGCCCTTAACCGTCGAGTCAGGAGGATCAGGGGGGGGGGGGGGTACATGTGTGTGTGCTAAATGTGTGTGTGTGTGTGTGCGTGCCCTGCTTTCTCTTTTGTTCCTGGTCTTTCTCGTATTTTTACATAAATAGTTTTCAGCTCAGTTTAAGCCCGGGAGAAATGAATCCCGTCTTTACTTCCTGCTTGTTCTGCTAAGCGGAGCGCCGGATGGGATTTGGTGTGTTGGACTCCTCGGCAGGATGGGACAGGATGCTTGTTTAGCACCTTCCCTTCACTCCTCCTCATCCTGCACCTTTTCAAGGTTTCTCCTCTCTCCCTGTGTGATTTCAGGGCGAGAAGGGACCCCCGGGTCTGGCTGGGGTCCTGGGCCCAGCAGGAGACCTGGGCCAGCCGGGGGAGGCCGGTCTGAAGGGGGCGCGCGGGACCAGAGGACCTCCAGTAAGCGCCACTCACTCATTCACAAAGAAGCACCTTCAAACCTTCAAGCATATTTTTGTGCAGAGATATTTTTGTCCATGAAGAAGCCATTCAGATTATCCGCCTTATTCAGCGATAGCAGATGTATATCACCCCCCCCCACACACACACACACACACCCCCCTACCTCCCGCATCTCCACCATGTCTGGTGTCTCTCACAACATGACAACATGGTTATATTCAGCCAAGGAGGATAGAAGTAAAGAGAAAGGCAGGAAAACAAGCGGAGAGTCAGGACTGACTGGAGGCTGTCTTGTGCGTCTCCCCCACCCCCTCCTGCAGGGTCAGCTGGGGGTCATGGGTCTGGAGGGCCAGCCGGGACCGCCGGGATACACAGTGAGTTGATCCCTGCCTGTGATTCCAACCTGGAATTACGCTCACACACATAACACATCAGACACACTACATTTGCACTATGTACATATCTAATAATAATATTCAATATCCAATGTATATATTCAAACTTCTTATATTTCAATGTCTTTCAGTGCCTTCTGCTGTATGCAGACATTGCACATGCTAAACAGCACCTTATATTTAATTATATTTAACTGTTTTTTTTGTTTTAGCTAAATTCTGCTCTTTGTACAGATTTTTCTATTTTTTATATAGTTTAGTTTATTTATCTACTTTATTTTAAGTATATTTTGTGTGAAGGGAATGTGCAAACTAAGAATTTCATTGCCCGGTGCAATCTATGTTTCCACTGTGTAGTATACGATAATAAACATCTTAATTTCTTGAATCTTGAATCTCTACAACTCTTGAGACACATGAACCAACATGAGTGAGTTTTCAATTGATTCAATTCAACTGCTATTTTTGCACAATGTAGGCCTAATGTGGTCACGTGACTCACATCAAAACGCAACACATCTTTGGTTTAATTTGGTTGTGCAAATCAGGAGTAAATATATAGTCTCACTTCCACACGCATCTCAGTCATCATTGACCACTAGAGGGCGCCATTGCATCACCCCCCCGTCTGCTTCCAGGAGACCTTGCAGTTACCGCACCACTGGGCTTATTGTCACGACACACCATAACCTGTGGTATACTGTGTGTTATAATATATGATGTTGAGATATTGAATGGCGCGGGTTATGGGGCTTTGCTCCAGCCACGGGTATTTTATTGCATATAGGCCTTACACGCCGCACTGCTAAGTAATCAGACGACAGCAAGTGAATACCAGCTGAAGTGATTGGGGCCCCAGAGAGCCCCACGGTTGACAAATAGGCCCTTTTCACAGAGGTGTCATCTTCGGCACTACACGGCTCTCATGACGCTGATTATGGACCACGAGTCGGTGGCATCAACTTTGTGTATGTTCAAACATAGTCTAGTTGAAACGTCGTAAGTACCCACATAGCATTTGGTCGAAGGCGGGTGTCAGTTTGAGAGCGAGCGCAGTACGGCGGCGGCGTGTCTGCAGCTACGGTGCGTCACTCATCCGCGCGTTCGCCTCGTGTGTTAACCTGTCTGCTAGGTGAGCATTTGTGTTCATTTGTGGTTCTATTAATATGCTTTATTATTGATGCTTTGTGCTAGTGTGGAAACCATTTTAGGCATTACGTCGTTGTTTGCCTTGTGTTTGCCATTTGAAACGCTAATGCATACGGACATATTTATGAGGAGTATACTACTCCCGCCACACTGCGTAGTGTACTGAGAGGGGACCCATATTAACTGTTACACCGCCGAACGGCATGCTGGGTACAGCTCGCTCTCTGTCGCTCATTACATTACATTCAAGAGCAGATGAAGAAAGAGAGACCGGAGATGTCATATTGTAGCCCATAGTTGTATGTCTTGTAAGTTTGCCATTTTGTTTTTGCTGAACTCAAACATTTCAAGCATCAGCGACGCTTTTGTTCCCGGGAATGACCCGGTCCCAAATAGCTGGCCAAGCAGTCGGCCCCGTTCACTAATGGGCACTGCACTCATATTTTAAAAGTCACTGTAAGAGCGAGAGCAGTATATGCTGCGTGTCTGCAGCTACAGTGCATCCAACAGCAGCTGTGTTTCCTTCACATTTGTATGCACATCTCCAGTATAGTAAGTATAGCATTAGAAAAGGTGATGGAAATGGCACAATTCGAAAAGACTTTAACACAAAAGCTTGAATTCGCAAAACAGTTTTTACCCTCGTTTTGAGGTGGTTTTTGCCTTTTTCGAAGAAAAAAAACCTCTAAATGGGAGATGGAAACGCCTTTGTTGAATAAGTTCTGACGTAGCGAACATTTAACTGATCAGCTACAGTATTTCCACTGTCGGTGTCTTCCTGGATATTCCCATAATGCACAAAAACATGGCTGGTGGCAACAACAGCAACCACAACTACTATATGTGTGCACCGACAAGGAGACCAAAATATCCCTCAGTCTCAACCATGAAAAAAACCTCACAGCCCTTTTAGATGGAAAACGGCAACAGATCTACTCATCACCTTCTGTTTACTACAGCCGTGTGTAGCCTAGCATACCTGCCAAAAATCCTGATTTTAGCGAGAGTCTCCCTTTTTTTAACCCTTTCTGCCGCTGTGCTCCCGACTGTGGAGGCACAGAGGGGCATCCCTAATACTGACAAGTTCAGAGTAAGGTTTGTGTCGGAGGCTGACCACGTCACGAAGGCAGAGGTGGAAACAGCAATGCTGCTGATCGCCAAGAAGAACAATATTTCATTCGCATTTTGCAAAAAGGTCAGCAAAAGTGTTACCGACATGTTTCCTGACTTAGCAATAGCAATCATTTTACTTTCACATCCTTGTGTTTATTCTATTAATCCGTGGTGTAGGGCTATATGGCAGCGGGGGGGCTTTGAAAGTAGGCTAGGCCATTTGGCGATACCCCAGAAAATCTCCCTCTTTTCCACAGCCTAACGTTGGCAGGTGTGACCTATACCGCCACCTTCTGGCCAAACTACACTTTGCGTAGTCGAGTGTATTCCCTCCACACTAGTTGATGGAAATGCACCTATTTCTTTTTGTGCAACATTTCGAAAGTTTGCTTCAAATTCGCTTGACAATTAGATGGAGACACGGCTAGCGTCACTCATTGTCCACCTGTTTGCCTCGCGCGTTAACCTTTCTGCTAGGCTAACAGCTGTTCCTGTGTTTCTACCCGCCGGATTCCTGTTTTCCGGAGAAACCGTTTCCTTCATATTTTTTCTAGCCATCTCACTTTCCATTTTTGATGGTAGGCCTATCGTGTTTTTGACTTAATAAACTAATAATAGACTTTTTTGTGGGCGCTGTGTAGGTGGAGAATAACTCCCTGAACACGTTAAGCTAATGCTGGTCAGCAAGTTTTGTTGGCTTGTTTTTTTTAACAATGGCTGAAGAAAATCTGAGTTTCTCTGAATATGTTCAGCCACTCACTCTCCGGGACCGCAAGTGTTACTTAAAAAGTGATCATTAACCAATAGACCCCTTTTGTGGTAGTAAACCCTACCGTTGGTTTGTGGTCAGGGCTTAGCGTGGAGGCAGAGGAACGCGTAGCAAACACCGGCTATTAGGTTTAGTTTGGTTAAGGAAATACAAACAAGGTGGAGCATTTTTACTTCATGAGGTTAGGACGCCGAGTTTAGCTCTTGGCTCAACCTCAACACCGCCGTCATCGAGAGTTTTGTGTTCTTCTCTTGGTATCCAAGAAAGTGTCACATAATCTCATAACCAAATGAATGTTATAACCTTTTTAAAACATATTTTCTCCCCATTAGTTCCCCTTAAAAACAAATTTCATGCACGTCTGTCTCTCAAACGACGGTGGCGGTGTTGAGCCGTAGAGAAGACAGAATCTGATGCAACCCCAACCTCGTTAAACTGTTAAATAAATAACTTTGTATCATGAGATTGTCTTATACCCCGTGTACACCCTAGTATGGTAGAACGCCGTCTGAGGAGAAAAACCTGAGCTTAACTATTAACTTAACTAACTTGTGTTATCTATGGGACTGTAGGATTGTACAAGGTCAATCTGTTGCCCCTAGTTACCCCATTTCTGTCCCTACATCAGACCATTGTGAGCAAGCCAGAAGCCATAGTGTGGATACTCGGTGTATCCACACTACTTCTACTTTTCTATTTGACTATTTGCTTTGTTTGGCCTCCAGCTAACTGATGTAATCATGACGTCGACTAAAAAAGGGTCTATTCAGTCAGTTCTAGGATACGGTTGGAAGAATACATTGTGAGACTTGTGTTACATAGCAGAGGAGTATAAATATAGGTTTATAGAAATTGTATATGTGTGTGCGTTTCCACTATGTTATTGTTAACATTTCATTATTTGATCTATTCTAAGCTCCAGTTCATCCAAGACATAGTGAACTTCACCGCGATCAATCCTGGACAATACGCTCTCTGTTTAGCTCGGCGCTGACTTTGTGTTCATTGTGCTGAAATTGGTCCTTGTGTCGTCTGGACGTGACCAGATTTCTGAAAAGAAAAACGGGGAAATGTGCCGGTCCATATATCAGCAAAATATCTGCTGTTAAGATTTCTGAAATGAAATAAACAGGACATATTTACATTTTGCCTATTCTTATAATGGTGAAGGTACTACTGTAGTAAATGATTGGGAAGTACACGCCCAATGGTTTACTAGGATGTGTTTTAAGCTTTGCTAAACCTCCCCAATAAAGCCGAAGTAGGCTACTGGAATAGGGAAGGTCCCTGTTTTTTTTTAATCCTATTTTTTTTAAAACAGGGACATTTCGGGGGAGCTCCAGCCAGCGACACGCTTCCTGAAACGGGGACTGTCCCCGGAAAACGGGTCTGTCTGGTCATCCTATGTTAAATAATACCCAGAAACGGGTATGTCTGGTCATCCTATGTTAAATAATACCCAGAAACAGGTATGTCTGGTCATCCTATGTTACATACGTGTTTACTAAGTCAGAGTTTACACGTTACTAAATCAGACTGGGTTGCACCACACAAACTACTTCTTATGTAGTGGTTAGTAGCTGCTAAATATTCACACCTACTCCTAAGCAGGTGGAAATGGTGGAAACAATAATCATCCAAATAAAAACATGTATGTAATTATGGGGGAGGGTGGCAGTGGCAGCCTGTTTCTACACAGGACACTGTGCCGGTTTAAATTGTGTAACTTGTGTTTGTTTTAAAGCACAAAGCGATTCCAGAGTTCATGAGCACAACAACACATGAAGTCAATTCCAACCCTGAGAATCGATGTCCTCTCTCGTCTTCTCAAGCACTTCTTTGTTCACATCGTAGCTCGTTGATTCGTTAAATCTCGGTCGCCGTCACGTTGAAGCGACAACAAACTGCTTATAAGTTGAACTTACGCATTACTAAGTTGTTACTACATTACTTACGTATTGGTGGGGCAACCACATTTAGTAGACTGCTAGTTTGAAACTAACTAGTGGTTACTAAAGACTCGGTAAGGACTTTATGAACGCAGACTTAGTCATGAACTCACGCATAGCTGGTGCGACCCGGTCCTGGTACGTCAACGGAGCAGAGCCATCGTTAGCGTTATTAGCGACATCTTTGTTTGTCCTGCGACGACGCCGCCTCTGTGAAAACGGTCTATTGTGCTCAACATGGGAAAGACTAAAATCCAAAATGATCTCAAGCCACCAGCAGGTGCCATTAACCGCTCCGTTCAGGTGTGAGCCTCCAGACAGCTGGGGCTTTATGGGCCGCGCGCGCGCGCGCGGGGGGGTCTCCGCGTAACGACCTCATCGTTGTCTGATAACGCTATTTGTTTAACGGATTGCGGATCACGGTGGCCGCTTGTTACAATGTCAACCGATGATTAGGATCTACAACCGCACTTATGCTGCACGCGGTACATCTCTCTGTTGTCTTTATGATCCCATAATCCATTCCTCCTGTCGACGTTTCAATTACTGTAGGGTCGGGGTTATCCTCTCCTCGAGGGCTCATCGTGGAGATACCTGCGCCCGGCCTCACTCCGCTTGATTGCGGGGTCAACAGTTTAATGTAGACGCGCGTTATATTCTCACCAAATGTTTACTTCCTTAATTATTATTTCCGGGGGCACCTTCAGGTATATGACTTGATGAAATTCCCCACCCAGACTAATATGGCTTTAAATGGCTTTTTAACGAGGTGTAACTGAATGTGGTTTTCATAATTTCCTCTCTCTCTTCTTTCCCCTCACCTGCACTTACTTATAATCACTCGGCATGCACAGCGATGACCTCTCATGGCGCCGCCGTGGTCTTGTGTTTAGAGTTGCATGCTGGGGGAAAAAAAAAACGGTCGGCGGTCGGCCTTCCCTTTGGGCGGGAATCGCCCGACATTTAATCTCAGGTGCAGAAAATAAAGCCGCAGCACCCGGGAAGGAACGTCGTCAGTGGCGTACGCGAGGTAAGAAATGCCAACCGTTTAAAAGGGAAAGTGTGAAACATGCGGGGAATAACGCAGTTAGCGAACGGACGGCGCCGCCGCCGCCGACGTCGGTTGGCGTATGAGAGAGAGAGAGAGAGAGAGAGAGAGAGAATGAAACACTCTTTAATGTAGCCGAGATAGCGAGATAGAAAACAGGGTTCTGCATAAGCCTCGTCTTAAACGCCCGTCAAGCGGAGTTTTAAATTGAATTCTTGGTGGTTAAGCGCGTCGGGGGGCACACAAGAGCTACAGAAAGGAAGCTGAAGGCTGAAGGGGAGCTGACTGGATCGTCTACTCTGACTAATCGAGGTTTGGAGCTTGTCAGTGAAATGTTTAAAAATCGATGTACAGCGTCTCCACGGTAACCTGCGTGTGGTTTCACTATCGCACGGGTCTTCTCTTCGGGACCGTTGGTGCGAGGCAGGCGTGTGTCACGGTGACGGATTGGGCTCTGGGTCAAGAGTGGCTGATGTACGTATGTTCTGGTGTTGTACCTTCATGTATGGGCCTGGAGATGTGTGTGTGTGTGTGTGTGTGTGTGTGTGTGTGTGTGTGTGTGTGTGTGTGTGTGTGTGTGTGTGTGTG